>OU015500.1:103773567-103941953 GCA_907164885.2 Dolomedes plantarius
AGACGAAGTGTTTTATTTTTCAATCTGTGTAAGACAAAATTGATCGATACTTCAAAAGCATTAAAATGCAAGATCATGAAGCAGAAATAGTTTTCCTAAAATCAAGATGCATTTTATGCTTAATGCAGGAAGAGGGGATGGGAAATCGAATGATTTTTTTTTCATAAAGTGAACTGTCGCGTATGATTAATGAATTCTCAAATAAGTAATTTTTCTCGCCTATTCTATTAGGAGTCAAATATTTCTTTAAATAATACTTCTGCATATCAAAGAAGAAATTATCCTCTCTCTTTAATGCTGTGGTGTTTTGGGAGCATTAAAAAGGTCATTTAAATGGGAGTTCTAAGGCTCAATTTTGTATAAAAATTATGCTATGTCAGATAGAGCCAGAACATCTGTAAAATTTGGAATAAATTATTTTAAGGAAATTTTAAAAATTAATGGAAATAAATTTTTAATTTATTGAGTCTGAAAGGCGAGCAAAAATATATTTCTCACTTTAGCTATTTAAAAATATATCTAATCGATATTAACTTTGTTCGTTGATATTACTTGCGTTTAAGGAAAAAAAACCATGAAGCAATTTTCGTCAGTAATAGATACAGTCAAATCCCTTTATAGCGAACCCGGTATATAACGAACTCACGGATATAACGAATGAAAATTTTACTCCCGCTGTTTTCGTATTGTAAGTAATTTAATTACTATTGTTTCAGTTTATTGTAATCAATTTTAGTCGATTTAATTCATTAATGATAATTTTTAATAGATTTTATAATTTTGTTAATACATCACTATTGAATACACTTTGCAACTAATGAGTTATACATTTTGTGAACGGTAACATTTTTCTTAACGGTTCAGATATAGTAAACCTCTGGATAAAGCGAACAAAACCTTTGGTCCTTTTTACTCTTAAAATGACGTTTAAATCATGTTTCTATCTTAGTTAGAACAGGAGAAATTATTGATTTTTTCAACTTTCTAATAATGGCCAATATTTGTTTAAACCTGTAAGTGCGTTTTACTGTATAATGAGTTTTTCCCCCATTTCTCATCTTTAAATTGTTATAAGTCAAGAACCGTTAAAAATAAATGGTTCAAACTACTAACATGTCTTTTTCAACTATTTTACTTTCATTTTGATTCAGCAAATTTGAAAAAATATTTACTCTTGAAAATTTGATTTTTTAAAAATACGTTACATAATTTTTTTTTTGCAATTTTTAATCTAAATATTTTTAATTTTTTTAAAAATTAATATTTAAAAAAATGGTGAATTGAAATTAAAACTTATATATTTCTGTTTAATTAAATGAAAAAAATGAGTTTTAATGATTTTAAATTACCCCACTTTTATTAAAAATTTAAAATTTAAAATTTTTTAAAAACCAGCTGTGCGAGGCAAATACTTGTAGCAGAGCAACGTGTCTTCAGCCTTTAATTGTGTTTGAATAAAAACCAATGTACAATTGCATCGGTGTGATTATTGGTCTCATACAGTTCATCTACTTTCGACGGTCATTAAATATTAAGGTTTAAACCTCTTATCTAAATCTCTTATCTAAAATACCCAAGAACTTGACAGTATTATTAAACAAGTATATTAAGGTTTAAACCTCTTATCTGTCTTACGAAAGATAATTATTTTTTACTTTCTTAATTTTAAACTTTAATTTTATTCGTGAAAATTGTCCTTTTTAGGGTGTATATATATGAGTAAGAATAATTTCACCATTATGAATCAAGTCATGTTTACCCGTGAATTGAGTCAATTGCTTTAATTAATTATTGATTTCAAAGTTCCTGTTCCTATGTTAGCGATCTGAAATATCAAACTACGGGCTGTGAATACGAAGCCATAAATAAAATCTCGCTCTAGCAATGACAGGACATTATTTCCGAACTACTTTAGTTGGCTTCTCAAATTAAATTCTGCTTTGATATCGGTAGCTTTGTTTAACTGGAGAACGCGTTGTGAAATTCAATACTCCATATTTATTCCAGTTGATTTCAATTAGATTCCGATGCCCAGAAAGTAAATATTCTCTATGAATGCTTATTAAGGAGCCTTTCAAGCTCGATGTGTTAGAAAACTTACAAAGACATCTTTAGATTGAAAATAAAAATCAGTCTATTGTAAACAGCATTTATAAATACCAACCGGAATTAAAAGCGTTATACTCAACATGTTCTTTTCGTGTATTGTGGAGTGTAATATGAATGAGTTTATTTTTGTTTACCGAAAATTCTTTTGAAGTTCCGTGTTTAGTGACTTTTTAAAACATTTAAGTTATGTATGTAAAAAGAGCCAGGAATTTGCATCTGTTATGTTGGAAAATATTTTGATGGGAAAATTGTGTTTTTTGTAAATACCGGGTGGGCAAAAAGTCCTTAGAAACTTTAAAAATTCCTAAAAACCGGAAAAATAACCAAAATTAAAAAAAAAGTTTGCAGGGTTAGCATTGGTACGTCACGGGAATTTTTTTAAGACAGTAAAAAAATAACTTAAAAAATAGCCAATAGATGGTGCTGGTACGAACGAATTCTGTGGAAATGAGTCTGTTGTAAGAACGTTCACTTCTAATCCACAACCAGTTCAACGTTGTAAACCGTGTATGTGAACAAGGATGCTGAGTGCAAACGATAAAGCTTTGTTGGTAAAGTTGTTTACGTGAACCAGGAATCAGCGACCAATGCCTTGCATAAATTCCGACTCGCCTGCAATGTATTATCTCCTGTGGTGGGGTCATGTGGAACACCTACTGATGTAATAAACCAGCGGTTCTCAACCTGGGGGGGTCGTAGAAGAATTTCAGGGGAGGCGTGAGTTAATAAAAAGTAAAATAAAAAGTAAAACTAACTGTAATTTACTGTACTCAATTTTGCGGTCACAATGTAACCGTAACGTATTTTCGACATACGAATACGAACAGAATAATTGTCGTACACAACAATTGTAATTGTAAAAACACGATAATTGTCGTACGTCTGGACGTTGAAAGTGACCTGAGGTGTGCTTTGTCACAGTTACAATTTCATATTAAAAAACTTGTCAAGGGCAAACAGTGGCAGCCCTCTCATTAATGTTGTGAAAGTGACTGGTATTACATGCCAACCTCACCTAGATCCTTGATTACCTCAAATATATCCTATCTGTATTTAATTCTTTGATTTCATATATTCTAATAATAATATGTTCCAAATTTAAATATGTGTAGTAATATTAAATTTTGTGTATGAAATTATCTATTCTATATTTTCATTTAATAACTAGCTTCAGTTTCCAATTCCGATTGTACTACTTGTATTGACCACATATAGTGGTGTTGGTGGGGGGGGGCGTGAGCTCACATCAGTGTTCAAAGGGGGGCACAGAGCGTGAAAGGTTGAGAACCCCTGTGATAAACGATTTAGAAGCATTCTTTTGGTTATTTGCCTATATTTTCTTTCACTTGTGTACGTCAGCGTCACCTGTCGACTGTTTTTTGAGTTATTTTTTTTTTTTTCCTGTCTTAAAAAAAATTCCCGTGACCTAGCGATGCTAACCCTACAAACCTTCTGTTATTTTGATTTTTTTTCCGGTTTTTATGAATATTTATAGTTTCTACGGACTTTTTTCCCACCCGGTATAATAACTAACATAATAAGAACAAATTTATTCAAATAAACAGGCCTTTGTTCGTCAAAGATACCAATCAGAGATAGAATGGGAACTTTAGATAACTGTGCCAAATGAATGTCTAGTTCTACCAATAACATTTTCCTGAGATATGAGTCTGGGACGCTCAGAAGTGTGACATAAGGGATGACAGAAGAGAAATAATTGCGTTTCACTCAGACTTAATGTAAATTTCAGGAATTTTCACATATTTAAATAGCTTAGAGCTGACATATATTTATCTGTTTCCCTTAGGATGGGTATGAGAGAAATGACTCAATATACTTAATATCGATTTCTTTTCAGAAGATTTTCATAAAAAAGGTTTTCAAGAGTTCCATTCTTGATGGCTTAATTATTTGAAACGCACGTAATTGGACACATACTAACAACGAAATATTTGCCGCCGCATTAATTTCATATGTGCATATAAGCACAGTAATTTGTATTAATCACTAGAAGCTGCACAACACAAGAAGCAAAGCTTTCGAATTTTTAAAAATATATATCACTTGACTACAATCTATGGATAACCATTATCTACGAAATTGTGCTGCTCTTTTGTTGCTCCAAAAATCCAATATAATTTGTTTCAATAAATGTTAGCTGCTTTTCTGTACCAAAACAGCTAATCCAGTGAAACTCTTTGGGGTAAATCAAAGGAAAGTTGCATCGGATTATTGTACCGACCTATCACGGGTCTCACGTCAGGTATGGCTGTTTAGAGAAATTCCGAATCCATTTTGAACTGTAAGGTGTTGCCTGTTGTAGAAAAAATTACCAAAGTGCTCCATTAAATTAAATTTCATTCACTCACACCAACACGCAGATAAGAGTATATAAACTAAAACAGATATCAGAATTATATTTGTAGGCCCATCCAATCGTATCATATATTTTTCGGCCCCTAATATCTCTATGTACAGCCAAAATATCACTAGCCATGAGAACTGCTACTCGTATTAGAGCAAGCCACTGGGAGGTAAATCCCGTTATTTACCGCGTTAGGCACCTTTAAAGTAAACAGATGACAAAACAAGGTTGAAAGATGTCACTTAAGGACAAAACAAGGTTTAAAAAATCCTGGTGGAGGGACGAATCCCACATCAAAATATTCAAATGAATTGAAAATGCTTGGATTTTCCATTTTCCCGCGAGAAACTATTTCCCTGACAGTATTAAACCAAAAGCAAAGGTCAGATGTGTATCTTTGAGGTTGAGAAGTTTTTTACAGGTTGAGTCCTTTGATGGTAGCAATTTCGGCAATTGGACCGACTTTGAACGTCGAATCCTTCTTACCATGAAATATTCCTAATCTGAGAGAACTGCAGAAACAGACTAATAGCTCAGTCAAAATAGGTTTTATGGATGAAAAAAAGAAAAGTTTTGAAAATTAGTAGAGATGTTGATTTGGTTATACTGTTGAAGATACTAAAAGTCCCCAGTCTTCAAACTTCACCTTTCGCCGCCATCATGGAAAATAGAGACTTTTTTATTTCTTTTTTTTTTTTTGCAAATAACTTGACAAATATTGATTTTATGTAAAACAATTGTATACAAAAATTGAAGACCATTAAGTTATGTACAAAAAACATTCACTACACTTTTTTCATAAATCTAACACGAACAAAGATAATTGACTTTGAAAGGAGCGCGCAATCACACCTGGGACGCGGATGCATGGGTCAACCCCATCGCGATGGGGGAATGACCCGCGCATGTGCACCAAAAGTCTCCCATTTGTCAAACCTCTGCATAGTAACACTCGAGAGATAGTTGCGGCAACATCCAATCCATTGTTATCAGGTTGTATTGTGAGGCTTTGTGGATTATATCTTTCAATGTCATACATAGGCTGTATTGGATACATAATGGCTGGAAATGGTTGAAAAAAAATACTAACTTTGATGTGTGCACCTACGTCAGTAAAAAAAAATGTTGCCTGGCCATGTATACTGTAGAGCAGTCTTATCTCATTTGTTTACCCAAACAGCTTTAGGAAAAATAATTTTTGACGGTAGGGACATATCTGATTTGGAACGCAATAATCTCCATGAGTTGTTTAGATACTTTGAATACTTTTTTTGTGTTTTTGCAAATAACTTGGGAAATATTAACTTCCTGTAAAAAAAAGTTTAGTACAGAAATTAAAGAACATTAAATTGTGTACAAAACAGATTAAGTGCATTTTGTCGAAACCGAAACACGAACCAAAATATTGACTATTAAATGCGCGTTGATAATGGAGATAGCGATCAAGTAACCCCCCACCTCCCTTCGCGATGGGCATGACACTCGCATCTACGTCCCAGGTGTGTGTCCGTTCCTTTCAAATTCAATTATCTTTGTTCGTGTTAGACTTATGAAAAAAATTTTTAAAATGTTGCTTTTTGTACATAATTTAATGATCTTCAATTTTTCCAACAATTGTTTTACAGTTAATCAATATTTCTCAAGTTATTTGCAAAAAACAAAATAGTCTACACATTTTCAAAGATGATGGCGAAAGCACAATTCTGATTCGTGAGGACTTTTTGTATGTTCAATAGCATGCCTAAACAAACATTACCACCATTTTTCAAAACTTTCATATTTTTTTAGCTATTCGTCAAAATCGTGCCTATTTTGACTGGGTTATAAAGTTAAATACATCGAAGGGAGACATAACGTAAATTGGTGGTTGAATGACCTTTGGAGCTATAATTTTCTACCACTGAAAGACTGAATAGATCCCTATTCTGGTATAGACGATGAATTGAAGAGTCATGGCTGTCACATTTCACAAACACACATATACATATGAAGCTAAAACACTCCACAAAAACAAGGCATATAAAAGGGAAATACTTTTAAAAATGTATGAAATAATTTACACAGGGTTTAGAAAATTTTTTAGCGAATAAAAGTCTGTAGTATTCGGGAAAGACATTTTTGCGTCAGCAAACTAAGTCTGAATTATGACATGTTCACAGAAAAATTATTTACCTATTCCAATTAACATGTTTTTAATGAACGTGCGAACAAGGTAGAAGTCAAGGTAGAGGAAAATTTTACTTGTGCGTATCTTTTACTTAAAATTTTGGAAATCTTAATATACACTCGGTCACAAAAAAATATATGCACCCAGAGGGAAACGAGCTACTATAACTCAACTTAAAATATATGTAGTATAGAAGGAGATAAGCAAATGATTACAAATTCGGAAGAACATATCGTTTTAAGAAGATATGGCATGAAAAAGGTTACAAATCAGTAAGTAGTAAATCTACCTCTGGCAGCTATACAAGCCGAAACACGGCGTGGCATCGAATCCATGAGGTCACTTATGACCTCCTGCGGAAGACCATGCTAAAATCTTTGCAACTGGGCAGTTAATTCACCAGTATTCCGAGACGGCTGCAGTTGCCTTCCAAGCACGTCCCAGACGTGTTCTAATGGCGAGAGATCTGGTGACCTGGCAGGCCATGGGAGTACGTCATATCCTTGAAGGCATTGTTGGGAGAGACGCACAGTATGTGGACGAGCGTTGTCTTGATCATAAATGGCAGCTGATCGACATGATAGCATAGGCAGTACAACTGGCGTTAAAATTTCGTCCACGTAACTACGTGCCGTCAAAGTGCGTTGAAGGACGACTAGAGGTGATCGTGTGTCCCAACAAATTGCTCCCCACACTGTCACACCTTGTGTAATCGCCGTATGTCTCTCGACAAAATATGCCGGATCGGACCGGTGGCCTGGCCGGCTCCACACGCGTATGCGCTGGTCATCAGCATTGAGACTGACACAGGATTCATCGCTGAAGATTACATGCCTTCAGTCGGTCACATTCCAGCTTGCCCGGGGTCGGCAAAAATCCAATCGACACTGCCTATGATGTGGGGTCAGTGGTAGGCGTCTTAATGGACGTCGGCTCCTTATACCTGCGTTGGCCATTTGCCTCCGAATGGTTTCCCTTGGTACCACCGGATATCTGGAAGGTGGTAAATGGCGTAGAACCGATTCTAGTGACATTGTTGGTGCGGACGTGGCCGCTCATATGATTGCACGATCCTTGCGCGCATTTGCGTTCCTGGGACGTCCTAACCCTCCGGGACAGTAGACTATCCCTTCCGTGATCTATTGTTGCCAACACCGAGTAACTACTATATCGCTCCGACCGAGGTAGTGGCTGATACGCCTGTTCGACCAACCTGCTTCTGTGAGACCTATTATACGCTCCTCTCAAAGTCCGACAATTGTTCGTACTGTCGCCGGTTACGTCTCAGAGGCATCTCTATCCACAATATCGTCCATCCAAGTCGACAGATTTGTTTAAATTATCCTATAACTCTCCCAGCTGTGCATCTCATATGCGTATAGCGCGCTTACTCTTGTCTCATTCGCGTCGAAATTTTAATCAATTCCCTATTTCTTACCAGACTATATTCCTGCCAAGTTTCGTGATAGTAGCTCAATTTCTTCTATGGTCATATATTTTTTCGTGACAGTGTGTATATATATATATATATATATATATATATTGTGCATTTTTACCAAATATATACAAACGAATTCTCATAGACGAATCATATAAAGTATTCTAATAGCCATTCGTGCGTACGCAAATATTAGAAAGTTATGAAAAAGTGATTATGACAGTTTGAGAATTAGCATTGTATGATAAATACAATCAATCTTATTAGACTGCAAGTTATAAAATCCCATTCAATTGAGAAGTGTATGCTCTGAAGTAATCTCTTTATACAGAAAGAATCCTATAAAGCCTAATAATCAAAACAGTGAGCTGCAAATGGGAGGGAGTCTCGGAGAATTTCCAATGGCTTGTTATAAATTTAAATCAAGCTTAAATAATGTATGCTCTGTTAAGTAGCGGCAATTGTTAAATTAATTTTACGTACTGAATATTCGTTCTATTTAAAGTCTGATGTTTGAATGGTGAACGTTATAAAGCTGATTAAACAGGGAAAACTGCTAGCGAATTTTCAGTAACACAGATTATTGTGTGAAACTGGCAACTTAGAAGCATTTTCGCCCAAAGCGTTATTTGCACGGTGGATAAAAATGGAAATGCATGTGAAAAGGGGTATATCGACATGTATATGTAAATTTAAGAATTAACTGCTTAAACATTATTAACAAGCCATTGCGATTTGTAAAATATATTTTGGGACAAATAGAATTCACTATATACATGATTATTCCACATATCTGAGATTGTTAAATTGCCCTTACGCTAACCTCAATATATATATATATATATATATATATATATAAAATGAAATTTTTAACAACCTCTAATCTTTAATAACCCGTAATACGAATATTCTCTCTATACGGTAACCTTTCCGTCCTTTGGCAATATACCCCATCTTTCCAATACTAAACTACATCGTCAACTTCCGGCAACCCATTTCAGCTACTTAGGCGTGCTCGCCTGAAGAGCGTTGGACGCGACCATTGTAAGGTGATATTTTGATGGAACAAACTGCATTTGTCCTTTGAAATAGAATTGTATTAATTTCGGCTTCGATATGTTTGATATCAAGAGACGACCATTAGTGTCGTTTCATATATATATATATATATATATATATATATATATATATATATATATATATATATATATATATAATAGTTATGCAACAAATTATGTTGCAGACATGAGTCATACATTAAATGAAAGAGAAAGGCTCCGAAATTTTTTATGCAAAAGCTTACGTGCAGTATACGTGAAGACTCTAACATTCTCCGGGACAAGCACCGGAAAATTCGGTTTCAAAGTTACACAGAGCTCCTCCACATTTTGCCACTGTCGTGCAGGAATTTCTTAAAAAAAAAAAAACATTTCCTCACAAATGGATAGGACGAGAAAGGTGGATTGCCTGGTCCCCACGGTCTCCAGACCTTACTCCAATAGATTTCTATTTTTGGGTTTATGTAAAAACATAAATGTATTCCGTTTATGTTCGAAATCTGGACCATTTAAAAGAAGGGATCACGGAAACTGTTTCGACTATCACGCCGGATATTCTCTGCCTTGTATGGGAAGAGACTAAATATCGTTTTGACATCTGTGGGGACACTATGGGAGCACTCGTCAAGTCTGCTGAACAGATAAGAAACTTGGTAATTACAATTTCAACTTGATGTTGATTTCATCTCTGTACAACGCTCTGTGCCGAAGCTATAACCATTTAAAACCCATCATTATTTCTCGGACATACATTATATATATATTAAAAAACTGGAAATTTTTCAATTTAATACTCTTTAACATTAAAAAACTATTAATTTTTCAATTTAGTAGTCTATAACATTAAAAATTACAAACCCCCTGTTAAACTCTAAAACTAGCTATTCCCTTGGGCATCCGGATTAAATCTCAAACTATATTTCCGAATTTTGGTAAATCTTCCCAGTGAAGTCTATTAAATTTCTTTAATACAGGCTAATTAAGCCTTAGGCAGTTTTATTCAAGATGGCTGACTTTTTAACGAAAATAATAGATTCGTGGCTTTAGTACCATTTTAATCTTAATCCTCGCAAAAATACCGAGCTTTAACCAATCAACTATTAATTTACACCCTACTGTCACGTGATGAAATGAAGTGATAAAAATATCTGCAGGCCAAAAAAGGTGTGACTTCTGTACTATTGCCCCTGCGGCAATCACCCCGTTAATTTGTCATTCCATGAGTTTCATCTTAATAAACATGTAATGTAGAATAGTTGTGGTCTTTTGCGTGTCCAAGATGGGAGGTTGCGGGAATGGATTTTCAAACGTTTGTGATGCACGGCCGGGCAATAAGTCACTTATTTTACTCTCAGGTTGATGAGGCGAGAAATGTAATCCAAAGCTACCACTCAACAATCATACTTCGACCCGCGTCCGTGTTATTACATAAAGTCGGTTAGAGAACCTCCCCTCGGACACAGGCGGTGATTTGAGCCGCAATAATTTGCTGACGACGGAGTAAAAGCGCCCCGACCTTTCCATGTCAAATTTGTGACTCATCTTTAACTTGGCCGGACTATTTTGAATGAATATTGGTTGTGCAGTGCGTGGCGCGGGAAAATCCCGTGAATTTCCACGGAACTGAAAATTTATTTCTGTCGAAGCGGAGTTTCAGTTCTGGATTATATTCTACCAAGAAGATGTCGCTGACTTCGGAGTGTGGATTTTCATTGATTTGCCTGCTGTTTGCCATTCTCAAAGACGATTTGTCGACCTCCAGAGATGTGATTTTCTGTTTACTGCAATGTGTCTTCAGAGCGTCCAAATTGTGCTGACAGTGTGATTTTCTTCAGTTGTCGAATCATTGCGGACATCGTGATTATTCGAAATGCGTGCTGTTCAGGAATGAGCAGAGAATCCTTGAGAGTTTTCTTTTCTCGGTGATGTGAAACGTCGATTTTCGCAACTGGAATCAGTGATGTAAGCATAATGATCTCAGCGAAATAACGTAATTAAATCAACTAGTTCATGGATGAAAACGTGATTTTATTATCAGACACGACCAATATGTACGATTATGCTTTTGAAGACAAAAATGGTCTGTGTGTATTTAACGAATAACTTCACGGCCTCCGTGACTGATGATATATAACTAAAATTGCTCAAGATGCTTTTCATCAACTTTTTGCATGAGGGTGTTAAAGCATTTTGACCATGTGTAAACATGATCACGAAAAGAGCCAAACGTGTCCATTCATTTAACCTAGGATTTTCCGGTTTTCAAGTTAAGCTTTCTAAGTCTAAGCAGCTGATGCGAGTCTTGTAATTTTGATTTGGAAGCTATCTGCATGAATAACTTTGTAATTATTTCAGACATCAGGAAAATTTTAGAATTTAAATATTTTGATTATTATTCACATATTACATTTGAATTTGGGCCTCGTGAGTATATTTTTACGAATTTAAGTAAAAGAGATTTCCGGAGGTTAAAGTCGAAATACAAGGCGTTTATCGCCAACTGCTACTCGTATTAGAGCAAGCCACTGGGAGGTACATCCCGTTATTTATCTTGTTAGGCACCTTTAAAGTAAACAGATGACAAAAGAAGGTTGAAAGATGGCACTTAAGTACAAAACAAGGTTTAAAAAATCCAGGTGGAGGGACGAATCCCACATCAAAATATTCAAATGAATTGAAAATGCTTGGATGTTCCATTTTCCCGCTAGAAACTATTTCCCTGACAGTATTAAACCAAAAGCAAAGGTCAGATGTGTATCTGTGAGGTTGAGAAGTTTTTTCAGGTTGAGTCCTTTGATGGTAGCAATTTCGACAATTGGACCGACTTTGAACGTCGAATCCTTCATACCATGAAATATTCCTCATCTGAGAGAACTGCAGAAACAGACTAATAGCCCAGTCAAAATAGGTTTTATGGATGAAAAAAAGTAAATTTTTGAAAATTAGTAGAGATGTTGAACATACTAAAAGTCCCCACTCTTCATACTTGAGCTTTCGCCGCCATCATGGAAAATGGAGACTTTTTTTTTGCAAATAATTTGACAAATATTGATTTTATGTAAAACAATTGTATACAGAAATTCAAGACCCTTAGGTTATGTATAAAACACATTCAATATACTTTTTTCATAAATCTAACACGAACAAAGATAATTGACTTTGAAAGGAGCGGACAATCACACCTGGGACGTGGATGCACGGGTCATCCCCATCCCGATGGGGGAATGACCCGCGCATGTACACCAAAAGTCTCCCATTTGTGAAACCTCTGCATAGTAACGCTCGAGAGATAGTTGCGGCAACATCCAATCCATTGTTATCAGGTTATATTGTGAGGCTTTGTGGATTATATGTTTTAATGTCATACATAGGCTGCATTGGATACATAATGGCTGGAAATGGTTGAAAAAAAATACTAACTTTGATGTGTGCACCTACGTCAGTAAAAAAAAAATTTGCCTGGCCATGTATACAGTAGAACAGTCCTAGCTAATTTATTTTCCCAAACAACTTTAGGAAAAATAATTTTTGACGGCAGAGACATACCTGATTTGGAACGCAATAATCTCCATGAGTTGTTTAGATACTTTGAAGGCTTTTTTTTGTATTTTTCCAAATAACTTGGGAAATATTAACTTCCTGTAAAAAAAAGTTTAATACAGAAATTAAAGAACATTAAATTGTGTACATAACAGATTAAGTGCATTTTGTCGAAACCGAAACACGAACCAAAATATTGACTATTAAATGCGCGTTGATAATGGAGTTAGCGATCAAGTCCCCCCCCCCACCTCCCATCGCGATGTTGATGACACTCCCATCTACGTCCCAGGTGTGTGTCCGTCCCTTTCAAATTCAATTATCTTTGTTCGTGTTAGACTCATGAAAATAAATTTTAAAATGTTGTTTTTTGTACATAATTTAATGATCTTCAATTTTTTCCAACAATTGTTTTACAGTTAATCAATATTTCTCAAGTTATTTACAAAAAAACAAAATAGTCTATACATTTTCAAAGATGATGGGGAAAGCACAATTCTGATTCGTGAGGACTTTTTGTATGTACAATAGCATGCCTAAACAAACATTACCACCATTTTTCAAAACTTTCATATTTTTTTTAGCTATTCGTCAAAATCGTGCCTATTTTGACTGGGTTATAAAGTTAAATACATCGAAGGGAGACATAACGGCTGCAGTTGCCTTCCAAGCACGTCCCAGACGTGTTCTAATGGCGAGAGATCTGGTGACCTGGCAGGCCATGGGAGTACGTCATATCCCTGAAGGCATTGTTGGGAGAGACGCACAGTATGTGGACGAGCGTTGTCTTGATCATAAATGGCAGCTGATCGACGTGATAGCATAGGCAGTACAACTGGCGTTAAAATTTCGTCCACGTAACTACGTGCCGTCAAAGTGCATTGAAGGACGACTAGAGGTGATCGTGTGTCCCAACAAATCGTTCCCCACACTGTCACACCTTGTGTAATCGCCGTATGTCTCTCGACAAAATATGCCGGATCGGACCGGTGGCCTGGCCGGCTCCACACGCGTATGCGCTGGTCATCAGCATTGAGACTGACACAGGATTCATCGCTGAAGATTACATGCCTTCAGTCGGTCACATTCCAGCTTGCCCGGGGTCGGCAAAAATCCAATCGACACTGCCTATGATGTGGGGTCAGTGGTAGGCGTCTTAAAGGACGTCGGCTCCTTATACCTGCGTTGGCCATTTGCCTCCGAATGGTTTCCCTTGGTACCACCGGATATCTGGAAGGTGGTAAATGGCGTAGAACCGATTCTAGTGACATTGTTGGTGCGGACGTGGCCGCTCATATGATTGCACGATCCTTGCGCGCATTTGCGTTCCTGGGACGTCCTAACCCTCCGGGACAGTAGACTATCCCTTCCGTGATCTATTGTTGCCAACACCGAGTAACTACTATATCGCTCCGACCGAGGTGGTGGCTGATACGCCTGTTCGACCAACCTGCTTCTGTGAGACCTATTATACGCTCCTCTCAAAGTCCGACAATTGTTCGTACTGTCGCCGGTTACGTCTCAGAGGCATCTGTATAATATATTCGTAAATTCTCTGTTTCTTGAAAATTCCTTCCTATCACCGCCTCTACAAGCGCGTTGGAAGTCATCCCATCTGTTTAGGATCTTTTTAATTTGTTTTATTTTTTGTTTTGATTCACCTATTCAGTTACTTAAAGTGCTGAAAAATAAATACTTGAATAATGACTAAAACAGGCCTTGGGATGGCCTTGGGATGGCCACTCCTTTGCTCCCCCAATATTAAATTACACTTCCACGGGTATGACATTTGCACAGTTTCCTATTTCTCCATCTTTGTACTATGCAAGATGTTGTTTTTTGGCTGTCATATTCTGTTGGGAGATTAACGGTTGGTCCACTGTACGGCCATTCTTTCCTCCTTATTAGTCATTGAATAATAGGGAGAAAGAAAACCACTTTTACACAGACATAAACACAAACCCTCAGTACTTGGAGGTAGGAATAGGTAAGAGTTTGAAACTAGGATTTTGTTTGACACACATGGAAACAAGGTACCTTCCAGACAAAAAATTGGATCCATATAAGCTTAAAATAAGTGTACACAAATGACTAGTAAAAAATAAGTTGAAAATAAAGTGAAATGATATTGAGAAGAGGTAAATAAAGTTAGAATAAATATGAATAGTATAACTAATGAATACTGAAAAGAGATTTTTTTGAATTAGTAAATAATGTTGAAAAAATGGAGGTAATGAATATTGTAAGAAGAATAATGAGAAAAATAAAGATACAATACTAAATATAATGAATAAGATTTGAAAAGAATGATTCAGTTTTGATAAATATAATAAATGTTCTGTAATTTTTATAAACAATTTATATATTAGAAATGTGATTTTTATTGAAAGTGTGATTTTTATTATAAACTGTGATTTTTATTATGTAACTAAAGAACTATTTTTCTTTATATATAAACAAGTCAAGACAATGTGATTTTTTGTGTGTAGTCTACGTTGGTAAAACAAAATAGCACAGCACTAAAAAGACAGTGATTTTTAAATGGTGTAATTTCCTAAAGAAGGTCATGACTGTGAAAGGACTAAAAATGTTGCACAGAAAATTCATTGCAAGAAAAATAAATAAATTTTTTTTGGACTCACTCCCTAGTAGTGAAAGTTGAGGAGAAATTTTTAATTTTTAACTTGTTGTCAAGTTCAACTTCAATTATTTATTTTTTTAGTTTTTTTTTATATTTTTATTGTTATATTCTGTTATTTGAATTATTCAACTAGAGATGATGGTAGATATTGTATTCAATGTATGAAACCAGTGAAATTTTTTTTCATAACTTACAATTTTTTTTGGTTATATTTACTTGATTTCT
The DNA here is from genome assembly GCA_907164885.2 of Dolomedes plantarius. Classification (NCBI taxonomy): domain Eukaryota; kingdom Metazoa; phylum Arthropoda; class Arachnida; order Araneae; family Dolomedidae; genus Dolomedes; species Dolomedes plantarius. The sequence continues at coordinate 103,789,111 of OU015500.1, forward strand.
TTTCTGAGATTTTGTTGTATGGGGAACAGCCGCCCTATTCAGCATTATTTCGGAACCATGCTCATGTAGAGTTTTCAATGTTATTATTATGTGTATTTTTTATGTGAATTTTACATATTTTTCAACAATTTGTTAATAATGTCCTGTCATTTCATCACGTGATTTAAATTTTTTTTGTTCAATTTAACTTTTGATGACAACATTTACATAAACTATTCCAAATTTTTGATAATGCCCATGTTTCTCACTAATCTGGGTGAGTCTGGCTCCAATGCAGGCATTGTTGGTCAGCCACTTCTCGGACGGGGGGGGATATTCTATAACATTAAAAAACTAGTAAATTTTCAATTTAATACTCTTTAACATTAAAAAACTATTACTTTTTCAATTTAGTATTCTATAACATTAAAAATTACATACTCCTTATTAAACTCTTAAACTAGCTATTCCCTTGGGCATCCGGATTAAATCTCAAACTATATTTCCGAATTTTGGTAAATCTTCCCAGTGAAGCCTATTAAATTTCTTTAATACAGACTAATTTAGCCTTAGACGGTTTTATTCAAGATAACTGACTTTTTAACGAAAATAATTGATGCTTGGCGTAAGTACCATTTTAATCTTAATCCGCGCAAAAACACCAAGCTTTAACCAATCAACTATTAATCCACACCCTACTGTCACGTGATGAAATGCAGTGATAAAAGTTTTTGCCGGCCAAAAAAGGTGTGACTTCTGTACTATTGCCCATGCGGCAATCTCTCCGTTATTTTGTCTTTCCATGAGTCTGATCTTATTAAACATGTAATGTAGAATAGTTGTGGTCTTTTGCGTGTCCAAGATGGGAGGTTGCGGGAATGGATTTTTAAACGTTTGTGATGCACGGCCGGGCGATAAGTCATCTATTTCACTCTCAGGTTGATGAGGCGAGAAATGTAATCCAAAGCTACCATTCAGCAATCATTCTTCGGCCCGCGTCCGTGTTATTATATATATATATATATATACATATGTATACATATATATATATATATATATATATGTATTATATATATATATATATATATATATATATATATGTATTATATATATATATATATATGTGTGTATTATATATATATATATATATATATATATATATGTTAATATATATATATATATATATATATATATATATATATATATATATATATATATATATATATATATATATATACAGTTTTTGTATAAAAGTATCGAGAACATTTTTTTCCTGACGTGGCTGTACGTCGGAGCGTGCTCTCACCACTCATGCTCGGTGGTTGGAAATGAGACCTTCAAGACGAGCCAAGCACCAAGCGCCAATCGCCTGTGAGCATTCGTTTAGGCTAGATCGTGTTTTTAGTGGACCCTAGTCGAGTGACTCGGTGCAAGCGCATAATGCAGGGAACGATGGAACAGCGTTACGCCATCAAATTCTGTGTTGGACTAGGGGAATCTAGTGGGCATGATTCGCCAAGTGTTCAAGGATGAAAGCATGTCACAAGCTTCAGTTTTTAAGTGGCACAAGCTCTTCAAAGATAACCGAGAGAGTGTGGAGAACGAGCCTCGTTCTGGACGGCCGTCGACCTCAAAAACCGACGACACCATGCAACGTGTGCGTGAAGTGCTGAATGCCGACCGTCGGTTAAGTGTGCGCATAGTCGCAGATTAAATTGGCATTGATAAGATGGCAGTGCACACCATTGTCACTGAGAATTCGGCGATCCGAAAGATCTGTGCTAAACTCGTCCCGAAGGTCCTGACTAACGATCAAAAGCAGAGGCGAGTGTCTGCTTGAGAAGACCTTCTATAACGTGTTGAACAAGACCCCGGCTTTTTGGAAAATATAATCACGGGAGACGAAACATGGATATTTTAATACGATTCGGAAAGAAAGTGGCAAAGTTCCGAGTGGCACACTCCAGCATCACGTCGTCCAAAAAGTCCTCGAAAGAGCCAATCCAGAGTGAAAGCCATGCTCATCGTTTTCTTCGACGCAAAGGGAGTTGTCACTACACATTTGTACCTGGAGGGCAGGCAGTGGATGGTGCTTTTCACCTAGAAGTGCTAAGAAGACTAAAGAAAACGGTCAACCAGGTGAGGCCAGCCATCGCCGGAAATCGGAAATTGCGTAACGACAAAGCACCCAGCCACACCTGCTCCAAGGTCCCGAGTACCTGATCAAAAACAACATCGCGACTATTCCCCAACCCCCTTTACAGTCCCGACTTGGCGCAAGAAGACTATTTCATATTCCCAAAAGGGAAATCCTCCATCAAAGGACACCACCATGGGACCCGAAGTACAGTCAAAGAAGCTTGCACCCATACCCTTAAGGACGTTCCGGAATCTGCCTACCAGGGAATCTTTGAGTCGTGGAAAAGCCGCTGGTAAAAGAGTGTCGACGCTCAAGAGATGTACTTTGAAGACTTTTGAGGTATTGTAGCAATAACTCAAATAAATCTATTTTTCCGAAACTCACACACACACACACACATACACACACGTACACACACACACTCACACACACACACACACACACATATATATATATATATATATATATATATATATAGTATTATACAGGTGGTTATCAAAATAATGCAAAATGAAGGAATAACATGAAATACTTTATTTTTATGGGATGGGACGTTTTTGACATATAAAACAGCCTGAATTCACGTAGAAACAGATTTGTGCAAAACATGAATACTGTTTACGGGAGTATTAAACCACCCGTCATGGAGAAATCGTGAAATTTAATGAAGTGTTGTTGATGGTGGAAATCGATACTTGGATCTATTCTCAAAAACAAATTATAGTATTTCGATGATATTGAAGTCGGGGGACTGTGGAGGTGAGGTAACATGTTTGCCTTTGTTTTAATGTTCCCCAAGCAACAATATGACAGGTCTAGCAGTATGGACAGGAGCTTTATTTTGTTGGGAAAAACCCTCTCCTACGGGAAACAATGTTTGCATCATAGGATGAACCTGGTTCGCAAAAAGTGTGACATAGTACTTCCCAGTGTATCTCCCTTTTAGGGTTACAATGCGACTTGCTGAAAACCACGAGATAGCAGCCCAAAACATGTCAGATCCGTCTCCATGATTGATAGTTTCCACGAGATAATCAGGAATATATATTTGTTTTGTTGTTTTCTATATTCCGCGCGTCCTCTTGTGGAGAAAAATGGGACAGGTGATTATTGTGACCACACGACATTAATTCAATTATCACTTGACTAGGATTTGTGCTCGTGGAAATATCGTGAACGACGTTTTGCATTCACATCTGTTGCAAGTGCCTTGGGAATTATTACTCATGCGTAAATGTTTTGCTTGTGAAGTTTCCTCCTACTTATAATGGCTGATACAGGAACCTGCAGATGCAGATCGACGTCTATGGTTAATTTGGTTGCAGTTGTTTTATTTTTACAATTCGCAATCCGCTTCTATACTCGCCCGTCTCTTTCACTCAGCTCTCCCGTTATTCCACTATTATGTTTCGCAGACGATGTTTATCTGTAAATTATGTATGCCTCGATGACATTCGATGCCATAGTTCTAGAAACACCCCAAACCAGGTGGTTGCCGTAAGACATATTTCATTTGACGCGCTCCAACAATTTGCCCTCTTTGCAAGGTCTGAAAGGTTTAACAACTTACATTATTCGCCCAAAACCACGATGCCCATAGCTTCATTACTGCTACCTGGCGGTAGATTAATATGTATACTGTATACTATAGAAAATACGGGGGGTCATACTTGTATTTTAAGGAATAGGAAACACATTTATGAACATCACTAATATTTACAGGTGTTTCCATTATTTTGATAACCACCTATATATATATATATATATATACACTGAAGTGCCACTGAATTAGGGATACCTATCTAGTAACGAGTTGGGCCTCCTCTGGCCTTGATAACGGCTGCCACACGACGAGGCATAGATTCAACAAGTTTCTGAAAACGTTCCACGGGAATGGCTTGCCAAATATTGGCTAAAGCTGTCCATGATTCAGTAAGGTTGTTTGGTGCTGTGTGATAGCCTTTCACGCCTTGTTCCAAAACATCCCAAAGATGCTCAATAGGATTTAAGTCTGGGCTTCTAGGTGGCCAATTCATGACAGAGAAGTCAGAGGAATGCTCATCCAACCAGCCAGTAGCCAACCGGGACTTGGGATAGGTACAGTTATCTTGCTGGAAAACTCCATTACCGTGCGGATAACAGAACAGCATAAACGGATGGAGGTGATCACCCAGCAACTCTACGTACCGAATTGCATCGAGGGAGGTTGGTACACTCACCAAAGATTCCAAACTGTGCCACGAAAAAACACCCCAGACCATGATTGAGCCACCATGCCCTTGTACAGTTCCAGCCAGGCATGCAGGATCCATGGCTTCATGAGCCTGACGCCATATTCTCAGCCTCCCGTCGGCGTTAAATAGTCGGAATCGAGACTCATCACTCCATGCTACTCGTTTCCAGTCATCTACACTCCAGTCTCTGTGCTCTCTTGCCCAGGCAAGACGTGCAGCCCGATAGCGAGTATAGAGCAATGGTACTTTCGTAGGTCGACGGCTCCCGAAACCCATACGGGGAAGCGAGCGTTGCACAGTCCGTTTACTGACTGTACGAGTGGCACCGTCATTAAACTTTGTGGTAATTTGAGCTAATGTTTGGCTTCGCTGGATACGTACAATACGCCTGAGCCTTCTCTCACCACGCACTGTCAAGAGGTAATTGTCCTTTGCAGTTTGCCCGATCGTTAGTTTTTTTTACACCATCCATGTATTCTTGGTATACTCTTGACACTGTCGACCTTGAAAATGCTAGCTGTCAGACGATTTCGGAAATTGAATGGCCCATGCGTCGAACACCTACGATTCGTCCGTGATCGAAGGCGTCTAAATCAGGTAGTTTACCCATACTGGCAATTCCAACAACTAATTCAGAACAACCACAGTAGGCGCTATATATGCAACTACCACAGCACCCTCACTTGCGCATACATGATGCGCAGCGCTACACAATTTGCATAGGCTTTGCTATCCCTAATCCCTAATTCAGTGGCACTTCAGTGTATATATATATATATATATATATATATATTTATATATATATATATATGTATATGTATGTATTTTATATATATATATATATATATATATATATATATATATATATATATATATATATATATATATATATATATATATATATATATATATATATATATATATATATGTATGTATGTGTATATGTATATGTCTATGTATATATATACATATGTATATATATATATGTGTGTGTGTGTGTGTGTGTGTGTGTGTGAGTGTGTGCGCGTGTGTGTGTCAGTACTAAATAAATTTTATGCCGGAAAAATTTCTTAACTGAATCTCCAGTATTATCTCTGCTTTAGCATACGTGTAGAAGTAAAAGACAATAATATTATTTGAAATGTTAATAAATGAAGCAGGAAGCAATCGTCTGCTTATTGAATTCTAGGAGGTTTTAATCATATCATAAAGTAAAGTTTTTTTCTCCGTTCACTTCAATTTCTTATTATTACAAGAATTCTTAATGAAATGTACTGCAAATTCTAGCCTTCAAATTGAACGCCCGGTCAATATCGCGAATCCACAATGTTTTATGAAAACAATGCTATAAACTGAACGATATTTGTGCAGCGAGTTTTAGATGGCTTCACCAATTAAAATGGAGGCAAATAATTGTTCAGTCGTATAACTCAAGAGCGCATTTGGAAATTTAATATGACTTACTCATGTCTGAGAATTTCATTTAAAGTCTAATGTTTTGATAGCAAACAGTGAAAAGTTTATTAGAGAATAATTGAGCAAAATTAATTAGATAATGGATTTCTACGTATGCATTTTTAATTGAAGTCGGACAATATATAATACGGTAGGATGGGTCTACATATACACATTCAATGTCTGTCTTAATTTACATGCCCCTAACTGCGTGTCGGTGCAAGCATATAAAATTTAATTTAATGGTCACTATGCTTAACAGCTGGAATGATCGCATATCTCATAATATTTATATAATTTCCTGTTTATTATTTACAAATTTCCTGAGTCGACTAGAAATAGATGGGCATGAAGAAAAGTAGGTGGTACCCGTCAAAACATCACGGCTATATAGAAAATAAATGTACTAATAGACAAATTATACTCAACACATCATTCCCAAATGTTGAAAATCCTAATAATGCGCAAAAACAAATTAATGTGTTTACGCAGCCTGGTGCTTAGTGAGTATCTTAAGCCAGATTTAAAAAGTCACTGAGCATGCACCGAAAACATTTTTTTTAAATTGTAAATTATCGCTATTTAAACAGCGCGAAATAAACCATTTCAACCAGGTTTAATCTTAAATTTCACAAACATAATTATCATAAAAATAAAAATGGCAGAGAGAGATCTAGAGAGACTCCTCGGAATAAACGTGTTTATCATTAAAACATGTGACTGAGAATGCTCATAAACAGTGAGTTTCTAGAGACAGATTTAAACATGCCACTAAGCATGCGCGGAAATCCATTTTTAATTGTAAATTATTGCTCATTAATAGGAATTTTAGTTACAAAAACCAAATTTGACAAATCTACAGATTACAATCTTTTGTTTAAGACCAAAATGAATTAAATTGATGCAGAAGTTTTCTTTCACGGACTGCCCAAAAAGTTGGCTTAGCAACTTAAATATATAGATGTGCTCGGTTAGGGAACGGAATAAAGCCACAGCATTACTACGGGAGAAACTTGAAATATGAATTGATGAGGCACTGCCATCACATTTCCTTTTACCTTTTCGGCCATGGAAGATTCGCGCAACTTATAAAAGTCTAAATTTTCAAAAGTTTGGCATTAATTAAACTGATTAATTTTCATTGCTTTTGAAGATTTTTTTTTCATAAGTGAACTATTGCCGAGCAGGAATACACCTCCCATTATACACGGTACCCTGGATGGATATTTAATTTCTGAAACACATGTTGTGGAACAACCTTACCAAAGCAATGACTGAAGAACTCTTTATATATCTATGGATAATTTATTAGATTCTGTTGGGTACCTTTGTACTGACCTGACATGTCCCAATACACAAACATTATTCTCTCGTTTAAAATAAACTATGACCTGTGCAGGGATTTATCTTTGGCCTTCTTTGACGATATTCTATCAGCTGCACCATATTCAAACAACCGTGCATCTCGATATTTAGCAATCGCGATCATATCAGTTTCATTAACTAATGCATCTTTGTCTCTAGCTTATAATTATGATAATGATACACGACTAACTTCTTGCTAAAGAGTTGGCACATAAATTATTTGTACTCGCAGAGAACATAAATAACGCGTACCCTATCGTCGTTCCTAGAGTCGTCCGAAACCCTTCCTCAAAGCTTATGAAAGTTGAATACGGTTAAACAAAGTTGTTATAAGTTTACAAGTTATTAAGTGCAGCGAATTTCATCCGTTTCATAGACGCTTACCTCGAAATCCAAAGACAATGTATTCGTACCATCAACAAACTATCTTGCACACAGAAATATGTACAGAACCACCCAAATTCCGACTGTAAACTCTGGCAAGCCACTAGGTGAGAACGGCTGATTTAGATATAGTTATTTCCATGAAATTGAGAATAAGAGTCGGGGATAAGCCATTGCTTTTCGAAGCACATTACTTTAAAATACCCTAAATTTTGCACTCAAATACTAGTTTTGCTGATAGCATTAAAATCATGTTTCAATTCGTTGTAAATTATCTGAAAATTGGTAAGTTTTTCTTTTGTAAATATTTATTCATAGATGGCTATTACTACTTGCAAACATAAAGTACGTGTGATATAAGTTTATTAGTATTTAAATGATGAATGAAATAAAATTTTAAACGCATTTACCCGAGCAGCATGCAATCTTTTGATCCTAGAAACATTATTTCTTAATACAATAAAATATTTTTAGAATGCTCTAAATCACATAACTGTAATACAAGAAGGAAGAAAATAAAGGCTTCAAAAGGAAATATGTCGATTCTGAACATACGTAGATGTTCCAAAACTATCCCATTATTACCCCCAAGGGGTTCCGCTGTATAAATATCCAATAGACCCCCAAGCGACTATTGAAGCGGATTTATAATTTCAGAGGGGAAAAAAGTAAGATATGCTACAGGATATTTTGATATTGCCGGGATAGCGCCAAAAGTTTGCTCTCCCCCCTAACATGAATCCGGGAGGGTCGCGAAAGATAAACTGCGGCAAAGTTATAGACCGAAGCGAATGCATTCCCTACACTCCTCTAACATGGTTACCAACATCATTATTTTCCTTTATTCAATCACTATCTCATTTTATCACGCTTGAAGTTCTGAAAGAGTTACTGAAAAATAAATGGAGAAATAATCATTAAATGTACTGGTACATTACAAAGTAAATATTTCTTTTCGTTTATGGGATTTGATTACATATCTAAGATAGGTTTCTTATGTCTGTATATAAAATAGAGGCCTTTTATAGACCTCAATTTAAAGAATTAGTTTTGGCATGTAGGGTGGTTATAATTAAACTTCCCCTATAAATGGCATCCTACAGCGCAAACGGGTGAACGGAATGCAACGAAATTTTGTATATGGGCTAAACACGAGATGCTCTCACGGAATTTCGAAATGTCCACCAGAGGGCGCCTTTTCGGAAAAAACATGAAATTTCACTCAATAAACGACCAAAACAGAATACAGAAACAATATTAACATTTATTGACTAGTTTCTCATCACCTTTCATCGAACCACATTAAGTAAAGGTAAGAGAGAAACAAAAACAGTTCAGTTTACAGAAATAAGAACAGATTTGGACGAAATTGCACAAGAGGAGCAGTTGTTAATCGTGTCCAGGACGATGTAGGGAAAGCTGCTCCACGTGACCACCTTCATTCACCTGCAAAATTTCAAATAGATGAACAGTGTGTTCAACAGCAGATCGTAACTGATCAATTGTGAGGCTTCGCACATGAAGCGTTATGGAGTTCTTTAAGTCATTCAACGTCGGAACACATCCACGATACACCATACTTTTTAAATAGCCCCATAACCAGAAATCGGAGTCAGATCCGGCGAACGTGCTGGCCATGGATTAGGAAAGGAGCGACTAATAACACGTTCCTCTGTGAAGTGTTGGAGCAATAACGCCTTCACGGACCCATGGATATGTGGGGGCGCACTATTCTGAATGAAAATGGTAGATGTAAGGACCCGCCTTTGCCGTAGTTGTGGCACAACAAACGTCTGTATCATGTCATGGTACCGACGGCCCGTAACGGAACATGTGACAGGCCCAAGTTCATCGATTTCCTTTAAGAAGAATGACCCAAGGATGAATGTAGCCGTGAATACACACCAGACAGTGACCTTTGGAGATTGCAGGGTCTGGATCCGCGGTCTGGATCCGCGGATTTTCCTTAGCCCAAATGCGGCAATTCTGTGTGTTCACTGTCCCATTGAGGTAGAAATGAGCCTCGTCGCTCCACAGAGTATTCCAAGGCCATGACAGATCATCAGTCATTCTGTTGAGAAAACTGACTGCGAATGAGAGATGTTGTGGCTTGTTCCTATCAAGAAGCTCCTGGGTATGGCGGAACTTGTATGGGAAGAAGTGCATTATGTTTCTGAGTACTTTTCGGACGGTGCTGTAAGAATACCTTGTCTGTCGAGAAACTGCACGCGCGCTACTGCTCCCAAACTCTGATGTATGTGACTGTGCGTCAACAGCTCTCTTCACGGCATCAACAAGTACCGGTGTGACACGTTTACGGCCTCTTCCAGGTTGAACTCCTAATTTCCCGGTCTCTTCAAATCTCTTAATCATAGCCCGGATACCTTTAGTAGACATTGGTCCACTCCGTAGGTTCTTTCTACTACGAAATTCACGAAGTGTAGCAGAAGCATTCATCTTGTTTTCGTAAAACACCTTCACCAATAACGCATGCTCAACTAAAGAGACCGTCATTAGTACAGCCGGAAACATCGACTTAAACGTGACAACGTCTGCAAACGTTTTATACCCTAACGTGTTTTGCATAAAGCTTCCTCTACTTCAAAAACATGCAAATCTCGACATTTTTCTCCTACAACTGACAGCTTTTCCCGGTTTTACATTTTATTACTCATAATTCTTATTATGGATTGTTAGTATTGTTTCTGTATTCCGTTTTGGTCATTTATAGTGTTAAATTTCATGTTTTCCCGAAAAGGCGCCCACTAGTGGACATTTTGGAACTAATTTGTTTTTCGAAATTCCGTGAGCGTATCTCGTGCATAGCCCATTTACGAAATTTCGTTGCATTCCGTTCACCCGTTTGCACTGTACGATGACGTTTATTGGGGAAGTTTAATTATAACCACACGGTATGTATAAATGTGTGTGTTTTCATGTACATCTCTCTCTCTCTCTCTGTGTGTGTGTGTTTGTATATACACACACACACGCACACTCACACACACACACACACACATACATACATATATATATATATATATACGTGTATGATTGAAGCATTAATTATATTATTATACAGGATGTTCCAAAATTCGACCAACAAATGCAGAGGGGTGATAGTAAGCATCAAGGCGAGCAATAATCACATACGAATGTATGACCGGAAAAGCAAACCTGACGCTATACGGCGCTGTTTACTTACTCGGCCCTTAACTCATACCAATTCCACTAGATGGCCGGAAATATCGCATTTTTCTTGAGGAGATAGAAACTCAAAAAAAAAAAACAGAATCACTTCGGAATGTATGACCGGAAACGAAAACCTGGTCAGCTAGAGGATAAAAAAAGATGCAGAAATGAAAAACCAAAATTTCTATCATACATTCCTATGTGTTTCTTTTTTGTTTTTGAGTTTTCTACCTCCTCCTAAAAAATGCGGTATTTTCTGCCATCTAGTTGGGTTGGTAAGATATAAGGTCGGATTAAGTAAACAGCACCTTCCAGCGTCAGGTTGCTTTTCCGGTCATACAGTCGTATGTGATTATTGCTCGCCTTGTTGCCTACTATCCTCTGAATTTGCTGAACGAATATTGGAACACCCTGTATAAATTAAAATATTCGTACATCTAAATTTTTATTAGCATATCTCAGTATTCTTTCTTTTCATGGCTTACTTAAGAACTTCAAAGAGCGCGTAAGTAAAATTTCCCCATACTTTGTGTGTGAACTTATCAAGTAAAACATATCAGCAAATACATAGGATGGAAGTTTAATAGTGGCACCTTGGTATGTAGAAAGTATACAGCAAATATACAGAGTTGAAACTTTTTAGCCCTTCAAAGTAGTAACCAGTATTGTTTCGCACCCGTTGCTAACGTTCTGGAAGTTGCAGGATGCCGTTGGCAGCACGTGTTCACTTCATCCTTCGAATGGAGCGGTCTACAGCCTGCAGAATCTCTGGTGGAATTCACGGATCAGTTCCTTCATCTTAGCGATGAGATAAAAGTCACAGGGACTTAAGTCCGGAGGAATATGGGGGATGGTAGAGCACTTCCCAGCCCCAGCGAGCAAACACATCAGCCACAGTGTGCGCACAAGCATTTTGCTTCCATCAGTACGATACAACAGGAGTGTGATGTTTGTGAGGAGAGCACATTCGCTCTGAGATAAGGGGATGTATATGATATATGGCTGGTGTTATCTGCTTTCCTGCGTGGGCACTCTACAACAGTGTTGCCACTATTAAAATTCAGTCGCTCGTAGTTTATAAAGGTTTATGAATTTACAATCAAGACAGAGAACATAAATCTCTCCTTGTTTTGAAATATAATTAGGAAAACCAGTGACAGTTAGGAGAAATATTATCTGTCTTACACACGATCTTTCATTATAATATAAATACGGTAACTAAACGTAGTGTGGTGTTACAAATGCATGAAAATGTACGATTCATAATCTACTCTATAGCTGCTTACGTCTCGTGCTTAGATGAAGTCTTTGTTTGTTTATACCACTAATGTATAATGTCGCTAATGCTCCGAGAATCAAAACTTTTAATGAGTTAATTGATTGCAGAGAAATACGCGAAAACTGTGATGATATTTTTGGATGTTACCTTTCAAGTCTGATACTGTTGCGTTTATGAGCTTAAAGGGGCTGAGAAATGAAAGATGCTTTCCATTAATTTCCCCACTTCGTTGTAACATGAAAGAGTCTAACAATTAGATCTCAGACTTGAGAGGTTTTAAAGAATTTTTGCGTAGTATTTTGTTCGGTATGATCTAGGTTTGTACTTAAAATTAAGCATTGTGCCTCATTTTTAATTAAAAGGTGATTCTGCCGACAGAAATAACGACAAATGGGCGGAATTACCTTTAGCCGGCCTATTTCACTTGTATTCACGTTTATAGGCAGTAGATTATTTATATATTCCACTTCCTTTTAGTAAAGGATATTCTTTGAATGACTTGACTTCGAAGAATATTAACATGCAAATGTACCCCCTTATTATGGAAATCAATTTCTGTGTAAATAAATATTTTTTAACAAAGGAAAATTCCGAATTAAGTTATAGTTATTTATGAGATTCTAAATTTTTTTACAGGTTTTCAGCACTTTTATACGTTTTGTGATTATGTGTGTGTATGTCATGGGGGAGGGGGGAAATAAGTCTTTAATTCGTTTTAAAGTCTTCATATTTTAATTAATTTTAATATAAATACCTATACAGAGCCTTTTAGCAGTCATTTGCATACGTCAGAAATGCAAGAACATAAAAATATTTTCGGTTTAACTTATTTCAGATATCGAGAATCATCTTTGGGGCATTAAAAGATTCCGATAGATGTATTTTACTAGATTTAGCTTTGCGAATATGTTTTATTTCATCGAATTTGTTTTGTTAGGTATAAAATAATTTTCTCTTTCATTTATATTGAATACGCTTTTAAAAATTAAATTTGTTTCTAGCTTACGGATTTTGTTTATCGTCAAATTTTTAAGGTAAAAAACTCATCTATGTTAAATGGCACCTCAACAAAAATATTTAAATGTTAATTAAAACTAGTGTAAAAAATATTTCCTATAGCCTCTTTAAAAATTTTAAAAAGTGGGAATTAAACTTAAAATGCAGGAAACACTTGTAAAGGGTCTCTTCAAAATGCATATATAAAGGTGGCCTAGTTGAAAATAAATCTTTTGGATTTTTTTTCTCTGGAACTGTTTATTGATTGGAAAATGTGAACATGCAGGAAGAAATAGTCACGCATGATGCAGATATCCGCTACACATAATCACCTTGTCGGTTCAAGCAATTGTCCGAGTGCTTCACAAGATTTTGGATACCCCGAGAAAAGAATGTTCGGGATTTTCAAAGAAACCAGTTGTCTTGAACGGCTTCCTGGACCTCTGCATCAGTAGTTAACCGATAACCTTTGAGAGCCCATTTTCAGTGAGGGGAATATGTTGTAGTCGCACAGCTACAGGTCGGGTCTATACTTGGGGGCGGGGAATAAGTCTAGGACCTCCCAGCCGTAGAGCACCGGGAAATCTTGTCCATGGCAGCAATCGATTCCATGGTGATGGCTGAGTGTGCTTGAGCAGGTCTCACCATGTCCTGCTCTCACACGTTCTTTACGAAATTCACTAAACCATCTGGACAGACAATCATGTTCATACACATCCTTCATGCGACGATAAATTTTGGCTTCCCTAGCACCTTCTGTCGCCAAAAACTGAAAAACCGATCGCTGGGCCTATTTGAAGGAATCCATGTCACGACAGTTCGTAGTCAATGTGCCAGTGAAAGCAGCGCTGTGGCACTTTCCGACGAGAGCAGATTTGCTTTAAGGCGCAACAACGTTACCTTAGTGCACGAACGCAAAATTTCTGGGAACTTAATTACTGTCGCTAATTAAAAAACCCTCACTTTTATTGGGACCATCCCTATACATATGCGTAAACTGTGATTTAGACATTTTTTCCCAAAAATTTCAATTGTTCTTAATTAATCTTAATTAATCAAATTTTAATTTCTCTTTTATGTAGTTAAAGCATTCTTTTAAATCTTAGTCGGTGACTATGATTCAGTTCGCCGTTACGACACTGATTAGTTTATTTTTAAACATTTAAAACGTAGTTAGTGTAATTAACTTTTAAACTTTCCGAGCTTAGGCAAACATTCCTGTCCTGATAATTGACTGAGATTGAATTGAAAACTCAGCATCGAGAAACATTTTAATGATTCAGTGAAATTTATTTAGGGATGGCTAAACACGATATCCACATGTCTTGTATTTGAAAAAAAATGAATTGTCAGATACCTGACGATATTTCAACATTTCTTGGGCTCCACGGGAACATTACCCTGTCACTTGAAATTAATATCGTGTCTAGGATAGATTATGCTTGCTTCTTATCTAAACATAAAGGAATATTCACGATTATCGTTTCATTTTTCAGAATTCTGTTGTCTGAAATTGAGAAAGATTTAATATTAAAAATGACGAGGCACCATTATTAATCTTTTAGAATGTAGATAAAGATGATAGAAAAAAAATATAGCATGAAAATATTAAGGTATATTGTGTACTACTTCATTCTAAAATATTCTGGAGGTGTTGTAGTAATTGTCACACGGCTGTGCACTCCACTCAAAAGAAAGTATAGTACTCGTTTTCTCTGGATAGATAGTGTTATGATAAGGGGTACCAAAGTGGGACCAAAGTGGGACCAAAGGGGACCCCTTGCGTTTTTCGAAAAGTAAGGAGTGATCACCGAAAAAAAAACTATCAAAACCATAAGAAATATTTTCAACAAATGTATTGTATTCACACACAGGAAATTAAAAAAAATAGGAAGCAATTCTTGATTTTAAAAAATTAGTTTGATGGGAAATATGACATCTTCCCGTTGGGGAACAATTCCTCCGTGGGGTGGGGTAATACGGTAATATGCCTTTAAGTTAAGTTGTATATATATATATATATATATATATATATATATATATATATATATATATATATATATATATATATATATACCGGGTGGCCATAATTAAACTGACAGTGCTCACAGTGTTCTGTAGCGCGATCTATTTGCGAGAATGACGCCACATTTTGTAGGAAGATTAAACAAGACGGGGGACGAAGGATTCCGCGAAAAAATAAATTAGTTCCAAAAGTCACCGCTAGGGGAATATTTGGCGCTGTGTAATAGAAAACAGAGTGTTAACAAATGCAAATTAATACGGAATAAAATTACCTTTTATTATGCACATTTTCTTATTTAGTTCAAGTGCAATATGGCAACACATTTAAAAAAGCGTAAAATCTACATAAACACCGATAAAGTCTCGTGATCTGCAATATCACGTACGCTGAGCAGAAGAAGAAGTTCTTTATTCAAATTTCATGTTACATCCATTGGCACAGTGCCAGCTGCTTGGGTTTTAAAATGCAATGTGTTACGTTTCGAATCAATCGGATTGAAAGTTTATGTGCAATGTCTCCTTCTTTAGTCGAGCGTGCGTAACTGGTCAAATTCTTTTACCTCAGCCAGTGCAATGCGTCAGCAGCTCTTCGTGCTTTTAGAACGCACAAAAAAAATGCGTAAAGGTAACGGTCCTGTGTCAGTTAATGGGCTCAAAGCAATGGTTGCGACGTTTGAGAAAACAGGTTCTCTGAATGTTCAGTCAGGCAGAGGACGAAAACCTGTACCACAGGATACAATCGAAGCAGTTGCCACGGCGATTGTCGACAGAGGACCAGACAATATTGCTGCCACCTCTAGCGCTCGTGGATTAGCTCGGAATATGGATATGCCTTACAGTACGGTATGAAAAATCTTACGAAAGATTATCAACTTCTATCCGTACAAGATCAGCCGTGTACAGGAGTTACTGTACCCCGACCATGATAAGCGATTGACTTTTGCTCGCACCTTTCTTGCTAAAATGGAGGTGGATGATGCTTGGCCGTGGAAAATCTTATGGGGAGACGAGGCCCACTTTTACCTGCATGGAACTGTGAATACCCAGAACTGCCGAATTTGGGATGACAAATCACCACATGCAGTCACAGAAATTCCCTTACATTCACCAAAGGTAACTGTTTGGTGTGGGTTCACAGCGGAATTTATCGTAGGTCCATTCTTCTATGAGAACATTACCCCGACAGGACCGGAAACCTGTTCTGTTACCGGAGAGAAATATCGCCACATGTTGAACAGCTTTGTCATTCCGGCACTTCAGCAAAGACAATGCCTGGGGGAAATCATTTTCATGCAATATGGAGCCCCTCCACACGTTGCTTTACGGGTGCAACAGCTGCTACGACAGAAATTAACAACAGAAAGAGTCATTAGCCGATACTTACCAACTGCATGGCCACCTCGGTTGCCTGATATTACCCCATGCGACTTCTGGCTATTGAGTTACCTTAAGTCCAAGGTCTATCAAGGAGTGGTCCAGGACCTGGCTACGTTGAAGGATAACATATCACGGACTGTACGGGAGATACCTGCAGACATGTTACTTTCTGCTGTTGTGCATACTGTGCACAGAATGCAATATGTGGTCCACAACAACGGCAGCCACATTGAACCTCATTTGAATGCAAAATAAAAGGTAATTTCCGTATTGATTTGCATTCGTTAACACTCTATTTTCTATTACACAGAGCCAAATATTCCCCTAGCGGTGACTTTTGGAACTAATTTATTTTTTCGCGGAATCCTTCATCCCCCGTCTTGTTTAATCTTCCTACTAAATGTGGCGTCATTCTCGCAAATAGATCGCGCTACAGAACACTGTGAGCACTGTCAGTTAAATTATGGCCATCCGGTATATGTATATGTATATGTATATAAATATATATATATATATATATATATATATATATATATATATATATATATATATATATATATATATATATATATATATATATATATATATATATATATACATGTCACTGAGCATGCGCAGAAATAGTGAGTTTCTAAAGCCAGATTGAAACATGCCACTGAGCATGCGCCGAAATAAAATTTAAATTGTAAATTATAGCTCATTAATAGAAATTGCAGTTACAAAAACCAAATTTAACAAATCTACAGATTACAATCTTTCGTTTAAGTCGAAAAAAGTAAATTGGTGCAGTAGTTTTCTCTCACGGACTGCCCAAAAAGTCAGCTTAGCAACTTAAATATATATATATATATATATATATATTCTAAAATAAATCAGATTATCATTACATTCAAGATTAATTTCCATCGGCCATTTGCTTTTCCTAATGCTCTTGTATAACTTGGGTAAATATTCATTGCACGTGGTTGCTTGGATTATAATGCGGGGTCATGTTATCTTTCCAATGAGTCGGAAACGATTTAGTAGCCTTTGCAGTAAACATTCAACTTCTTTATGCCTAAAATTGCGTCTTGAGATTTCGGGGTAAGTCCGAAATTAATAAAAAGTATTGATTTCCCCAGACACACTCGCACATAACAAGGAATCATGTCTGAATGCACGTGTCCCTGAGGGAATAGGGCACTCTTATTCTCAGAAAATCTAAGTTGCCACGTCGGTAAACTGATGAAAATATAAAGACTGGAACCAGCAAACGGTTCTCAAGGCACATATTCTTGAGATCATCTCCGAGAAACTATATTTTATTTCCGCACATTAATTATAAAAGTATGCATTATATGTATCTCTCTCCTAAGCTGGCATATGCGAAGAAAATAACTTTTTTTTCGGCCTTCCGATACGGAGGAGGTCACACAGAAAGTCAGCCCTCCCGCCGCGATAAGTCCGGGGTCTCGGTTCTCGGAAGATTAGCCGCCGCTGAGTTATTGCCGGGAGTTAATACATTCCGACCCCTCTTCACGTGGTTACCGACGTCATTATTTTCCCTCATTCTATCGCATGTACGCGTTCTATATATAAGTCTGAAAGTTCCGAAAGAGTTCGGTCCGAGTAAAAAAAAAAAAAAAAAAAAAAACGGAAAGGTGGTCATTAAGCTACTGATAGGGAGCGGTTGGATATAAAGATTTATTGCGGGTTATTTGAGTTGATTGAGAAATTATACGGGAGGCGCGGGGTTTAGCCGTCCCGCAACCGGTGTGCATTCCAGAAAAAGGAGGTATGTGTGTGGTTAATGTATTGACCAAAGGACGGCTGAGGTCGAATGGGTTATAATATGTAATGTTACATTTTCGCCCGCTGTTTGATTTATTTTATGTTTCCAATTAGCTGGATAGCAGTGTAGGGATGGTAAAGATTAATTATGTTCTATGAAGGGTCTGATAGGAAAGTCCGTCCCCTATACCTTAAGAAACTCTTTGAAACACTGGAGCGAAAATTTGCATTTAAAGTTTTTCAGATGCTGTTGATTCAGAGGCATTCAGTTCCAGCCTTTGCTCTCTTTAATGATAAACCCTTTTAATGATAAACTATTTTGAAGTCGTGTAAAGTTTTTTTATTTCTCGGCACTGCTTACTACCTTCATAACGCTTGGTTACTGGATGTAAACTATGTATTGATTTAAAATCGTATTATAAACGGTACGTTTTTAATGAATTTTCACCTCGTGAGGGAAAACCGAAAATATGTGTGTCGTTAAACATTAGGTCAATAAAAGTAAGGCGCAGAGTCCCAGATGTCAAGGGAAGCGGGTTAGTAATCTGAGAGTCACTAGTTCGATGCTCGTTGCTGCCAAATACACTGTCGTGTACATTAATGGCGGCTGGTGCACGTAAAATCTGTCGTGGCTGCAATGACCTCCAAGTTCTCAAAGCACCCCTACAGGTGCGGGGTCAAGTTTTATCGTCTCGTCACTTGACTCGGTTAAAAATTACGGGACTGGTCCTTTGACTAAGTTGGAATCTGACCCTTGATGTTCCAGTCTAAACAGGAGCAGCACCTTCATCGCCCCTAGCCTTCGGGACTTGATCTGATGCTTCTGTCGGTCAAGTGGCATAAGCAACAACAATAATAACAAAACAATAAATGTATCAATAGCTTGTTGTTCTTGTTTATGCTCCCTGATGGAAATGCGGGCTGGGGGTGCAGCTCCTGTTTACAATGACCCCACAAGTGTCAGAGTCCAACAGGTGCCACCTCAGCACCCCCAGGGGTGACGGCTGGGGGATCGTTCTTCCCCCACCCACTGATCTGATAGAAGGACGTTCCGGTCTACGGATTTAATGTGTCCATATCCGTCCTAGACATGAAGGTATCTAACTACTCAATCCGATCACCCTTAGTACCGAAATCCAATACTGTACCTCTAGATTACCTCCGACTGCTCAATAGCATATATATATATATATATATCAACATCGGGAAATACATACCTTGTTTTTAAACAATATTACTCCCGTGACACACTTCCATCATTTTGGGCCAATTTATCAAAGTTGCTGTATTCGGCGTTTCTTCCCAATATTTCTGAGCATATTTAAATGAAAGATTATGCGTTTTTTAAAGATTTTTTTTATATTTAACTTTGTACTATAGAACTGTAGAATAACCAGGGATACGTATAAAACTTGAGTGTGTTTATAAATCTATGACTAAGAATAAACATCGACTTTTGCTTGTGTAATTTTTCTAAGGAAATGGAAAACTTATTCAGCTTGACAATTTTCCCTTTTTGAAATTAACTTTTTAAAGACAGTGAACACTTGATGTGTGTCTTTATTGGTAGAAAGAAAATTAATTACCATAGTTCATAAAGAATTTTTACACAAGAATGACTATTAGGAGGCAACTGATGGGGACTAACACTGCCCATGGCAAAAGATTTAATTGGAAACGGGCAATTTTATGCATCTTCCGAGATCAGTGGAATGCATGTTTTCGATTTTATTGCGCAAGAATTGTGGAGTTGGTCTAAATTTTGTCTAAAATTTTGTCTATATATTTAATGATTTTTAAAAATATATGTTACTTGAAATAATAAAACAAAATATTTTTTGAAAGTAACATCCTTATTACAGAACTGGTAAAAATGTTATTCTAAAACAAACAAAACGTGATATTTTATGATGAATCGAAGAAAGGCTGTTATAATGAAGAATTTCTTACTCGAAAGGTACTATGTCCCCTTAAACAAAACCCCTAGAAATCTCATATGTCATGTGTCAAGTAAATCTGAATCTTGAAACAATATTAAATCAGAAATAAAAACGTTGGGAGATTTTTCCGAACTATCTTGATGACCTACACTCCACAATTATAACTGCCATTGATAAAATTTATGTTAGATAAACGTTGCGGCATTTGGCAGAAATTCGATTTCCGATTAGACTCATTAATAGAGTACAATCGCATGAAAATATAGTCATCTGTATTGAAATATCTAGTATTACCTTACACCTATATATAGATAAAAATTATTGCTTGTCTACAATTACTTATTTTTTATTGTTCTCAAAGTTGAATACATCGTTTTGAAACCGCCAAGTATATCGTAGTTGAAATTCGTTATTGGTTATAGGAAATTAAGATATAAATTCACTAAGACATAAGTTCAGATAAGCATCCTCTACATCACTGTTACATAAATGAAATAAAATATTTTGAGCAGTGTTGCACTAATGTACAGGGTTTGTATAAAAAAATTATCGGGAAAAATTTTGGAAAAATATATTTATTTGAGATATTGCTACAATTCCACAAAAGTCTTCAAAATACATCTCTTGAGCGTCGACACACTTTTGCCAGCCGCTTTTTCGCGACTCAAAGGCTCCCTGGTAGACGAATTCCGGAACATCCGCTTGCAAGCTTCTTTGACGGTACTTAGGGTCCCATGGTGGTGTTCTTTAAGGGATGATTTCACTTTTGGGAATAGGAAATAGTCTGCTGGTGCCAAGTCGGAACTATAAGGGGGTTCGGGAATCGCCACTAGGCCGTTTATCATCAGGTACTCGGTCACCTTGGACCAGGTGTGGCTGGGTGCATTGGGTCATCCGTTAAGACCTTCAGGAGGAGTTTAGTGCAGATCTTTCGCATCACCAAATATTCAGTGATAATGTTGCGCTCTGTTATCTTACCAATGCCAATTTCGTCTGAGACCATGCGCACACTTAACCGACGGTCTGAATTCAACACTTCATGCACACGTTGCACGTTGTCGTCGGTTCTTGAGGTCGGCGGCCATCCAGGGCGGGGCTCGTCCTCTACACTCTCTCGGCCATCTTTAAAGAGCTTGTGCCACTTAAAAACTGCAGTTTGTGACATGCTTTCATCCTTGAACATTTGGCGAATAATGCCAAGCGTCTCCATACCCGATTTGCCAAGTCCAACACAAAATTTGATGGCGTACCGCTGTTCAATCATTCGCTGCATTTTGCGCTTGTAGGGATCCACTAAAAGCACGACATAGCCTGAACGAACGCTCTCAGGGACTGGCGCTTGGCTCGACTTGAAGGTTACATCCCCTATGACCGAGCACGTGCGGTACGGACGCTCTCCGACGTACAGTCACGTCAGGAAAAAAAATGTTCCCGATACTTTTTATACAAACCCTGTATGCAGATACGTAGCATAGTGTTTAATAATGTAAAAAAACTATTAGTTTTAGACCGAAGTCTGTGAAATTATAGTTCTTTGACGTTTGTGACAACACCGAATGATTTACAGTACTATGCTTCATAACAAGTACACTCACAGTGAAGACATGATAGCAGAAATGTCACTGTATTACTATTGTAGGACAGTACGAAGATGTTTTCTTGATTCTGACCAAATATCTACCCATACTGTTACCCTTTGTGTTAAGGGTGGAAATTCTTTGTATCATCTCAGAATCGATACAAAGATGCTTGAAAGCAAACAAACTTAGAAGTAGCTGTCAACGGTTTGCCAGAAATTAGTGAGGTAGGTTTGTATTGGCAAAGGACGGAAAGGTCACCATAGAGTGAAAGCACTCTGATTACAGAGGATTAGAGGTGGTTAAAATTTATTACTTACACACACACACACACACATGTATATATATATATATATATATATATATATATATATATATATATATATATATATATATATATATATATATATATATATATATATATATATGGGGATTGTATTATCCCAGGGCTCCGGCTATAAGCAATATGCCGCCGTGTACGTTGTGCGACGGCAGCGCTTCCAGGATCCCTAGAGATGGACTGGGAGAAAGTGTGACAAAGTGTTTGGGGGGACATAAGCTTAGGAGGCACGCAGGGCAGAGGCTCTCGTGCGCGAGTGTTAAAGGACGAACCTCCTAAGAGAGAACGGGGAAAGAGACCCCGGAGATTCTGCCTAGCTTGTAGCTACGGGCCGCAGGGAAGCGATAGTGAGCTCCAGTGCTGTAGAAGTCTCAGTGACTTCTGGAAGACCAAGTTGGTTTAGTGCTTAGCAAATTGTGTTGAGGGAGTCTGAGTGACTTCAAAAGTCCAAGTGTTAGAGTGCTTGGTAATATTGTTATTACTGAAAGGTCAATAACAGTGTTATATGTTAAACGTTATGTGTGAAATGTGGTGTCAAGTAAATAAATCTGTATTGTTATTGTTAGTGAGAGACTATTTAAGAGTCATCCTGAGTATTGTATTAAATGTGGGGTGCTAGATTGGTTATAGCAGACGACTAGTTTAGCCCAATCTAAAGGAGGCATCCCACATATATATGCATACATACATATACATATATATATATATACATATATATATACATATATATATATATATATATATATATATATATATATATATATATATATATATATATATATATATATATACAGGCTTAGGACTGTCAATATATTTCTTAATATATTGGCATGTTTAAAAATGTTATTTTTATTATCATCCTTAATTTATTCACAAAAAGTTATTTTAAATTACATTGTGTAGTGTGTGATTCCACACCCGCACTAAGAAATTCCATCCACCAGGGAAGAGTTTTCGATCTTCCGAGAAACAGTAATCCTCCCCCCATCCCCTCTCCCGGTTTTTTCCACTGCAACAAGTCTATGATTGCAACAAACATAAAGGTAATTCCGGGTCTGTTATTGAAACCAAACTCCCCCAGAGAAAGTAACCCTCCTGTAGATAAAATGTTGAAGAAAAAGTTTATCATGTAAAAAAAAATCGTCGTTAAATAGAAACAAAATCGTCTTAAAATAGAATTTTTTTACGTCGGAGGGACCGGGACCGGGAAATATCGTCTTTAAATAGAGATCGTCGTTAAGTAGAGCGTCGTTAAACAGAGAACCAACTGTATATACATACATACATACATACATATATACATATATATATATATATATATATATATATATATATGTATATATGTATATATGTATGTATGTATGTATGTATATATGTATATATGTACTAGCTGAGTGGCAACCCGATGTGTTGCTTTTTCGATTTAAAATGAAATAGTTTCATTTCTTAATGATTAAAAACCGTTTAATTACTTTTAAAAATATTACTTTTAATAATATATAATTTAAAAATATTTTTAAATTATTAAATTAAAAATATGGTTTTAATTTAATAATTTAAAAAAGTTTAAAATTTTGAAAGTTGAGGATAGCATCAGTGCACGCGTCTTGTCCGTCTGCGTATATCGGTAGAAGTCGCGATATCCTGCTATGCTCGGTTCGCGAGATTAGCCCGTCCCCGTGTCTACTCACTAACTAACTAACATTTGTTTACCTTCAGCTGTTAATAGTAAGATATATACAGGGTGTCCAACGAAGAAATCCCTGATTTCAGAATTAAAAATCTCGAAAACAAAGATCTGTAGAAGAATGCAACAAACGGTATATTTATCGTGAAAGCTGTAAGAATATATATATGCAGGGTGTCCAGAGAAGAAGTCCTTGATTTCAAAATTAAAAATCTCGAAAACAAAGATCCATAGAAGAATGCAACGAACGGTATATTTGTCGTTAAAGCTGTAAGAATTTTATATACCAATTTTCAAAATAGTTACAAAAGCTGCTAACAGATGGCGCTGTTAGCCAAATTTACTGCAATTTACTTGGGCAGGCATGGATTGGTCTCCATATTCGCCGGACCTGAGTCTTTGTGACTATTTTTTGTGGAGCACATTAAAAGATACTGTCTACAGGACCCATCCCACCACGCTGAACGAGGTTCAGTCGGCGATCTGTTGGGCAGCTCAATCGATTTCTGTTGAGACACTACAGGGTGTGATGGCAAATTGTATTTTTCGTTTCGCCACCTCCGTACTGCGAATGGTTGACATTTTGAAAAGATTGTGATGTAGTGATTGCAAAGACTGCTTGCAAGCAGTGCGAGTTTATTTATGCATGCTGAAACGAGTTGTAGAGAGCCATCTGTTAGCAGCTTTTGTAACTATTTCGAAAATTGGTGGATAAAATTCTTACAGCTTTCACGATAAAAAAACCGTTTGTTGCATTCTTCAACTGATCTTTGTTTTCGAGATTTTTAATTTTGAAATCAGGGACTTCTTCGCTGGACACCTTATATATATATATATATATATATATATATATATGAAATAAATTTCAAACCCCTTTTTACTATTTAACACACCCTTCCAAATTCTTCATCCTAACGCAACAGAATATCGCCCCTTAACCTTGAATTGCGACCTATATTCAACCAATATCAATCTATTAGTTTCTTCCCCAAAGCCACGCGCGGAGCATTACATAACAGTTATATAACGCGAACGGCGTGGAGCATTCGAAAACCATCACCCCATATGACCCGACTTAATCACGTGTTAGTTTCTGACAAATTAGAAGTTTCATAGACCCGTACTCGGGAGAGAATTGCGCGTTTTCTGTAGTTTTTTGTCTGTTTGCTCACAGCCAGAAAAGATGTGAGTTTCGTTCCTGTCAAATTTGTACGGGAGGGGCGGCGTCCCCGTCCCGGCCAGTGTAGCGCGATGTGTTCGCATAAATTTAATTGATGTTCTAAGAAACAGTGTCGGAAATAAAGACTATGTATGAACCAGCTGCCTTTTTCCTTACGTGTTCCGAGGGGTTTTATTGTCTTCTCCATCTACCTCGCCACTCGCTACGTCGACTACACAGTATGGATACAAAATGTTTGAAGATCCGGGACATTGATTCGCCCCGCCACAGTTTCCATTTGCCTTAACTACGACTACACCCCGAGCTTACAGCGATTATTATCATTACATATATATATATATATATATATATTATTTTTTTTCCACATAAAAATTTCATTTGAAGAATGTAGTTTTAAGGTCACATTTAAAAATATTTTAAAGTTGCTCTCAATCATTTATTTCAGATTCACTTCTATACTGATATTTAATTTGCTCTACCACTAAATCATAAAACGTTGAATCGTTACATAAAAGTGGGCGGCCCATAGCGTGCTACAAGAGTTAAATCCGACGTTAAGAAGTATTCCCTTGGGCCTTTCGTGAGAGTTGGCGAAGCCAAAAACATTTATCCGGCTTAGGCATAATCTTACTTGTAACTTTAAAAGCATAAACTATAATATTAATAATTTTCAATGTTTGTGAAAACTAATTTTTATTCGGATCGTACTTCAGATTTTCCCAACTGTAGCATAAAATTTCTTCTTTCTGATTAGTTATCTCTTCATTCAGTATGTTACTCTTAGTTTTAGACCAGGGATTCTCAACGTGTGGGGTCGCGACCTCCTAGGATGTCGCAAAGTATGTACATTTTGGGGATTCGCCACTGTTTTATTCATTGAAAGTACCTTTTTTAGCGAATTTTATTGAAAAACATTTGTCAATATTTATTTACAAAGAAAATGTCGGGAAGTAATGTTTCTTAAAGAAAAAGTCTCATTTAAACTCAGTTCCTTAGAATTCTATCGTCTTTAGTGGGAGGTAAATAAAAATCATGGTTACCTACTACGTACAGTTAAAATATTGTAACCATGAGTTTAACTTCCATATCTCTGTGCTGTCTTTTTTGGCATTATCATCTTAGTTTTCCGATCGAAATAAAACAATTTTATTTAATTTCAGTAAGCGAGAGACAGGTTTTACGCTGCCGCCTCCAAAATTCACCAGTTGCCATTTTAAGCAGATTCCTAGGTAGTCGTAGATTTGATACAGCTTTTTTTAAAGGTTCTCTTCTATTCGGTTCTGGTTTTTACACATCTTTGGGAGATAAATGTTTCTTAATGTTCTCTATTTGATACAAATTTCTTTTTCGTTAAATTAAACACATTGATTCACATTAAGTTATGGAAAATGCACTCTAGTGTATTTTATTTATGTCTTAGAAGAATTTCTATTGAAAATATGCAAGGGGATAAGGGTGGATGGTAGCAATCGAAAGATGTCATGACTCGTAAAAGATTGGCAAACACTGTTTTAGACCTCAGGCATCTGATAATTTTAGGGAGAGGACGGTCTGGTGGGAGTCGATATCCATTGTTTTATTCTCATCTGAGGGGCAAGTGGAGTATCTATGGTAAGAATTTTACCTGTGACACAAACCGTCTACAAAGCATAAGTTTCAGGCATAACAATACTTTAGACATAAATAATTTTATTTTACATACAATCCTGTTTTACAGAGGTACGTTTGTGGTCCTTATAAAGAGATTTCTGAAAGCACTAAAAAAAATATTTAGGTAGGCAAAAAATCTAGAGATCTTTATAATATATATATATATATATATATATACACTGCTGGCCACCCAAATTGCAACACCAAGAAAGACAAGAGATATCACAACAAAATTTATTTTGTAGATAACATGTTAACTAAGTATCAAATGATGAAATTTATAGACTTCTGTGAAGTGTGGTTCCTGCCAAAATCAGTAGCCAGAGTAGCCGCCATTGTTGGAGATCACCGCTGCCACACGCCTCGGCATTGATTCAAAGAGACTTTGGATGAGTTCTTGGGGTACAACAGACCAAGCAGCTTCCACACGTTGCCAAAGTTGATCTGCTGTGGCAGCTGGGGATGGAATCTGGGTCAATCGTAGAGCAACCATGGACCACATGTTTTCTATCGGCGAAAGATCCGGAGAGCGATGCGGCCAGGGAAGCAATTCAATCTGGCGATTGACGAAGAACCGTTGGACAATGCGTGCCACGTGTGGTCGCGCATTATCCTGTTGAAATATGGCTGTGGGCAAGCCCTGAAGGTAAGGAAGGACAACTGGCTCCAACACCTCGGAGATGTAGGGCTGGCCGTTTAAAGTACCGGCAATGCGTACTAGAGGTGTGCGAGAGTGATATCCAATACCGCCCCATGCCATAATACCCGATGCAGGACCAGTGTGGCGGTGCATAACGCAGCTGCTCAGCATCCTCTCTTCACGGTGTCTCCAGACTCGAATGCGACCATCGTGGTGTTGCAGACAGAAGCGTGATTCGTCAGTAAAGACAATTTCATTCCATTCTGTCAAAGCACCATTGGCGGCGGAGACGTCTGTGGTTCTGCGTCAAGGGTAGACAAAGCAATGGACGTCTTACGGACAGACCACTCTGCTGTAAACGGCGTCGAATGGTACGCGCAGACACTGGACGATGCGTTACAGACTGCATGTGCTGTGCTATGGTTCGTGATGTGACTGAGCGATCCGTCACTGCCATGCGCACAATTTGCCTGTCATCACGTGAAGTGGTGCGCTGAGGTGGATGCGATCGAACACGCCGGTCCGTCGTACCCTCCTGCATCCAACGATCACATATCCGCATTACAGTTGTTTGGTTTCGTCCAACACGACTACCGATTTCCCTGAAAGATAATCCACAATCTCGGTAGGCCATTATCCTTCCTCTGTCGAACTCAGATATTTGATCAAAAGATGATCGCTGTTTTCGACGAGGCATAATTGATCGTTTTTTTGAAAAAAATACAAGAAAAACACAATTGCCGAACTTGAAATCGTCGAAATCTCCAAGCCTTAAATAGCGCTTTGAAGTGGCGCCACAGGCGCGCGTGATGTGCGTCTGCTCTGAAAGTTTAATCATTTGCATATCTCACCTCCGCTAATGCATGTTGTAAATTTCATGTTATTTGCATGTTTCCTTCAGGGTGTTGCATTTACAGTGGCCAGCAGTGTATATATGAATGAAAAAATAAACTTTCACTTTTAAAAAATAAAACGCCTCTTTCAAAATACTTTCATTTTATCTCAACAAAGTATCATCACTTAATCCAAAATTTGACCTAGAAATAAACTAAGTAATCGATTATATTTTTACTCTAATCCACGTGTGGATAGAGAATACTTATATAACAGGGTGATGCAGAACTCTTTCTCGAATGCTCCAGTGATCACCTCATACGACGTGGGGAGATCAGGTGTCTTGATCAGATCAATTAAAAGTTTAATGCACCCGTACTCGAGCGAGAAATCAGCGTTTTCTGTGGCTTTTGAGTGTCTGTCACTGAAGGGAACACATGCATAACTTTTTGCTCTACGTTGTTTGTCTTGATATGTATTCCGGCAAACTCCGGAATAAAGACTCCGTACAGATGTATGTTTAGATAAGTATGTGTCGCCCGAATGTTTAAGAACTATAAACTGTCCAGCGATTGCGCCAACCAATAAAGGATTTGGTATGACTGAACAGTGCTTTGTCAGTCCGAAAAGGCTCCTTATCTTGTCTCATGCTCCACCACGAATAACTCCGGAGTTAACTGAAATACTACGAATTCACAGGCCTGATGTTCATCGCCACCGTTAATATTATATATATATATATATATATATATATATATATATATATATATATATATATATATATATGTGAATATATATATATATATATATATATATATATATATATATATATATATATATATATATATATATATATGACTTTTTGGCCAGGACTGCGGCTGAAGAGTACGTGAGTCCTTGTGAGGCACTTACTTTTAGAGCGATTTACTCCCTCATGAAGATCAAACAAAACCATCTTTGGAGAACTCCTCCTTGTCACCCTTGGTACTTTGGAAGAAGTCCGGGTGGGTCTTTTCAGATCAAGCCCAGAAAGTACCAAACGTCCTTCTCGCGCTTCATGAGTGGTCATATAAAAGCACTCACTTTTCAGCAGGGACAGAAGATCTTCCCGGAGTGCCACTGGTGCTCTGCCGACATGGCCTCCCCTGCCCATATTTTAAATTGTTTGGGTTTTACTAAGGACGAGGTCCTTCTGGACCCTCTACTGATTTTAGACTTTTTGGAAATTTTTGGTTTTATGGAGATTGTCTAGCCTTGCTAGACAATCTGGGATTAGTAAAAAAAAAAAAAAAAAAATATATATATATATATATATATATATATATATATATATATATATATATATATATATATATATATATATATATATATATATATATGCAGAGAAGGTGGTCAGATAATATACCGACCAAATCAGAGGGTTGTTAGTGTATATGAAGAGTAACAAAGAATGTAATGGAACATTGTGTTGCAAATCACGTTTAGTCGGTAAATATCGCGAAAATACGTATTCAGGTTCTGACATCACGCAGGCACGACAAAAAGTACAATAATAACAAAAAAATATTAAACAGCATTTTACAACAAGGCTTGTGGTGCACAGTACAATGATGAAAAGGGAATAATGAGAATGATGTGAACGGAGACATTACATGTCTTGTTCGAAGTGGCAGCCGCAGATATATCTGCACAGTCTACAACGATGTAAAATCGATTACCGGAAGCACTCGAAGATACCAGCTGTACAAATTATGTCTGCTGTAGCGACGACGGTCCGCGCTATGAGACCCTTCGGTGTGTCCACAGGCGTCTCATAAACGAGAGATTTAAGGTGACACCAAAGGAAGAATTCCAATGGATTGAGATCCTGTGAACGTTGAGGCAAATAATCGGTTCGAATCCACTTTCCAGGCTATTTAACATCGAGGTGATTTCTCACCTCCCGTGAAAAATGTGCTGGGGAACCATCATGCATGAACCACATGCCTCGCTGCACTGTGGCTGGCCCACTTTTCAGCAATTCCCAGAGGACAGGTTTCAAGAAAACATAGTACGTTTCACGAAGCTACTAGCGTGATCATGAGAGATCTTGAGCGAGGCCACGAACGCATTCAGCAATCAACTAATAACCGTTTTCCCTTTCCCCTGGAGTCATAATCTCAGTACGCATTTTCGCGATTTTACAGGCTAAAGATTGTTTGAGACACCATATTCCATTGGAATTTTTGTTCCTCTTGACGTCCACTAATAACCCTCTTTGTCTGTACATTATCTGAATATCCTGTATATATATAAAATATATATATATATATGTAGCGTTTTGAATGATTTTCATGTATCTATCCAAATTCGTTTAAGGTGAACAATAAAAGAAGCATCGAAACTTTTTTTCATGAAAATAAACTTAGATATTGTCACTAATTTATTAAGTAACATTAAACTTAGTTCATTCTTTCTATAGAGTAGAATAAATCAGAAATATCATTCAGAAAAATATTTTATATTCCTGTACTCTTAACCGGCACCACCTTTCTTATATTTTACACTTAATTTATAACGTTTTACAGACTGACATGAGTAATTCACCCAACATGTTTCAGAATTAAGAGCATGTTAGGAAAAAAAAGTTTTACGTAATTCTACAGATCAGAGGAAATTTTAAAAATGTAATGCAACCCATTTTCTACTAAAAACTATCGAATTAGATGGGGAATAATGTCAATTCATTTTTAAATCATTTGAAATTGCTCCTACATAAGAATCATTTTAAAGAACTCGATCACACAGGGGATTGATTTCCTTTAAATGTAATTTTTAGTACGCTAGGTATTGAGGTGAGTGAACTCCTAAAATCAATGAGTGGTAAAATACATCAGTAAATACCAACGATTTATCTAGGCTCTTTTGTTTTTAGTTATTTATTTAGGTTGTTGAAAAATTCTGGTTATTTAAACATTTATCTATCGGCCTGTCAGTACTGGTATGAATTATTCGGATCAAATACTGTTAAATTATTTCTAGTCTCAATTTATGTGGTTATAAAAAGCTTGCCAGAACTACGCAAAAAAATTTAATCTTTTCTTTTATAGCATTTGCGTTATTGAAGATGTACTCGTTCCAGGTAATTAAATTTGAAATTAATAATCTAGTAGTTAATGATCCTAATAAGTGAACTTATGAATGAATTTATTAGTTTATGAGAAGGAAAATAATTTCTAAACCTCGCATTCATCTTTCAGTTCAGGTGCTAGTCTTTGTTTTTGCACGTCTTCTCGGTATTGTTTCTCAAGAAGCAATTCATAATTTAGTTTAACCATATTGTCAAAGTTTTAATGGCTAGGACACCTTTTTAGATACAATGGCTCTAACCCAACTAAATTGGTGACCTTTTCAAAAATTGAGGGTACGCGAAACAGAGGAAAGCACCCCACCAGGTGGGTCGTTTCTGTCGAGAGAGATCTCAGGGATCTGGGAGTCAACCGATGCCAATTTCTTGCTCCAGATTGAGTCAGATGGAGGTGGCTCGTGGAGACAGCCTTGGCTGTAATGCTGATGAACAAGAATAAGATAATTCCTCTGGTGAAAAATCCTCCAGATTTTCGAGTATTTGTATGGTCTCTATTTTTACCCAACGGAAAACAGCCTGAAGATGCTATAGGAGCTATCTCAAACAAACATTTTCTGTTATCTTGCTATGTAATTACTCACGATTTATACTTCCTACAGCTGTCTAATTGCAGAGTCAGATAATTATCTGTACCAAACTGATGAACTTAATCATATCCTTGAGATTATGTGACTGAATTTAGGAGTTTCCAAAACAATCTGCTGCAGTATTTTTTAATAAAAAGCTATGCACAGTTAGTTATGGCTGAAACATTTTTACACTAATCAATTTGTTATTACGGGCAGTTACAGAATACTACAAGATAAAGAGTCTATATATGTATGTGTGTGTGTGCATCATAAACCTGACAAGTGGCAGTGAGTTGCTCATGACTCTTGAAGGATATTCAGCAGCAGCCATTAACGACAGTTTTATAGTGCTTATTCCTGTTTTCGTCTCTTCCGACTGACAAATGCAGAAAACAAGCTGTACTCAACTTCCATGTGAGGAATTTGTTTTATCCTCATTTACTTAGTATGCAGTTCCAAATTAATGCTGCATTTGATGGCTAAATATGTAATTAAGTACGTTCCAGAGCATATTTTGCTTTACTCTGAGCTTATGTGTATGCTCTTTTTGAGAACATTTTGCTTTGCTCTCAGGAATGCGGTTCATTAGATATACGTGTAATCATGCATAGCATGCTTCGTAAAATAAACACCTGTGGGACGTTATACATTTTGTTCCTTACATCGCACATGTGACGCAGATGCCTCCCTCATTGAGGTCAGTGTGTGACCATGGCCTAAAAGTTCATTGCTGCTTCACAGTGCCAAACCAACATTTATTACCTATTAGGGAACTACCGTTTATTAGCACGACAGTGTGAGTTAACAAACACGTAACTTAAAGTCCCTGTGTCACTGCGTCACTTTCAATAATGTAACTCTTACATTAAAGTAGAAATGTTCTTATTAGGTGGCGGTGTCTGACTCTCTGTGTTTACTACAAATAAGAACCAGTGGTCACTTATTTAAAAGCAAACAAATGTGTGTGTGTGTGTGATGACCATTCGGGTCATCACACACACACATACACACACACAGACACACACACACACACACACACATATATGTATAATTAGCGATGGAAATTCGAAGAAAACGGTTCATCGATGATTGTAATAATAATTCGATAACAATATCGTTATAATCTCTAATGAGATGACTTCTATTCAGGGGAATTTCAAGCTAAAAGCATAAGTGATCAAACTATACTTGACTTGAAGCAAGAATATTTTTTTTAATATTATGATAAGTGATTAAGATTAAATTTCGAAAGGTAGTTTATCTAGAGAAATTGCAACAAATCACATATAAATGCTTTAATGCAGAGATCATTATAAAAATGAAAATGAATGTATCTGATGGAATTATTGCTAGAAAAATAAATGTTGTTTCCCACAACGTGGTAGGCAAAATGACTTTCGACGTTTGTCAATATACACCATGGGATTGTTGATTTCTTGTAATTACATCACCGTATAGTTGAACAAATATCACCCCATGGCACAACCTGAATTCAGACTGAGCACCCTCAGGGATAGTATCTGGGGGTGAGGCTCATACCATGCTCCCCCCTACAAACTACATGAGACTAGAAAAAGGAATTAAACGTACATGTTATTAAAGACTGAATTTGGAATCTCCCACTAAACAACAACTGTCACCTGGCTTTCAAGTTAATAATGCTTTAGTCTGTAAACCTTAGGTTTAGACTTGGGGAATCTAAGGTAACGCTGGCGTACCTATATTCCTTTAAGAACATTTCTCAGTCATGGAAAGAAGAATAATTTAATTGAAAACAGTATATTAATTTAACGAAGGAAATACATTATTTTAGAATTGTCAGTAGGACTTCCCCTCGGGACTTAACGTTCGTTAGGTAAACACAAGTGTCAGCCTGCAAGGCACCCCAGTAATCATCCACTAATTTCATCTTACCCCACCTCTTCCAAATCTTTCTTTTCTTGTATCTCTTTGTGATTCCTTTTCATAAATGAGGAATATCCTCTGTAAGCTGTTGCCAACCGGCTTTTCGGTAAAATTGTAAATTGGTCGCATGTTTCATGCGTTGAAATCATAGCCCTCAAATGATAACTGAGCAAAACCTGGTGACTGAGTAGAATCAACACATTAATTTGGTTTCGGGTAAACAGGAGAAGTAAAAAAAGTGACATTTATGCATCAAACACTGGTTGTAGTGAGTGCTGTCACTGGAAAGCATTATTTGGGTATCTAACTTGGATAGAGACTACTTAAGGAATGGCTTAGAGCCAATGAATCTTTGTTAGCAATAGTGCAATTCATTTAGGGCCATTTATAAGGAGTGACGTACGCATGCCTTTATTTGGGTCAATGATGGGCTGTGTGCCTGTGATTTGAACATCCAAGTTCCATTCATGGCTACTAGTGAACTTAGCCCTTGACTAGGAGGTATCAAAGGACAACAAATAGCAATATCGGATAAGCAATGTTTTTAATTTTAAGCACCATCTACAAAGTAGTAAAAGATAAAGATATTCATGAGAGAAATAACAACCTTCGTCAGAAAGTTTTCCAAGCCTGATATCGTAAAAAATTATTTATTTAAATTAGCAACTAATGGTTCTAGGTCTTGCCAAAGTAGTCCCCGTGTCTATCTGTGCACAACTACCACTGTTTCTGCAGGGCAGCAAGTTTAGAAAGCTTCATCCGGAATGCTTGTCAGCACATCATTCACAGTCGTCTGGACTGCTGCAATATCTTCATGACGCTTCCGTTTCCCACGGCAACAGGTCGTATGAACATGGGGGTTGTGGTAACTCACAGTCGTGCCATCTATTGAGTTATACATGGAAACACTCCCAAGGCCATGTCTTTTCAGAACTCATATCATGTGACTCAATAACACCCAGTACTCATGTTTGAATATCACGGGTAAAAAAATTTTTAAAAAACCAGTCCTGAAATTTTTCTGACAAAGGTTATAAGTTGGTAAAGTTCATAAAATTACGTTAACTTGGTAATCGAAGTTTCAAATAATAGCTACGGGGACCAATTACCAAAACCAATTTTTCTTCAAGAAATATTCTGAAATTATAAAAAGTGTGCTGTTAATATTTTATTCAGTTTACTGAACTTTAATTAAATAATTTTATTAATTATCTAAAAATGTTAAAATCAGATTTTAAAGACCTATATATATGTAAATTTTTTTGTAGTCTCATCAAATTAAATGAACGTATTGCATCACTATAAGCAAAAACTAACTTTTTCTAAAAAAAGTCTATGACGGTAGAACATATAAGCTGTTTGTAAATTAAAAAAAAAATATTAAAAAAAATTGTAGTATGTTATCAACAAACTTGTTAACGTACATTTCAATGCTTTTAAAGAAAAAAACTAAGAATAACTAAGAATAAGCACTTAGAGTTACTAAGTGCTTGGTAGTCATTTACGAATCATGCATGATCCTCCCACTTTATTTTCAGCTTATATAATTTCATTTTGAAAAAAATGTGAAGAATTATCTGTAATTTTAATTGATATGCAATTTTAAAGTGTACATTTCAATAGTTGTCTGTTTGACTATAAAGCTTCTAATGAACTTTATATATAACTTTGAGACCTTGCGGCATAGGTTAAATTTGCCAAGGTTTAATAGAATCAACTTGATGTAGTATTAACATTTGCGAGTTGTTTCCTACAGGTTTGTTTTATAGTATTTTATTTACTATGGTCTACCACTTTTTAAATCTATGTGTGCTCTTAATTACATCAAATCTTATCTTATGTTTGTGACATATGCTTTGATAACAGTGTCTAAATTCGATCTTTGCTTGCTTCGTTGGGTGCTTCTAAATCAGGCATTTCTTTTGAGTTTTGCTTTTCTTCTACATTATAAGACTCAAATTTTATTTCGCTTGCTGGAGATAGACATAAAAAAATCTATTACATTTGAAAAATAAGGAGATTTTTGTGTATGAATCCATTGACGGCCGTACACAAAAGTATAATCATGATTAAGATTGATGCTTTTTTTATTTGTCGTGTAGAACAAATGTCACAAGAGGTTACCCACGAAACGCCCGAGACAAAATTGTCAATATTAAAAAATATACTGCTCGAAAAGAGAAATATTTTTTAAATGTATATTTTACCATATTCCTTTAGAAATTTGCATATAAAATCGGGGCCAAAAAATTACGAGGTACAGAACAATCCTTCCCTATTTCCTTTAAAATTATCTTTCGAATAATATATTTTGTTTTATGTCTGGATTTTAAAGGCAAATCTTTCCCCTTCAGCGAAATGAGCCTTTCGTATTTAAATATTGTTCCGAAATCCAATTTCATGCAAAAGAAATCTTCAATCAAGTCCTCGGTAAAAAGGAAGCTGCTTTCATATTCTGAAATTATTTTATCTCTTTTCACTGCCTGCTTCCTTATGACAGTGATATGCTTTTCTTGTCTGAAACTTATTGTGTTTATCTTAGGTTTGACTGACAATCAAATATCGACCGTTATTTTATCACCTAAAGAATTAGGATTTCAGATCTCCATTTATGTATACTGGGGCAGAAAAGAGGCTTTACCGGTCACATTTTTATGAGAATAATTGAACAAACGAAAGGTATGTTTTCTTTACCCATTTTTTTAAAGGAATTTTATCCAATTTACCTGACAGATATATTTTTTGTAGGAGAAAAATTGTATATTTTAGCTGAAATTTAGATAATTTTTTTCTTCTCTTTATCCATTAGATGGCACGTACTTTTATTTTATGTTTCTGTTTATTTAGGATGTTTATGCACCCTCAAAAACTATCTCATAAAGGTGTATAAGTAAAATTTTGTATGGCAGTGAAGTAGTCTGTAAGAAGTGGAAACATTATAACTTAAATAAAAATCCATTCTAATTGCTTAAAAAGTCCTAAAAATCATAGCACCATTTTTTTTGTTATTGAACTTTACGTGAAAGTTACAATAGTTATTAAAAATTAAAAGGATATTTATATATCTCTTTGAAACTGAAATACACTACTGGCCACTGTAAATGCAACACCTTGAAGGAAACATGCAAATAACATGAAATTTACAACATGCATTAGCGGAGGTGAGATATGCAAATGATTAGAATTTCAGCGCAGAAGCACATCACGCCACTCCAAAGCACTATTTAAGGCTTGGAGATTTCGATGATTTCATGTTCGGCAATTGTGTTTTTCTTGTGGTTTTTTCAAAAAAACGATCAATTATTCCTCGTCGAAAACAGCGATCATCTTTTGATCAAGTATCCGAGTTCGACAGAGGAAGGATAGTGGCCTACCGAGATTGTGGATTATCTTTCAGGGAAATCGGTAGTCGTGTTCTACGAAACCTAACAACAGTAATGCGGATATGTGATCGTTGGATGCAGGAGGGTACGACGGACCGGCGTGTACGATCCCATCCACCTCAGCACACCACTTCACGTGATGACAGGCAAATTGTGCGCATGGCAGTGACGGATCGCTCAGTCACATCACGAACCATAGCACAGCACATGCAGTCTGTAACGCATCATCCAGTGTCTGCGCGTACCATTCGACGCCGTTTACAGCAGAGTGGTCTGTCCGCAAGACGTCCATTGCTTTGTCTACCCTTGACGCAGAACCACAGACGTCTCCGCCGCCAATGGTGCGATGACAGAAGGATGTGGACGGCAGAATGGAATGAAATTGTCTTTACTGACGAGTCACACTTCTGTCTGCAACACCACGATGGTCGCATTCGAGTCTGGAGACGCCGTGAAGAGAGGATGCTGAACAGCTGCGTTATGCACCGCCACACTGGTCCTGCACCGGGTATTATGGTATAGGGCGGTATTGGATATCACTCTCGCACACATCTAGTACGCATTGCCGGTACTTTAAACAGCCAGCGTTACATCTCCGAGGTTTTGGAGCCAGTTGTCCTTCCTTACCTTCAGGGCTTGCCCACAGCCATATTTCAACAGGATAATGCGCGACCACACGTGGCACGCATTGTCCAACGGTTCTTAATCAATCCCCAGATTGAATTGCTTCCCTGGCCGCCTCGCTCTCCGGATCTTTCGCCGATAGAAAACATGTGTCGATAGAAGCTGCTTGGTCTGCTGTACCCCAAGAACTCATCCAAAGTCTCTTTGAATCAATGCCGAGGCGTGTGGCAGCGGTGATCTCCAACAATGGCGGCTACTCTGGCTACTGATTTTGGCAGGAACCACATTTCACAGAAGTCTATAAATTTAATCATTTGATACTTGGTCAACATGTTATCTACAAAATAAATTTTGTTGTGATATCTCTTGTCTTTCTTGGTGTTGCAATTTGGGTGGCCAGCAGTGTATATTTCATAGACTGTACAGATAAAATATATAATGAGGCGCTTTAGGAGATTCGAAAGCTATCTCTTGCCTTTCATAAGATATGGTTGGTTAAGGTTCACAATTCTGTTTTGCAACATCCTTCCCCTGAGCACAACAGCTTCTTGTAGAAAGCGGTTTTGTGCTATGTTTTAGAATATGGCGGACCTTAAATGCACTTCATGAAGATAAGAAACCTATATATTTGTTGTTGTTGATGTTGTTGCTAACGCCCTCTGGTGGGAGGTTTCATTCACCAGATCCTAATAGGCTATTAGGCTGAAAGGGGGTAGCTCTTGTTTTTGTATTAGCAACACAAGGGTCGGAGTCTTGGCTAAATGACCGGTCTCGTAATTTTGAACCGAGTCAAGTGACGAGTCCGGAACACTTGATCCCGCACCTCCAGAGGTAAATTTGAGAACTTGGAGGACATCGCTGCCACGACCAATTTTATGTATCCCGGCCACCGTTAGTGAATACGACGGTGGATTTGAAGCGACGAGCATCGATACAGGGGCGTTCAGATCACTGGCCCTCTGCTCTTACCAACTGGGCCACCGAGCCAACATATATATATTTTTTAGAGTATACCAGACATTTTACTTTTTGGCTATTTAGGCATAGGCTTTTGCCTTTGGGTATAAAGTAAAAAAAGCCCTTTGCCTTTCATAAAGATCTGGTTGGTTAAGGTTCACAATTCTGTTTTGCAACATCCTGCCCCTGAGCACAACAGCTTCTTGTAGAAAGCGGCCTTGAGCTATGTTTTAGAACATGGAGGACCTTAAATGCACTTCATGAGAATGAGAAACCTATATACATTTTACGGGATAGTATACCGGACTTTCTTACTTTTTTGGTTTTTGGGTTTATTTAAGACCTTGCACGTGTTTGCTGTAGATTCGACACGGTCTCACAGTTTTTACTGACGGGATTTGAGTTTTCTTGTGTGTTTGAACTACTTTGTCGGGTTTAATAATTTTTTTCTAATTTCGGTACAATCCCTTTTATTTTTGATGAACTTGAACAGTCTTTTGTATGAAAAGTCAGGATTACAATCTCACATTTAACAGGATTTTGGAATTTAATTAATGTAATGGAATTTTATTAGTAATTTCAAAAACTTCTCTCTAAATATCCTAGGCTGGATGGTGAGCTGAGTATTTGTGTCATTTGGATAAATTTTTTAAAGAAACTTCGAAAATCTCCTTTCCATCTCCTACCCTATGCAGATAGTAGCTAAAAGGACTATTTTAATATTTTGTTACAAGATATTTCAGTAATCCAATATTCCTTTGCATTGAGTCAAAACAACCAAGACCTTAAACGTCGCAATTTAGAGGTAATTCGGTGAAACTTCTGTAGCCAGCCACTCCTGTAAACAGCTATATTCTCCTATAAACTCCTATAAACAGCTATGTTCAGAACTGGTTAAAGACTCCATAGAGCCAATGTTATGGAAGAATCCTCTTTGTGAAGGCAATCCCTTAAAACGACCACTTTATTTTCGGAACCATGCCTGGCCGCCATATAGAAGTTCCTATGTATTTAGAATTGAGAATTCTTCTCTCTGACCAACAACTGTTAAGAGGATGTAAAATTTTTGACATTGTGGCTTCAGAGTAATAAATATAAAAAAGAAAACAAATTGAAATTGACTTGTAAGTAAATTTATTCCAGTATGCATTTTAGTGGAAATACTTCTAAGATCTTTACATACAATTGCTAAGTTATAGTTACCAGTCTAAATTTTTTTCATGAGATGTTTGGATGTCTTCTTCAAATTAGCAATTTCTTGTGAAAATATACAATGTTTCTTTAATATTTGACTTTTAGAATGATGTATCTGATTTCGTGATCATGATGCATCGCCGTATTAGATTAAAGTAGAATACTTTTCTTTACTGCACCGCATTTCCGAAAATATATCGTGACTATAAGTAACATTTTCCGATACAGTGAATTTTGTTCAAAATTTATTAAAATAAAATATTTGTCCCTTTATTTTCAGTTTTTATTCTTATATGCACAAAATATTTAAGCATTAGATTCTTGAGCTATTTGAAAAGTGAATAAAAGTTTCGCCGGAATAATTTCATCATGTGTTTTTTAGTAAATTTTTGTTCTTCGTACTTTAGGAGATGTATATAACTTTAACAAGTGTTTAGAAACGAAATTTTGATACAAATGTACAAAACGAGAAAAAAAATCTATCCCTCCTTTTGTAAAGATCCTCTTTGTAACGATAATAAAAATGTGGTTTTAATGCTCTGTGGGATTTATTTGTTACATATTTTGTCCTACCTTGAGGTTCGTCACCAACAAATGTATATATTAATATTATAAACTAATTCTGGGTTTATCTCCATCACTTCACTGCAACTTAATTTCTGGTAAAAATTATTAGAATCATCGATACATCGGTTATTTTTTTTTGTCAGGGTTATTCGCTCTTAATGAACAGAAATTAAAAAAATTCTGTTCTCCATATGTAACTGCTCTACAGACATTCCCCTTCTAGAGTTATTCATTTTATTGTTCATACTATTGATGAGTATGCTTTTGCACGTAACAGAAAGATCAATGAGGGCGTAATATGGGCAATGCTACAGAAATACAAAATAAACAAATCCTTAATCCTTTAACTGCTCAATTTTCCTGTCAAATTTTCTTGCTGTACATGCAATTTTTCGAAGTAGTCTATTATTCGCACGTTAAGATGTCCATACACGTAGAGTAAATCCTTCAGATTTTCACTGCGCAGTCTAAATCTTGAGGATTTCCACGCCGTGCGTTGGGAAGAATTGAGGCCGATGGCGGACTGTACAGTTCCCGAAATCCCAATTGGAAAACAATTGACGTATGTGTGCGTGTGTGTTCAGTTGAGGATATCCTCAAGGAAATCCTCAAGGCAGACTCTTTCCTGGACAATTTCCTGCACGCATATGGCCACCTCAAGGCTTGGAACTGGGGGTAGTCGGTTCGAATACCGACGATGGCATTCAATACTTTCGTGTCTAGGCCGTATATGGGCACTTTAAATATATAGACCTTGATAGTACTTCTATGATGACAGAGATGGTAGGAGAAGGCAAGATCCCTCCTGATTTCACTCCTGGGGCTGTTCGGTCAAAACTGATGTTTCACCAACAGTTGAAACTGGTTTATGCATATGGTGTCCCCATTAAAAGCCACCAATGATTCTCGCGGATTAAGTGCGATGTTTAAATCGACAAATGCCCTGCACTGGCAAGAAACGTTTTCTCGACAGTAGTTCTGAAAATTATTGAGTCCTCGCATTGACAAACAGCATAAATCACTTGATAGCTGAGTCATTGAAATTAGAAACATTATATTGATGCCATGGGATTGTAGAGGTTGTTTATTTATTTATTTCACTTTTTTATACAGTGAGATATTGCTTTCTTTTCCTTTCTTTGCTAACCAGATATTTTTAATCCTGGATTTTTGTATTCTGTCTAACATTATTCTTTCATATCTCATCCTTCACATTTTCTCAAGGCTTCGAGCTGTTTCAGATCAAAAAGGAAATAATAACAAATTTTAAAGGAGACAAGCTGTTTTATGCATGGGTAAATAAATCACGACTATTTAAGAGGGAATGATTAACGGACCATTAGAATTGCATACATCTCCAGAACTCAGATCGTCACAGCAGCTTGATGCTAGAAGTAAGCGAAAAATCAACAAAAATTTCAGTAGCACATCAAGTGAATAGCTACGTTATGGTTACTAGACCTGATAGAATTAAATGCGATGATTGAGAAGAGTATTGGGCAATAGTAATATCTGGATTTGGTAGAATAAGAGCAGAGAACATTTTGTTTGACTTATATTTCCTCTCATCTAAAATGTGGGTTAAACATCTCAGTTTGAAATCTAGCTAGAGATCTTTACTGGAACAAACAGTTAGATTTTTGAACAAATTTTAAAGCGCCCCATATATACTTGAAAAGCTTCCTAAATGTAGCAAATATTGCTCACATGTGACACACTGCTCGATAGCTTGCAAAAAAAAAAATAAGTTCGAGTTAACCCCCAAAGAATCATCGACTGTCCCTTTCTTTCCTACGATACGACAGAAAGTTCGGCAAGAAAATTTTCCATCGCGATTTAGCGCCTTGGTTAGCTGTGTACATAAGCCGTAATTGTAATAAAGTAGCATAAATAAAACTTCAACCGTAACTGTTAAACGGGCCACGAAATAATCTGCCAGCATAAAAATCCAGGCGAGACTTCCTCGCACCTAGCTAAGCGTAAAATTAATCCCCATCTGTGTCAACACAGAGGGAGGAGAAAATTCCGCACTGCCCCCTCGATTGACTAAATGTTACGCCAAATTAATTTAATACTCTGACGCTCTTCTTTTCGCCATATTAGAGTCATCGATCTGAGAAAGGGGGCCGCCATGGCTGATATTTTTGCAATTAAAGGAGGGTAAACATCATAAAAAGGGGACTGGGCGCCCGTCTAGAAATATTACGAGTTGTTTTGAGTCGCACGGTTTGCTGTTAATGAAGAAGAGGGGCGCTCGTAAGTCAGTTTGGAGTTGCAAAAGTTTGTCTCGATGAAACAAGCTGGAGTCCTCGCTGGGGAAAAATAATTATACTTTAATATAGGAGGATATAGATAGAGCATAGGCACAATAAATAACGTTTAATTTGGGTTCTTCCTGAAAAAATTTATCTAAATACTTGTGTTTTTTTAAATTTTTACTTGATTTGAATTTATTTTCCTTCAGTAACATGCAGTTCTTTATGCATATAAATGACGAAGATGAGTATATAGGGGAAGTTTGATTTCTGGAAAGATATAAAGCCCTAAAAATGAAGTTTTTTTAAATCAGTAAATTTCAAAGTGATCGTGTCATTTTACCTATTTTCTTATATTTTATTTAAAAATTTACGTTTTGAGAATAAAAATGACGTCATGTATTAATATTCTGTAAAAAAGTTATATGATCTGTCACTCTTGGTTCTAAAGCTAATCAATCGGTGTAACATAATAAGATGCTAAAATAGTTCTTTACCTTCCAACAAACACGTTCTCTATTCCAAAGTGAGAGGTCGCGTATATTTTCCAGATACGTTATTGTAAAACATAAATTTTTAAGAGTTTAATTAGTGAAATTATGTTGCAATTAGTTAAGAGTTAATAAATACGCTTTATTTAAACAAATGATATTTAAATTACAGTATTATTCCTTTATTTAAAGAAACAGAAACAATGTAAATTTAAATCATGAAATTGCCAAATAACTGTTGAAATGACGTGAAAATAAAATAAATGAAACTGTGGATAACCCTACTGAACTATTTACATTTGTAATATAAAGGTATAAACGTAATATAAAAGAAAAAGAATTTAAACGTAGGTCCCAAGAAATTAGACTTTATAGTCATTGAGTCGCAACTTTGCAGTCAGGACAATGTGTTTAGAGTGTTCCAAACATATAAATTTCTTGCAAATCTCACAGCTGAACATCGTGATCCTAGTGCGCTTGTCCTTTTGGCAGGACTTGCATCATTTTACCCTGTTTTTATTAACTTGCTTTCTTATTTGCGTGTGTGTTTGTCCAGTACGAATCTTGCAATCGATTTTCAGCTAACTTCCCGACTAGTTGGACATTTGAAACTTTCAGAATAGCTCAGAACACGATGACAGTGCATTTTTTAATACTTTTAGCCATCTTTAAGCAGAATTAAATTAATTTTCAGTTATTTTCAGTTAATTTTGTTTTGTAGACAGGTGCAGCCATCTATTGGCCGGGACGGGAACGATAAGCCAAATGCAAGTTAACTTCCAATTAACTTCATATTTTTTCAAGTTGATGGGATAATTCATCAAAAAAATTTTAAAAAAGTATTTATAAATACATTGAATTGTCAAGTTTATATGATTCAACAGAAAATTTAAAAACATGGTATATAAAAAGTTCTTTTTATCTTGTAATTAAATCCCTTAAGTCGCTTCCTCCACTTCTTCAATGCCTAGTTCTGCTTTTCTTTTCAACACTTTAATTTTTAGCTCGCTTTGCAGACAAGTGGGTGCTCTTCGGCCAACTTTTTC
This sequence comes from Dolomedes plantarius, assembly GCA_907164885.2. Classification (NCBI taxonomy): domain Eukaryota; kingdom Metazoa; phylum Arthropoda; class Arachnida; order Araneae; family Dolomedidae; genus Dolomedes; species Dolomedes plantarius. The sequence goes on from OU015500.1 coordinate 103,833,273, forward strand.
TTTCCCAAGGGCACATTGAAAGCAATTAGACGTAAAAATTACAACCATAATGTTTAATAATAAAACAATAAAGGTTTCTTGTAAAAAAAAAAAAATACAAAACCAGATATAACGAAAACTGACAAGAACAGTCGCGCATATATCTAAAATTCAAATGGCGGATATGCGGAACCCTGTTAACACCTCAAAATTCAGAGGATGACCGAAAGTAGGTCAAAGGAGCAGGTAGAATAGCTAAGTGCTGGCTTAAGATATAAAACCCAATTCAACTCGAGTGCATCTCCCATATACGCGCGACTTCTGGAAGGTTAAGCAGCAATGTATGACCCATACTGATCCAGAAACAAACAAATACTACTGGTGGAGAGAGGAGAAGAGAATGTTGTTTGTTTAAAAGATTATAAAAGAACAGAAAAATTAAAAGCAACAACAAAAATTATTTTAACTCTTGGAAGTATATTCCGAGAAATCATTACGTGAGTCAAATTATACTCATTTTATCCAGATGTATACTTCTGAAGAAATATAAAAAAATACAGATTATTTTTCAATGAACAAAGCCCAGAAATGGTTGAATTATTACACCGATTCCACTTTTACACGTATTTAAATCCATCAAAACAAACAGTATAAATATATTTGCATTTTTCATACCATTAAGCAAAATTCAATAACATCCATTACACCATTCTCTTTATCATACGTAAAAATGACTAAAAAACCTCCTAGAAACGTGTTATATTGCCTTTTTTCCTTCCTCTGAAAACCAATAAAGTGTGCCAAAGGTTTCCTGAACATTTGGTGACAGAACAGTTTTGCTGCCGTCATGACCTCCTATCGTTTTCTACTACGCTCCAAAAAGCTGTTGCACTTGTCGCTAGAAAATTCAATTTCGACGTCTTTGATTCAGACATCTGTTTTGATTTTTCACAGATAAAAATGGAGTCCCAGAAATCTCTAGACACACTTCGCATAGCCGGGAGTTTTTTTCCCTTCTTTTCTTCTGGATATCAACTCAACAGTTTTGTGTAAATTTAGCATCGTATATGAATGTGATTCTGGTATGTATCAGAAAGCAGTTATCCCTCATCTACATGTTCTTTTTGCAGTTACACCTTAATATTTTTTGCCGCTATATTATTATTAAGAATCATGTTTAGGTTTCACAATTTCACCCTCATCTACATTTTCTTTTCACAGTTATAACTTAATATTTTTATGCCGTTATTTTGGTATTAGGAATCATGTTTAGGTTGCACAATTTAAACATCATCTACATTTTTTTCACAGTTACATCTTAATATTTTTATGCCGTTATATTGGTATTAAGAATCGTGTTTCTGTTGCACAATTTAACCCTAATCTAGATTTTCTTTTCACAGTTACAACTTAATATTTTTATGTCGTTATTTTGGTATTAAGAATAATGTTTAGGTTGCACAATTTAACCCTCATCAAGATGTTATTTTCACAGTTACAACTTAATATTTTTACGCCGTTATTTTGGTATTAGGAATCATGTTTAGGTTGCAAAATTTAAACATCATCTACATTTTTATAACAGTTACATCTTAATATTTTTATGCCGTTATATTGGTATTAAGAATCGTGTTTCTGTTGCACAATTTAACCCTAATCTAGATTTTCTTTTCACAGTTACAACTTAATATTTTTATGCCGTTAATTTGGTATTAGGAATCATGTTTAAGTTGCACAATTTAAACATCATCTACATTTTTTTAACAGTTACATCTTAATATTTTTATGCCGTTATATTGGTATTAAGAATCTTGTTTCTGTTGCACAATTTAACCCTAATCTAGATTTTCTTTTCACAGTTACAACTTAATATTTTTATGTCGTTATTTTGGTATTAAGAATAATGTTTAGGTTGCACAATTTAACCCTAATCTAGATGTTCTTTTCACAGTTACAACTTAATATTTTTACGCCGTTATTTTAGTATTAGGAATCATGTTTAGGTTGCACAATTTAAACATCATCTACATTTTTTTAACAGTTACATCTTAATATTTTTATGCCGTTATATTGGTATTAAGAATCGTGTTTCTGTTGCACAATTTAACCCTAATCTAGATTTTCTTTTCACAGTTACAACTTAATATTTTTATGTCGTTATTTTGGTATTAAGAATAATGTTTAGGTTGCACAATTTAACCCTCATCTAGATGTTCTTTTCACAGTTACAACTTAATATTTGTACGCCGTTATTTTGGTATTAGGAATCATGTTTAGGTTGCACAATTTAAACATCATCTACATTTTTTTCACAGTTACATCTTAATATTTTTATGCCGTTATATTGGTATTAAGAATCATGTTTGGGTTGCACAGTTTAACCCTCATCTACATTTTCTTTTCGCAGAAGCACCTTAATGCAGTCATATTTTTATTAACAACCATGTTTATGGTTCATAAATTATAAATATCTATTATTCATTCCATGTTTATTTTTATGTCCTTAATTTTTTCCTTAAAACGTAAAACTTTTTTACTGATATTCTCCTATGTCTAAAATTTTCTGTTTCTTATATCAAAACCGATTGATTATATCTTAAATATTTAAAATATTTTTCAAATGTATTTGTTAGAGGTGGTATTTTGTTGTTTATCAGTTTCCTTTAGTGGGGCAAAATCTATATATATAAAACAGTTCCGTAACTGACTCATTCATTCACTGACTGACTGACTGACATACAACGCACAGACCAAACCGCTGGACCTTAAGGGCTGAAATTTTGAATGGCGATTCTTCTAATAGTGTAGGGGTGCACTAAGGAAGATTTTTCAAAAATTCTTCTTAGGTTTTTTTAAATTAAATTTTTAAGCTGTTTTTTAAACTTTTTTTTTACGTTTGCATTTAAAATAATACATTGAGGGTTATAAAATTTATATCACGAGAAAGATCATAAAAATTCCTTAAAAATGAAATTTTATTTTTCGAATTTTTACCTCCATTTCCTGATTTTTGGTGAATTTTTAAAGATTAATTTTTAGAATTTAATTTATTAAATGCCGATCACGTGATTTCTTTTTCTGGTACTTTCAATAAATTTATCGTCACGTGCGTAACAACTAAATAGACAAAAAAATATTTTTTTTCTCTTTCTAATGCAGCAGACGATTGGATATTATCCAAAAAAAATGCATATCCCTTACGATTTTTTTATAAATATATATCTATCTATCTATATATATATATATATATATATATATATATATATATATATATATATATATATATATATATATATATATAGATAGATATATATTTTACATCAATTGTATACATTGATCATCGCATTTATTATAAATATATATAAATTTATTTTTTGGCATAAATTGCATACGTTGACCGTTGTATTTAATTTGAATGTACTCCGTAGCGAAGCGCGGGTTTTCAGCTAGTATACATATAAAGTCTGAACTGGAGGAAGCTTAATAGGATAATACCCTTCTAAAGCGATGTTTATATTGCTCCTTATTATCTTTGTACGTAAAACCACAGTCTGAATATAATATAATAATTAAATAAATATAATTTGATTTTTAGATGCAGTTGGAGATCAGTCTCTAACAAAATTTCGAGGTGAATTAGATTGTAAATAAGAATTATAAAACCTATGCACATCAGGCTTATCAGTTATTCAAGAATTTCAGTTTATTTTAAAATTACATGGAAATGAGAATTTTTTAGCCCCTAACAAAATGAAAATTTCAATTTTTTAATGCTGTAAATCAATGAATAATAGCTCCGAAAACGTTATAGGGGTCGTGAATAGTTTGATGTAAATTCATATCATATTGAATTATTTAATTCAAAAATATGATTTATATTTTCTATAATTACATATTGTTAATATTTTTATTTATATATTTTTTCTTAAACAAATATATTGTATGATATTCGTAAATAGTGTCGAAAAGCCTTACAGATCTATACTTGCATTGCATCTATTCACTTCGAAATTAATAATTTTCGAAATTAATAGTTATAAAAAACCAAACAATGATAATTACCTAACCCGGAAGATGATATGAGAGTAGTAATTTCCTATATTTCATATTTCACGAAATATTTAACAAATATTATCATAGGTTCAGGCTCATCTTTTCATAAATTTTTTAGTCTAATTTAGTTCTATAAAAATAATGGAAGATTATAATTTTTAATGGTTTAATATGAAGATTATAATTCTGAAATACTGCCCTTTTTAATTTTAATTTTATCTTAATTTTTACCTAAATGAAATACAAATACAGTGGAATCTCGATCGATCGTTTTCCGAATCATCGTTTTCCCGTATGTATCGTTTATTTCACTCAGTCCCGACGATCATATTTTCTTTGTTATGTTCCCGCATCTATCGTTTTTCCGCATTTATCGTTCAATTCGGTCGGTCCCTTGAAAAACGATAGATCGAGATTCCACTGTATATATTAATTTTTAAGCATTAAGTTTTAGTCACATGAGATTTGACAAAAACAAGTACAGAAGGTAAGCGATATATTTTTTCATTGCTATTATGCAAAGTACATATATACACAAAATCTTCAGTTTGTTATTTTACAATAGTTTGTGAAAAATTTCTTTTTTCTGTTTTATATTTTTTGTTAACACCTTAATATTCTTTTTTCTATGTTTTGGGTTAAAATTCACTAGTTGAATATTTTATTTTTTAACAAAAAATACTAAAAACTTGCAGATTTTCTTATCATTTTTCTCAATTTTTTTTCTTAATTCTACTCAAAGACATTTAGTTCGAGCCCTGAGTCGAGTTTTAAAGTCATATTTGCACAAGAAAAATATTTAATATCTCAGTAAAAAATGCAACTCAAATATTATCATTCAAAATTATTTTGAAAGACTCAGAAATTCATTGGAAAAAAAAATTACTATATTTCATCTGAGTGGAGTAGACCAATTTTAAGGACATTAGCTTGTAAATGGTATCTAGAAATAGGAATAGGCATTTGCTGATGAATGTGCATAAACCGATGCATTCGTTATTATTCATTTGTATGTAAAAATAACCATCAACACTTCAAACTATGTACTTTTGTAAAACATTTTTCGATTTCAGTTGGCATCAAGAAAACCAGTCTCTAAGTTCCTAAGCCGATTCTTTGGACAGTTCGTGAGAGAAAACTACTGCATCAATTTACTTCGTTTTGGGTTTAAACGAAAGATTTTAATCTATAGATGTCACAGATATGGTTTCTGTAACAGTAATTTATATTAATTGGCGATAATTTAAAATCAAGAATTTCTTTCTGTGCATGCTCAGTGACATGTTTAAATCTGGCTTTAGATACTTGCACGAGGTCGCATAAACTCATTAATTTGTATCTGCGCATGGTCAGTGACATGTTTTAATCTGAGTTTAGATGCTTACTAAGCACGAGGCCGCATATACACGTTAATTTGTTTATTCCGAGGAATCTCTCTAGCTCTCTGTCTGCCATTTTTAGTTTTAATTATGTTTGTGAGATGTAGAATCAAACCTAATGAAATTGCTTAATTCGCGATGTTTCACGATGTATTTATAATACGCAAGACAGAATACATTTATGTATTATCCAGCCGTCATGTTTTGACGGGTACCGACTAGCATGTTATTAAAATCCAAGTAAACCGAAGGCTCAAAACTTCAGAAATCACATTTCGCTGAAATAGGCTGAATATATTACGGAAATTAAGAAAAATATAGCATTTACATGCTCCGTTTTTATGTGATACCCTCGGAATAGTTACAAGGAATAATAAATTTCATAAAAAGAATTTGTAGGAATAACTATCGAAATTCTATCAGAAAATGACGTAAGCTTCACGGATTTCAAATCCCACCAAAACGTGATGACAAAAGGGCAAAAAAAAAAAAGTTTAAGCGAAGTTATTTCCAAATAATTATGGCGCCTCCAATAAAAATGCCGGCAGCGAAACCATTATCCGACCTTTTGTTGTTTTCGTACGGTAGGTGACTCCTGATGAAAAGAGACAGATACGCCAGGCATCCAGCGCGGCCTAACACCTCGTTCTCCAGGAAAAAGGAGAAAGCTCAAAATTTATATTTTTCTACTCCCTCTGGATGCCAGGCACGTAGGGATCCGCGGCATCCATTCCGATGCTGTCCTTACTCGTCAAGCACTGTTCGTCATACCGAACAACAACAAAAAAATAATAATACAGGATGAGAAGTTATTGGATTTCTCGTCATATAAGAAAGCATTCCCTTTCCGTGATTTGAGAAAATTGGAAATGGTTTTCGTGCTTATGGAAGTAAAACGATATATATATATATATATATATATATATATATGTGTGTGTGTGTGTGTGTGTGTGGGATGGTTCGCCGTTCGAAGAGCAAATACGAAATAATAATACGTAAAGTATACTAACATTTAATTAATCTTTGTACAAAAATATTTACAAAAGGCTTAGTGCCTTGGAGTTACAAGGGCCGAACATCCCGACTGGTTTAGTGCATGCAGGCAGTAGCGAGATAATCTTCGTAGTAGCCCAGTTGGCAAGAGCCCAGTTGGCAAGAGCAGCGGGCCAGTGATCTGAACGTCCCTGGTTCGATGCTCGTTTCTGCAAATCTACCGCCGTGTTCACTAATGGTGGCCGGGACACGTAAAATAGGGCGTGGCTACAATGTCCTCCAAGTTCTCAAATTTATCTCTGGAGTGCTCCGGTCCCGTCACTTGACTCGGTTCGAAATTACGGAACCGGTCATTTAGCCAAGCCGGACTCCGACCCTCGTTGTGCTAATTCAAAACAGGGGCCGCACCTTCAACGCCCATAGCCTTCGGGACTTGATCTTATATTACTGTCGGTGAAAGGGCATAAGCAACAAGAACAACAACAAGCCTTTTGGAAATATTTTTGTATATCGATTAATTAAATGTTGGTATACTTTACGTATTAATATTTTGTAATTGCCCCTCGAACAGCGAACTATCTCATTATATATATATATATATATATATATATATATATATATATATATATATATATATATATATATATATATATAAGAAATAGTTAAAAGAGAAAACCAGTATTAGCACTAAAGCTACATGCAGCCAAGAACCAAAAACATTAAAAGATAAGTATGATAGAGGTTTTAGACAGCATCTCTTCGTCAGCGGTGTCAATACTGTCTAAACACCAATGGATTGTTTCCGATAAGTATGATCTATACAATAAACACACTCAGACACCGTACAATCCATGAAAAACAGAAGAATTGATTAAAGAGTTACTTAACCAAAGAACACCAAGCCTGGCGCTAGACAGAGTGGAAGTTAAGAATATGTAACCGCAAGATGACTGACGTCACAAAACTTGCAACCATGGAAATTATGGAAACTCAGTTACTGACTTACTATGGATACTGTATTTTAGGCCTATTAAACCTTTATGAATTTAGTTTTTTATTATTATTACTAAGAGTTGTTTTTATTCTTATTTTTATTTTTACTTATGATTTTTATTTTATTTTTTATTTTTTATTTTCAGTAGTTATTTTTTTCTAATTTTTCTTATTATTATGTTTAACTTATTAAAAGCAACAGAACAAACTATTCATTTAAACTAAATCAACCAATTATTTGTTTGGATAGACTTTCGGGGTAATTATTACCTGTTAGCACAGCTTTCAAGTCTAAAATATGCTTATTCCTATTGTCTTTAGAACATAGCCTATTTATACGATCTAACTGATTTAGAATAATGTTATTAAAAACAGATTTATGTAAACAGGTTAGGTAATTTTGAAATTTAATAATATTAAAATTATAGTCAGATCTTTTGTCGTATAAGTCAAAAGTAAATTTGCTGTGAGAATTTAATTTAATGTTAATATTAAAAAGTTTACATTAATATTATCATGTCTACTTTTATTTAGTTCCAGATTAGGAGGGTAAAAATTTAAGTCTATATGGTTATTACTTTTATTAATTACTATTATATCATCTATATACCTGTAGTATCTATATACCAATAAATATAGTACAATTTTCTAATTATTATTATTTGTAATTACAATTTTCTATATTATTAATTTCAAAATAATGTAAGTATAAATTTGTTAGCATACTTGAAGCATTACCTCCTTGTGGTACACCTTTGGACTGTAAGTATATACTATTATTATGAACTATGTAATTATGTTTAGTTACTAAATCTAGGAGCCTATTGAAACGAGTCAGTTTAATTTCGTTGCCTAAGTATTGAATATTATTTTGTACTAACATTATGATTATTCTATTTAAATCAGTTATATTGATATTATTAAATAGATCTTTAAAATCATAAGTTACTACAGTTTTACAATTATCTAATGTTTGTAGTTTTCTAATTAGACTAAAGCTATTTTCAATTATACCTCAATCAACAGGTGTTATATTTTTATAGATTAATTTAAGGTAATTTAATAATATTACACTTGCTTTAGTAGCATAATTGTTGTGACCACAGGTTACTGCTCTAAAAGTAATAGGTGTTTTATGAAATTTAGGAACTAAAGTAATATATGGAAAAAGATAATTGTTTGATGATATACCTAGTAGTTTATTCTTTTCTATTATTTTCTTAATAATAATACTAGTAGTTTCTTTTAATGGCTGAAAAAGATCACTATTTTCTAGCTGTTTTTTTAAACTTATGGCAAAATATTTTTTACAAATAATTGCATAGTTGTTGGCTGCTTTATCTACATAAGTGATTATAAAGTCTTCTTGAAATTTTGTTATAGCATCTTTCAAGTGTTTATAGGAATTATTAATGTTATTACTATTATTGGGTAGTTTAGTATGTACTAGTTTTAGTAAATTAATTTTCCATTGGTTGAAGGCTTCTGTAGGTATAGAATAATTAATTGCTATTTTGTATACAAATTTATCTAATTCAGCATTTAAGAAACTTATTATTTTCTTCTTATTATTAGTACTAGGTAATCTATACTTAGTTCCCAAACTCATCAACTCTCGCAGTGCTAAATTATCCACTATTTCCAAATTGCCTGTTATTACATGACCATGTGCCGTATCAACATAACTATTGTAATTGGGCAGATGACATACACAATTTAAATTTATTGCTTGGGAAAAGTTTTTTAAGACCTGATTATAGTTAAATATACGTCTAGACATAGACAGAGTATATTTAAAGACACGTTTTACTTTTATATCATTTATAGGAAACATATCATGAAGTTTATCAAATATACTATTGAAGTTTATATTATTTAGTTTATGGTTGGTAAAATTTAGTACAAAATAAGTGTTATTAGCTGTATTTTGTTTTTAAAAAGTTTATTTTTAAATGATAAAGCTGTGTTAATATTAAATCATATACCAGATGCTGATAATGATAATTCTTTATTTTAGTACTTAAAAATAGTTGATATAGCTTAATGATATGTTTTTTAACGATAGAAAAAATCCAAGCTTTTAATTTTTTTTAATTGATAATCAATAATAAACCTTTCCTGAAAATTTGTTAAAGCATTTTTATATAAGTTACAATCAAAAGTCTTACTTTTATTATAACTTTTACCTCTTTTAGTTCTTTTTGATGTATTCGATTAGTTGAGGGTAAATAGGATGAGCTGACACATCAGTAAAATTGAAATTAACTATATTTTTATGTTTATAAATATGATTAAGGCCATATGGAAAAATAGTTTTATACTTTTGCATTTATATATATTCATAATATAACCTTTCATAGGGTGATTTAATTATACCAACAATAGAGATTACAATATTTTCAAAATTATGTTTTTTGAAATGATCAAATTCAATGTTTAGTGGTTGACTATTTAGTGTATTATATTTTTTTATATTAGAATGCTGTAAATTTATTCTAATATGTAGTGGATTAAAAGTTTGTCCTACATATTCCATATGACAACAATTACAGGTGATTTTGTATATGAAATTTTAAGTTTTACAGAATTTTTGTTTTTATGAATTTACTTGAATTTGTGAATTGTGTGCTAGGGGACAAGTTTTACAAAACTTATTAGAGCATTTATCAAAAACCAATGTCTTTTGCCTGACTTGATAACATGGAGAGGGCACAGAGAAAGAGGATGAAGATGATTGGTAACTGTTTGACGATCCATTGATACCCCAATAAGTATCAATGTTATGACATCAATAAGTATGACATCATTAGTATGAAATGTCAATTTACCAGTCGCTAAAATAGGTTTACTATAACTCATGATATGATAAGAAGAAAGAATAAGTTCAATTGAACCAACATATTAGGTTAATTATAAATAATATATAAAAAACCAAAGCATATTGCAAGTATTAGAGTAGCTTAGTAAAAAGCTAAGAGAATATATAAAGAACTATATATGAACCAAATAGTACAAATCAATAGTAGAAAATCTTGAGTAAAATAATTTTAAGCACCAATAATGTAATTAACAAAACATATAATATGAAGTTGTTTAAATAAAAATGTTTATACCAATAAACAATTCAAAAGAAGATAATGTGGAAAAAGTATTATAGAATAATTGTTTAAACTAATAGACAATTCAACAAAATAAAATGCTGATAAACTTGAGTAAAATAAAAAATGTATCATTAGAAGATAATGTGGAAAAAGTATTATAGAATAAATGTTTAAACTAATAAACAAATCAATAAAATTAAATGTATATATTCATGAGTAAAATAAAAAGAATCAACCAATAAGCAATTCAAAAAGATAATGTTGAATAAGAATTTTAGAATAAATGTTTAGCTAATAAACAAATAAATAGTATATAATGTTGAAATTCTTGAGTAAAATAATGTGTAAATGAACGATGAAACAGCGTGAAAACAGCGGAATGGCATTCGGCTCGTTCGTCAACATAAACTCAAAATCAAACATTTCAATTAAAAGGAATAACACTTTCATTACTTTAAAAAAAATTTTGTTATCCAACACTTAAGCATATTATATGAAATGCAAAAGAGTTGAAGCGATTTACAAATTTACAAATGATATATGTGCTCGCACAATACCTAATTCAATCTAGAAGTCCATACTACCGACACTTATACCAGCATATATGAAATTTAGTTTATGTTTACCACGTGACCCCCTGTGGTGCCGTATGCTCAGGATATGTCCAGGCGCATATAGAAAGAACGCGGAAGTTAGTTATACAACGTGAAAGACAAGATTAAGATAGCATTAAAGCTAGTGTGTTGTTTTTAGTACACGCACACACACACACACACACACACATATATATATTTGTGTGTGTGTGTTTGGTTAAAGAAGCATATATATATGTATATGAATCTAATTGAATAAGTACACATTTGTTTGCAGTTTTGCCGAATCGGTAAAATTCTTCGAAAACTAAACTCGTATACAACATAAAGTTTCTCCCCCGAAAAAATTTCCACTATGGAGTTATTCCCTGTATCTGCACATGAAATATACACACGTGCAAGAAAATAATACAAAAAGAATACTTTTCTACTACTCGTCTGCTGATTAAAGTCATACGAGTAAGGAAAAAAAAAATGGCAAAAACTTTTATTTTGTTCATACATCCAAATATATATTCGTTAACAGATAGTTTAACTTTAAAATGAGATATAAAATGTAGTATTAAACTTGCAAAAAAATTACGCGAAGATCTAAAATATAACATAAAAAGTTTGATGCCTATATTGCCATACTTTATAAACATTCAGTAATTTTTTTTTATTCTGTCTGTCACCGTAATATATTCTATCAAAGTATTGAATAACATAAATTTATATCTTTCCTGACGGTGCATTTCCGCCAATATAATGAATTATACCTTACTAGTATTTGTATTTATATACAAATACATATATATATATATATATATATATATATATATTCTCCAGACATATACAAGTGTTATGATTTATGTCTTACAATGAAAGTTTTTATATAAATCCACATCTTAGAGGGCATTTTCGTTTATTTGTCATAATGATGGAGAGGATCGTATTTCTAAAAGAAATTTTGAATTTATTATATATATATATATATATATATACATATATAAATAAATAAATAAATAAATATATATATATATATATATATATATGTATATATATATATATGTATTTATATATAAATATATATATATATATATATATAAATATATATATATATATATATATATATATATATATATATATATATATATATATATATATATATATATATATATGTATGTATATATATGTATATATATATATATATATATATATATATATATATATATATATATATATATATATATATATATATATATATATATAAATATATATATATATATATATATATATATATATATATATATATATATATATATATATATATATATATATATATATATATAATATTAAAAACTAGTAATTTCTTAATTCAACAATCTTAACATTTAAAAACTATTAATTCCTCACTTTACTATTCCAAATTACAAACCCTTTTTTAATTCCTTGAAACAGGTAATTCCCTTTGGGCATTCGCGTTAAATTCCATTTTAAAATCTAACATTATTCTAAATTCCCTGCGGCGTTCGAAACTAATTTCGCTTTTGATTCTAAGTTCTAATAACTTCTAGAGAAAAAATTAAATGGCTGCCTGTTTAATCGAAAACTAAACTTGCGTAGCCTGGGCAGAAAATTAAATGCTCTAGCGCATTTGTCACGCCTTTTCCTAACTTTTAACCAATTAAACCCTACTACGATCACATGCGAGATAAGTTTATATAAGGTTTGGTATCACGTACATGTAGCGCTTTTTTGATTTGTAAGTTGCCCCGAGAAGTTGTATTGTGTATCTTAAAAATAAAGATGTAATTAAATTAACGTTGTGGTGTTTTATGTGTCCGAGGGTGAGATGAAAAGCGGGAAAGAAAATTAAACATATGTGATGCACGGCCGGGCGACAAGTCATCCATCTTTACCTCAAAAAGAAATACCACTCAGGCCTTCCTTCGTCGGCCCGCGCCCGTGCCATTACACACACATATATATATATATATATATATATATATATATATATATATATATATATATATATATATATATATATATATATATATATATATATATATGTGTGTGTGTGTGTGTGTGTGTGTGTTTGTTTGTTTGTTTGTTTGTTTGTGTGTTCACTAAACCTTTTGAATAAATTTATAAATTGATTATGGAGAATACTTAATACCTTATTTAACTTCTTTTTATATCTTTTATTGAAATTTGAACGTTGCATAGTGAAATGTCAGATCTGCCAAGAGAAATCGTGAGTGCTATTGCTAAGTAGCCAAAGAAGTTAGATTTTCACGCCAAATTGGTAATTTTTAATTAAAAATGAAATATCGGTATAGAGTGAGTGTGTAGAAATAATTTTAAAGACAGTAAAGTAGCTTCCAGCGGAGAAATATCAGATTCCGTCCTGTTTGGGGGCTTGCGATTTTTTCCGGTAAGTAGGTAAGGAGGAGCTTCAAGAAGTATTTCTGCAAGGATTCCGAAAGTATTGGTCAATACACTATTGCTGTAAGCTTTACTGTCGATCTCATATTTTCAGGTGAATTGAAATAGAATATAATCTTTAATCATTTTTAGAGGCTCCATGTTCTTTTAGAAATTTCTCTCAAGTCGTAAAAGAGATATACACTAAAACGCAAAAAAGAGCATTGACAGACGATCACTTTCGGAACATGAAGCAATGCGGATTTTCTCGTACATGATTTCGACTGCAAGCAGGTTATAGAGAGCGACAGGCATTTGTTGATGCTTAAAAATCTGGTTCAACAGTGAGTATGACGGACGATCATGATTTAGATGAATTTCAAGGAGGTATGATAGTCGGTGCTCGCTCGGTGGTTCATGGCATTCTGGAGATACGGGAAAAGTTTTAATTTTCAACTTCGATCATTTCAAGGATGTACCTCGAATAAAAATGATTTCGGTGAAACATCGAACCTTCTGTAATAGTGTGGCCGTTGAAATACTTGAATGATCGTGCCCGGCTTCTCATATCAAGGGAAGGGAGTGCAACGTTGGCTCAAATAACATTGCTATACAATGCTGGGGCCTCTACTAACATTGAGAGAGGACTGTAAAATGTTCACTGCAGGATATCGGATTTATTAGGCAATGCCCAGCGATGTATTAGTCAAGTATTCCAGTTTTTTTGGCACTTGAGTCTACATTCACGTCTTTTTCTCCGAATGATTTCCCCTTTTATTCCAATTAAGTAGGTTTTTATTACTTTTAAGGCATAGTATTCAGCATTTTAATTTGCAGAGTTTCATTTTTGTAAAGGAATTTCAGCATTCTAAATGAAGATTGCTAATAATAGTCGTATATAGAGTTTTCAGGTAACGCAAATTTTTTAATCGGCCTCATCGAAGAGACTTTTTGTGGTCAGAACATTTATAAAATATTCTTTTACTGATATTGCGGAAGTAATGTTCATCCATCAGAAAAGAATGAATATTGTCAAAAAGATCCATTAATGACCACAGAGGATGAAATTATTAAAACATATGCGGTATACATAACTCTTTGCTAATTTAAAATACAGACCCAGATTTATGCATCAATTATGTGGCAATTTCAAATATCCACATAATTAAATATATGTATGTAGGAAAAATATCTAAAAATACAGGTGCTTTTATTGCCCTTTCTAATTATAACAGCAGGATATTTTATGTTTTAGCAGATCTTTAGAAAAATAGCGTGTTTCTGAAATTTTTTTCCAGTGTTTAAAGAATAACTGACCTTTTGTTATAATCATTAACATGTAGAAAGTCCAATCTAAAGGGGTAAGTATAATTACATATTCAATAGTATTCAATAATTCAATATTTTTTTTCAGTGTGTACAGAATGACTAACTTTTTGCTGTAATCATAGAAAGCCCAATCTCAAGGGGTAATTACAAATTCAATGTGGCTGAGTTGTCAGGGCAGCGGGCTAGTGATCTGAAAGTTACTTGTTCGATGCTCGTCGCTGACAAATCCACTGCCGTGTACACTAATGACGGCTGGTTCCACTTAAAATCTGTCGTGACTATTTATGTCCTCCAAGTTCTCAAAATAGGTGCGGGGTCAAGTGCTCTGGTCTCGTCACTTGACTCGGTTCAAAATTACGGGACTGGTCCTTTGGCCAAGTCGGACTCCGACCCTTGTGGTGTCAGTGAAAACAGGAGTAGCATCTTCATCGCCCATAACCTTCGGGACTTGATCTCATGTTGCTGTCTGTCAAGTGGCATTAGCAACAACAACAACAACAAATTCAATCGTAATCTAGAGTTTATTCCACATCATTAGCTTACAACAATCTAAAATGCCGCAAACCTGATTTACAAAATATCCCCTCGCTGGAGCTTGCACCATTTAACCACCATGCATTACATTTCAAATCTCTCACGCCGGAGGATGGCCGAATGGCTATGGCGTACCATTGTCTATGGGTATGTCCACTGTCTATGGGACATCAGTACCATTGTCTATAGATTCGGGTCCCACTTTGTGAATGAACATTTGTAGCCTTCCGGAATCGGCTTCAAGCAGTAGGTATTTTTACTATTTTGCCCTTGTGTAACAAAAATTGACAGTAGCGATTGAAACCAAATCTCTCACCGAAGGTGTGACTACATTAAATTATTGACCCTAGTTGTCAATAAGATTACTCCCCGGTTAAATTCCTCTCTGTCTTGGATAACAACTATTCAGGCTAGACGACAACTATTCAGGCTAGATATTAGTAGAAACGTCCTTTCCACTAGCTTGGGACCGGGATACGGTCGAATGTCTATGCTCCAGCATTTGGTATCAAAGTCTGTGGATATCAAAGTCTTGTATTGGCATGGAAGTTTCTAGCCGTTCGCAATCGGCTATAAGCAGTAGGTTCTGGTTTAATTAGCACTCGGGCACCAAAAAATGACCGTAGCGCTCTCAACCACCCAACAAATCCACTAACTTGAGAAATCCACTCATTCCGTGTACTGCCTTTCCTCAAGTAAGACTACTAAGAACGGAGCCCTTGTTTGAGGCATTTAGTCGTCCACGTCGTTTTTGTCATGAAGGGTGACGTAAAGGATTGAAGTGAAGGCGCCAAAAAATAACAATTGGATGTACAACCTAGTATTGTTCCAATTATTCAAGCCAGGTGATGGCCGAATATCCAAGACGCTAGCATTCGGTTTAGATCATGTAGGTTCGAGTCCCACTATTGGCATGGATGTTTATAGTCTTTCGGAATCGGCTTTAAACTGCGAGTTCCTGTCTAATTAACCCTAGAGTTGCAAACAGTTGACCGTAGCACTCCAAACCAAACCAAACAAATTATTTGCAAAATTAATTTTTGGTGTCGATATTTTCATGTGATAAAGAAAGCAGGAAATGTTGGTCATAAACAGTAGAACATTTTTGCTTGAATGAGAAGTTTTTCTATGTTTCTGTAAATCTTTTGATAAAATTCGTTTTCTGTAAATATTATAAAATACATTTAAGTATACCCATGTGTTTATTCATATGACATATCTTTATATATAAAAGGCAAAGTCTGTGTGTGTGTGACCGAGTTTTTGTCTGCTCGCGGCGCAGCGCAAAGACGGTAGGTCGGACAGTCTTGAGATTCGACACGAAGAAGCCTCCCGAGGTCTCATTATGCACCTCGAAGCCCTTTTTTCGATTTTTTAATTAGATTTTCCGTAATTAAATATTTAGTCACGATTTGGAGCTCCCGGACGAGTAAAAGCTCCGTAAATCCTAACGTATCCGTCCAAGAATTTTTTTTTTTCGGACGAGCCTATACGGGAAAGATGACACTATACGGAAATCACAATTAAAATTGTCTGTCTTAATTTATCGATTAATTGTGATTTTTTTTCGATCGCCTGTACGCACCCGTTTTTCGGAAAAAATCGGGATTTTGTCCGTGACCCTTTTTTCCAAATTGTCGAATCGATACGTAAATATCGTTACATTTTTACGAAATTTTTATCTCAGAGACCCTAGACATCACAGTTTCGAAAGCCAGAACCAAAATTAATTTACAAATTGTAGTTATTTTTTAATAATTTATTTTATGATTCGGAAACTCTTGTGAGAAATCTCATTTTGGAGATTTCGTTCTTCATTTCCGGACGAAGGTACAGCGAGTGAAAATAGGAGAAAAACCAGTTTTTCGACTTAATGCACGTGATGTGTTCGGGCGTTTGTTTTCTATGAGGGATTGAGTGGTTAAAGAAAATCGATTACTATTGCAGTGATAATCGATTAAAAAATCACATTTAGTAATGCCGTAATTTTTTTGGCCAGCACTTAGTTAATATTAAATAATTTGTGGTGTATTTGTGGAAAAAATCTATGAAGATTTCAAAGAATTTCAGCATGTGGAGGATGTGATATATTCGCTTTCAAGGAAATCGATTACTATTGCAGTGATATTCGATTAGTAATCCTATGTCAAAAATTTTGCCAAAATGTGCCAGAAAGGATTAAATTTATATGGGTAAAATAATGTATCGTGGTGAGGAAAAGGATGACAGCGACGCCTATTAACAAAGGGTTAAGGCTACTAAAAAATTGGTAATTACATTACCCGAGCAACGCCGGGACGGGTACAGCTAGTCGTTTTATATAACATGTTAACTCTTATACTTTTTCTTATACCAAAGCGTTTTCATACAATATCCTCTTCGGTTATACTTTCATTGATAATGCCTCTCAGACAAACCCTATTATTTTTCTGTTTCGTAGACCCAGACATAATATAAATATAATGAACTTCATATATCAAAGGAAAAGCAACAGTCTTAATTTTTTTCTACTTTTTCTTATGAATATAATAGCAACTTAGTTATCATTTAAAGCTATACGAGTTAAAAATTCCCTTCCGGCACTTACACATGCTCTGCTCATTGGTGAGCAAAAGCGCGGCGACGATAGATCACCCTGGGATTTAGATGATCTCTTTGTGCTTAGTGGCCCGTTTAGTGTAAACCTTAATCAGACTATTTAACTGCGAGTGTGCTTCATTTTACTTTCTTCTTAGTCATTTTGCAACTTTCGACTTAAGTCGGTGATTTTTATTTATGTCAGTGAGAAAGAGAGAGTGTATAATGTAAGGTGATAGAGGTTATTTCTAGTAAACTTTGATAAATTCTAACGTAAAATAGAAAATTTGGTTAAGGGGACAAGGTCTATTCAAATTCAAATTTTTTAATTTACAATTTTTAACTCGATATATAAAATGAGAAAAATTAATTTTCTATTTTACTATATCAAAATCCCTTAAAATTAAAAATAAGAATTTTTTGGCAGAATGATGCCTGTTTAAAAAAAAAAATGTTAACTTTTTCAAAATTTCCTATGTGCATTCTTTATTAATTAAAATCCTTAAATTTTGTATTATACGCTTACCGTGTGCATATAAATATAAATGTGCATTTATTTTATTTTTGTATGAATCTGAAGTCGTAAATATTTTTTTTCTGTTCTGCCTACAATTTTTTTTAATGTTTTTACTTCATTTTATGGTGTATAAATTTGAAAAATATTTGCGATTTCAAAGAATGATGCACAGTTTTGCTCGACAAACAATTCTGAGAAATTTGAAAGATTCAGAATAAAATGAATGCGCATGTAGCTTTTTCAAAAAAATCTGGCATTTTTGATGAATTTTTTGATAAACAGGTCTTATTCCTCCACAAAATACTTATTTGTGGATTTTAAGTATATTCAGCGTAGCAGAAAATAATACTGTTTATACTCATGGTGTATACAGTGCAAAATATTGAAAATTAAAGAAGAACAAGATTGAAGGTCCTTGTTCCCTTCATAAACAAAAAAACTAGAACTTAATACTTCAAATACAAATAAAACTTGCAACAAAAAATCATTTAATCTACAACATGTAATCTATCCAAAAACGTAATTATACTGTATGGCACAAATAAAGGCTTAATTAAACACTGATAAATTATGAAAATAATCTTTTGAGTTATTTTTAATCCAATTATTTTACTAAAAAAATATATAAGTAGAAAGATATGCATATATCAATTAACATCAGCTTCGAAGTAGAAATAATTTATAATATGGGACTCAGTACAAAGAGCATATTGAAATCAATTTCAATCAATTAAATTTCCATTTGCATGGCAAAATGAATTCTAAAAAATTAATCGACGCTACAAACAAAGTAAAAAAAAGAATTCATAGAAATATTTCACTGAAGGGAGATGGGGAGAAGTGCATTACCTTGTGATAAATGTATTGTCCTTTCTTTATGTTTGCAGGAAAGTGTGTAGTTTTTTTCTTGATAACTGTGATTTCATTTTCTTTTTTTATTACTTTTTTAACGATGTTATTCAAAATTAATTCTTTGTGATTAAGGTGAGTTTTTGAATAAGAAAGTTAAAAACTGGGAATACATTAAAAAACGTCATCAAGATTTGGTGCAAAAGAAGAAAAAAAATGTATATTTTTCGCCTTTGCCAACGTCAAGTAATTAATTTTGTATGGGTACATAATAAAACATTGCCGATAATAAATGAATTGAAAAAGCATCCAACAATTGCTCTCTGGAGAGTTTGTTTAAGTCGAGAATAAGATATGAAAAGCTTTAATGTTTTTTTCTTTATAAGTAATTTTATACGCTATGTTGGGAAATAAATTACGTATTTATTTTAATTTGCTTATTTTGATTGAACCACAGAGTCTGTGAATTTGTAAACTAGAAAATTAAGTTTAGATCTGATTGCAATATGTTTTCTTTTTACATTTATGTATCCTATATAACATTTGAAACTCATGAATCGGATATGTTATTAGAATTGCGTAAAAGACAGGGTTCTGAGGCAGTTTACTGAACTGACATTATATGTAGGTAGGCTGAAAAGTAATGCACACATGCTTGTAGACCGCGAACGAAATGACCTTCAAAACAGCGTCAAGTGGCATTTGGAAATTCCATCCCTCCTTAATACGCATGGGCAGGTTTGAAATCGTTGTGTTCATCCTGAGTATTTTGAAAAGCGGTAGTATGGAGACGTGTTCTAGTGCTCTGCCAACGGCGAGTTATACAGCGCGCTGTTATTGAATTTTTAACAGCTGAAAAAGTGAGTACTACTGAGATTCATCATGTTTTAAAGGCTGTTTAATGTGACGATGCTGTTGATAGGGGTACTGTAAATCGATGGGTAATAAAATTTCGTGGTTTCGAGCCTAAAAAAGCCATAATTGTTGATGAAACACCCAACGGACGTCCGATCACTGCCACAGACGATGAACATCGCAAACCCGTCGACGATTTGATTCAAAATGACCGGCGAATCACTCAAAAGCGTATCGCAAACCATATTGGAGTATCCAAGGAATGTGTCTGCGTCATTATAGAACGATTGGGATACCGTAAAATCTGTGCTAGATGGGTACCACGCCGTCTCACAGGCGAGAACAGCGTCGGACTGGAGAGGCTCTGCGAAACCTGAAGTTTGAACCGATTCCACACCCTCCTTATTCCCCCGATCTTGCGCCTTGCAATTTTAATATTTTTCCTCTACTCAAGAGAGACCTAAAGAGTAATCATTACACCTCGGAATATGTGGTGAAGGCAGCTGTCAAGTCGTGGATTCGAGAAAATTCGGAAGAATTTTTCAGTGACGGAATGAGAAAACTTGTTACACGTTGGGAGAAATGTGTTAGCCTTAATGGTGACTATGTTGAAAAATAAATATATGATTTTGAAGCTTAAGAATTGTACTTTAATGTTCTTTTTGCCCGATCTCGTTATTTCTTTTTGTTCGCGCTCTACAAGCATGTGTGCATTACTTTTCAGCCTACCCTCGTAACAATCAAATAATGTTTAGTAAACCTCTGATAAACCAACATTTTCGGAACAGTGGTGCAATGTTGCCAAATTATCACATTTTTATATATCGTTTAAATCGATAAAAAAATGCATAATTTGCTTTATAGTAAGATAATAACGGCAAAGTACAATTTTTATTTTCTTGAAACGTTACACAGACATCGTTACAATTTATAAATAAAAAAAAATAATGATTATTAAGGGGACGTTGGACTTTCAAATTACCAAAAATCGAACAAAAATTTAAATTTATTTTGGGGTGTATTAATATTTTAAAAATATGTAAATATTGGACTAAATTGCATTTAAAATATATAATGAAATGTAACATGAAAAGTTGGTGGCTTTAGAAAAGTAAATATTAAAGGTAGTTGAACAAAAAATCTTTTAAATAGCTTTTCCTCAAAATGAGTCATTTCCAGATTTTCAAGTCTCTTAAATGCTCCTCGCGTCATAATTTTTTACGAAATTTAAAAAAAAATATAATAAAGACTCCTGTAATACGTCAAAATAAAGTTATGTATCCATTTCAGGTTTCAACATCATTCAGATTACCAAAGTTTATCTTAAGAGTAGAAAAGAACAAAAATTTCCCGAAAATTCAGAGTACAAGCATAAAAATATGACCTAAAAAAACTATTCAACGAAAGCACAGAGTGATACATAACTATGTTCAAAATGTATTTTATAAACAACAAAAATGTAAAATTTTGGGGGTGGGGGATTTAAAAATTGGATTGCAAGGAGCATTTAAAAATAATAATTACAATTTTTAAAATATAAAAAAATAATTGAAACATTTATAAAATTTTATAAGGTGTTCGATATAGATATACTTTAATGAATATAAATGCAAAATTTCATATCTCTGAGGTGAAATTTTCAAAAATTGCTTTGTAATGTCCACCATCCCCTGAACCTTTAAAATTATATGGTAAACCCCTATAAAGAACAATCTGCACATAAAATCATTTTTGTCTTAGAAGTACTTAGAATAATCAATATTTTAATCTGAATCAAGCATCATAATAAAACATTGTGAGGAATCTGAAACAATCGGAACTGTTGCCACTGTAGAATGGAATGGGAGAAATTAAATTTTAATTGCAGACCTTAAAAACGTTTTGGACATGTGGCTGCGTCTTTGATGTGTTGTTTTTATATCATTCAGATCTATATACACATCCATAGTTTTTGGACCATTGAGAAAAATTTAACATTTTACATAGGAAAAATAAGTCGAGACCTGAAGAAAAGTTCTCGAGTGCAACCGAGGTGATCATGATAGCATTCAGGGTTGTGCTGAAACACTGGATAGCATATAAATGAAAGTAAACTGCCTAAAGCGAATTGATAAATTGTAGTTGATTTTTTTATAAGATTAAAGGTGATCAACAGCGAAAACGTGTTCCTGTATGTGAGAAAATGGTAACAATTCCGTGTGAAATAAATGACTGAGATGCAAGTTAAGAAATATGCTATGCTGTAGGTGTTTCTTTTGCATAAACAAGGTTATATGTAGTCATAAATCAGAAAGGACGAATGGTTGTTCCCGCAGTTTATAAAAAGAGGTAACAGTATAAATTACATGTACATATCAGCGCAGTTCAGTTCAGTGAATGATTTGTCTATTTGAAGACATTCGTATTGTCAACTGCTGATTGCTCTGAAACTCGTAAGTTGTGTTGTGGAGAGCTCTAAAGTAATCTTCTACTAGAAGAGAGCTAATTAGACCGTCTGAAACTGATTCCACGATTATGGTTACCATATCTGTTGTTTATAGAACGTAACTACATCAGGGTTATCGGCAAGTTGTCAAAG
Source organism: Dolomedes plantarius (assembly GCA_907164885.2). Lineage (NCBI taxonomy): Eukaryota > Metazoa > Arthropoda > Arachnida > Araneae > Dolomedidae > Dolomedes > Dolomedes plantarius. Next base: position 103,856,009 of record OU015500.1, read on the forward strand.
AAAGATAATTGCCAGCTCAGCAGATATATTAAGGACTATTTAAGGCATTGACTTTAATGTTTTACACGATCTCGTTTCATTCATTTATCTACCGTTTCATGTATTGCACACTAATTATCCTGTTTATTTACAAACTGACTGTTTATTTACAAAATAATTATCAACAATCAGGTTGAATGCAACTTGAAATACTTGTGAACTTCGTATGAAAAGACATCGAAATAATTTGTATGTGTATGTGTATGTATATATATATATATATATATATATATATATATATATATATATATATAAAATACAGAAAAATATTGAAAGCAACACGATTTTTCTTCTACGGACTGTATATCAGTTTTCATTTTTTATGTATTTATGTGTTTCAATGAAAAATAGTTCTGCGATTACAGTCAGATAAAGAGTAAATTTTTACATTAAATTTCATTTTTAATAGATTCGAAAACAGGAATGCAGTAAATTGTGTATTTTCAATAGATAGATATGTTTAGTTCTCTTTATAGTACACACACGTACATACACACACACACACACGTACACACACACACACACACATATATATATATATATATATATATGTGTGTGTGTGTGTGAGGGATTGATTCAGTGATAGTTAGGATTGGAATACTAGTGCTGGAAATACATCGCAAATTTCAAGTCGTTGGGCCGATGTACATCAAGCTTCAACAGTAATTACATATTTATTACGACATTCTGGGCGATAGATGATGTCTTCCCTAAACGACCCTCAAGTACACTCTTAGAGAAAAAAAGATGACGCAACAAGAAAGAGCTATCCGAATGGGATGAAAATCGGTCGATGTGATGTACATGTACAGAAAAAAAAAATTATTACAATTTGAGAAAAATTGGATGATTTATTCAAGCGAAAGAGCTTTACAAATTGAAAAAGTCCATAACGTATTGGTCCGACTCTGGCCCTTATGTAAGCAGTTATTCGGCTTGGCATTGATTGACAGAGGTTGCGGATGTCCTCCTATGGAATATCGGGCCAAATTCTGTCCAATTGGCGTGTTAGATCGTCAAAATCCCGAGCTGGTTGGAAGGCACTGCCCATAATGATCTAAAGGTGCTAGGTGGGGGAGAAAATTCTTTGACCTTTCTGGCCAAGGTAGCCTTGGACAAGCACAAAGACAAGCAGTAGGAACTCTCACCGTGTGCGGGCGGAAATTATCTTGCTGAAATGCAAGCCCAGAATGGAGTGATATGAAGTGTAATACAACGGGGCGTAGAATATTGTCGACGTACCGCTGTGCTGTAAAAGTGCCGCAAATGACAACCAAAGGGGCCCTTCCAGGAAATTAAATGGCACCCCCGACCATCACTCCTAGTTGTCGGCCCGTATGGGGGAAGACAGTCAGGTTGGCATCCCACCGCTGTCTGGGACGGCTACAGACATGTATTCGCTGGTCATCGGGGCTCAATTCGAAGCGGGAATCGTCACTGAAATCAATTCTTCTCCAGTCAGTGACGTTCCAGTTCGAATGCGCCCTACACCACTGCAAACGGGTTTGTCAGTGTACAGAGGTTAATGGTAGTCTTCGCAAGGTGCGCCGTGAGCTCAGCCACCTTTCTCTGAGACGCCTATGAATGGTCCTTGATGTCACTGAAGCACCAGTTGCACGTACGATCGATGATAAAGATGAATCTGGGGCTGTGAGTGCCGCTCTGACGCTTCCTCGGTCCTCACGTTCTGTCGTTTCTCTAGGCCGACCTCTTCCTTTTTGACGCTGTGTTCGGCCATGGTTCACCCTTTCCTGGCAACATCGTCTAATAGTTTCATCGCTCCTATTCAAATGTCGAGCGATTCGAAGATTAGACCAATCGGCTTCTTTGAGTCCAACTACACGTCCTCTCTCAAATGCTGACATCTTCGCATATTTGCTCACGCACCTGTATGCGAGGCATAGTTACTGTCTACCTGAGTACACGGAATTAAATTTGCACTTTATGACCTGGAATGGAAATTTATCCTCTTTAATATCCTGTTGCGCAGTTAAGATGCGGTGTTACAATGTTAACATTCTACGAAAAGGAAAGAAGTAAACCTCTCTCCATTTCTTTATAAATAATTTATCTTTCCCGATTTGTGTTTGCTAAAGAAATATAAATTTCACTTTTTTTAGATTAAAAAAAGTATTGAATATAAATTTTTAGCCTTTTTCAGTGAAGGTGACACAAAGCATGATTCTGAGAGTGGAAGGACAAAGTCAACTATACTTTCAAAACAGGTCATTCATCAGATTAACTTATGGTCTGAAATATTAGTTATGTTATGTAAACGTTACACAAAAAAGGGTCCTTTTAGGGTAAGATTTATTTGTTCTGGAAGTATTTTACAGCATTCTATTTGTATTTTCTTTGTCTAGTATTTCACCGTGGATAGTAATTCGTGCTTATGTTTTCACGTGAATCTGGTTAATATACAGATGTCAAATTTTAAACTTTTAGAAATTCTGTACATGGTGGCTTCTAAAAGCACTATATTTTAGTATATGTTAGGTATTTTTATGTACCGGATAATATTTATCATTGTAAATCTAGGTCAAAATAAATTTCTCTGTAGAAAAAAATATCAAATTTATGAGTTTGGAAGTCATTTGAACATTTGTTAGAAAAATATAGTCGTGAAATAGTTATTTGATACTTTTATCATGCTAAGGCAGTTTTGAATTTTTCACCTAAAATTTGTTATATTTTTTTTAATAATTCCCAAATGTAAATTTGTCAAATTCACTAGTTCATTTTCAAACAAAGCAAAATTTCATCTATCTTCCTCTTTAGGAAAAATACCCAAATTTAAAAATAAGTAAATAAATAAATGAAAGATTCCTATTAAACAGTTATCAGGTAACATGTATTGTTTCAAAATATGTTTATTCTATAAAATGGGCTCTGTAAAATTGCAGTTATTTATAGAAAAAAAATATTTATTTTAGGAAAAGTTTCAAATATTTTTAGGAAAGGTTAAATTAACTGCTGTGAAATTATCTTTAATTTTTATAATATCTGTTGATAATTTATTTATTGGTTTAAAAATTGTAACACGCTTTGGTAAAGGAAGCAAATAAAATTATTTTGTATTAGTAAGGATTAAAATAATGTTGTTTGCTCGATCTTAAAATTACAATATCTATCAAAATGAAAAATATTTTAAGTATATCATTAGCCCTTTTATTTTTTTCCAAATGTTTGACTAATGAAATATTATAGTTATTTTAGCATATATTATTTTAATATTTTACTAGAAAAACTTGTTTGCTTTATTTATGGTATTATTTTCTTTAGACCTTATGCAAAGATACCTATATTGCTACTGAACTAAGTGATTTGATGTTGATAAGGTTTGAGCTGCATTTCAAATTAGAAATCTGAGTTCATTACCTCTTTATCTGAAAGTACAGTTTAAAGGAGATTACAAAAATATCATGTATCGTATTATGCATTTTTCCTTATTGGGTCTCTGACCCCTCCTGTAAAATAAGTAACCCTAAATTGATAATCGCTTCCCTGGTACACAGTCGTCATACTCGAACTAATAGATCTCTGTCCAAATTTCACTTTTGCGTCGATTTATCTAAAAAGTACGATGGAATTTTTCTGCAAAGGCAGCTCCTTTTAACAAAATGTCTCTGATGCTTTCCAAGCTGTTGTTTGCCACTCATTGATTCCTCCTATAAATAGTTATTCTTTGCCTACTTACATACTTCCGAATGACCATTTAGGTGATTTCTTTTCCTTCCATCCGAGATGATGGTGGTGCAAGAATTGCGAAACTAGCAGTCACATGGAAAACTGGTGAAAAAACTAACTGAAAAGAAAAAGGATAAGGAATAGTGAAATATGCCAGAATATCTTACACGTCATGAATATAAAAATCTTAAACGAGTGAAAATAAGTTTTTAAAATTAAAATACAGCCATTAATCATGAAAATTTTTGTAAATAGAGAGTTATAACTGAGCTATTGTCGGCAAGGGTTCAACTAAACTTTATCCAGCAAAATTAAGCGTACAAAAGAGCTACAAAAAATCAAGTTTTCTTTTAGAAAAATCCTCCAGCTATTTAGATGGATCCACAAAATGTAAACAATAACCCTTTTCCGATTACAACATTTACAACATTAATCATAATTTAATAAGAGTAAAAATTGAAACAATCATGTATGTTGTTAGTACGTTGTTAAACAAGCATGTATGTTGCTAAATATCTATTTATATAATAAAGATATATAAATAGATATTTAAAGACAAATAAATATATCATGAAAACATTACACTTATAGGAAAATAAAAGACTAAAATAATACTCTTTAATGGTAAAATGAATATATATACAGAAAAATTAATTCATGTGATACCATAGTACATTCAGTTTATTGATTAAGCACTTAGGTCTGCATTCTTATTTTTTATATATATTAAGTAGATTATGGTTCTACCGATTTTTGTTCTTTCTCCCCCGAAAGTATGGAGTTATTGTTTATGACTGATATATTTTTGAAGAGTAAAATGCAGTAACCGATATTGATTTAATTTTAAAACTGTACTTATTCTTTTGCATTAGTTCAGAATACATACATATTTATATTTTCGTCACATGTATGCTAATTTCCTGCATGAAACTTAAGTGAATTAACTATTGCATTCGAGTTGCACGTAGTATGGTATCTATTATGTAAAATATGTGTGGCATTTATTACCTTCATATATATGTTATTACAATGAAAAGCTCCGAATCCCAATATTTTTGTGCAATATTTTTAAGATAGGATTTTTTAAAGAAAACCCTTAAAAGGGATATTAACTTCCCAGCTAAGGCATATGTATTCTATCATGATATTTAGAGAACAACGGATCATGAAAATATAGCGACACCAGTTTTGTCGGCAAAAGAAACATCTTGAAAAATCATCTGTTTACTCTTAAATTTGTATCCGCCTCAAGAAAGGATGACTAAAATCAAGGAGATATAAATAACGACAACATTGTATGTGTGTGTCAACGGGAAACCAAAACATTTGTCAAATTGATTCACTCGGGAAAAGTCCAGGGGAGATTGTTGCTGATTTATGAGAATGTTCAGCAGATGCGTTAAGAGTTTTTTCAGAGATTTGTGGGAAAAGTGAAATGAAACATTTTTAGATTTCAAGTTTTTTTTTTCTTCAATGTAAGTTATGGGCGTTATTGATAAGCAATGATCAATAAAATTCATATTTTTTCACATTCGCATATAGACTCAATAGAACATCGTCATTAAATTAGTTTTTTATATATTTTGGGGTATAAATGTAAAAATTATTGATAAGCAATGATCAATAAATTCATACTTTTGCACATACGCATACAGCTTCAGCAAAGCATTGATCATTAAGTTTGTTTATATTTTATGGTATAAACGTAAAAAGTATTGATAAGCAATGATAAATAAAATGCATACTTTTTCACATCCACATATAATTTCAATAGAACATTCCTCATTAAATTGGTTTAAACGTTTGTGGTATAAATGAAAAAATTATTGATAGGCAATGATCAATGAAATTCACACCTTTAGCACAACCAAGCACATAGTTTCAATAGAACATTAATGATTAAATTAGTATATATTTTTGTGGTATAAATGTAAAAATCCTTGATTAGCAATGATCATTAAAATTCATACTTTTGCAATTCCGCATATAGTTTCAATAGAACATTCATCATTAAATTAGTTTATATTTTTTGTGGTATAAATTTAAAAATTATTGATAAGCAATGATCAATAAAATTCATACTTTTGCACATCCGCGCATAGTTTTAATAGAACGTTAATCATTAAATTAGTTGTTTATATTTTTTAGGTAAAAATGTAAAATTTATTGATAAGCAATGATCAATAAAATTAATACTTTTGTCCATCTACACATAGGTTCAATAGGACATTAATCATTAAATTATTTTATATTTTTTGCGGTATAAATGTAAAAATTATTGATAAGCAATGATCATTATAATTCATACTTTTCCAATTCCGCATTTAGTTTCAATAGAACATTCATCATTAAATTAGCTTATATTTTTTTGGTAAAAATATAAATATTATATCAAAAGATGAAATACATGAGTAACAATTTATATTTAGTTCCTTATATTTTGCAATATTTTCAATAATGTTAAAAATATCTTGAAAAAATATGAATGTACAGGAAGTTTTTTTGTTAAAGAAATTAAGTAAAAGAAGACACAGTCTGGTTAGAATCATATTTCTTCTCCAATTATTCATGTTATACTGAAATTGTAAACTTATCTGTTGGAGAAGTTCCGATTATCAATGTATTAAAAATAATACCTCTAATGATAGTAATACAAATCAGAGAATGCATTGACGAATACCAAACTGTTTAGCGACGGATACCCTCTAAAACATCTAAATATTATTTTAAAAATAAATGTGTGGAAATTATGTATTTAAAAATCAAAATATCCTTTATTTAAAATATAACTTCCATTGATAATAAAGGAAAAGAGAATATTTCAACGAGCATTTAACTTTTTAACAACATAAAGCTATCCACCGTTTATTTATGTGTTGCCAAACTGTCGAATGAAAAATTTGGAAACATAATGCTTGATTACAATGATCATGGGACAATTAAAATATGGAACATGTAATTATAGCAATTTAAACAATTTATTATGTAATCACTGAATAGAATTAAATCTTTGGTAAAATAGCAAATATAAACACCGAATGATTAACTTCAAATAGAAATGAAATTAATGCGTCTTTGGATAGGGACCGAGTTAACTTAGTGGTACTGCATTCGAATTCAACTGGAGATGCTCAGTTCAAATACTGATGAACATCATTATATATCTTCGTGTCCAGGCCGGAAAAGAGCACGTTGAATCCGTAGATAGGAAAGTTCTTCTGTGATGTCAGTAGGTAGATGAAGGTACGATAATTCCAGAGGCTTTTATGGGTGCTCGATCAAAATTGCGGTTTCACCTGGTAAAGAGGGACAACGACCTTTGTGGTGCCTTTGTAAACAGGAGCCGCATTCCTCTGAACATAGTCGATATAGTCTGGCATGTTAAAACCGGGGGGGGGGGGCATAAATCACAACAACAACGATTACAGACTATGGATAGAATCATCAGTGGTACGGTAAACTCAATCAACTTACCTTGAAAATGAATTTCATTTCATCTTTAAAGGTAAGTAAGGACTGGGTACTATCGTAGAATAATGGTCGGTGTTTTGGCCGGATTGAGTTATCTCTTCCAACTAAAAACTGGATACATTTGCTTGACTGAACATTTAAATCGAATCGGCACACAAGTGAATGCCAGATCTGTAAAGCACGCAATATGAATGCAGAACATCTACTATCTTGCCCAGTAAATGACCCACAGTCCCAAATAAGTGTTAACTTTTCCAAGCTATATTGGGACGCTAGAAACACGATGATCTCTCTATGAAGTTTTTACACCCACAAGTGGCCATCTCTATTCAATGATAAGCATTGCATTTATTTTCTTGTTCTTGTTATCTGTTTTATTGTTACTTGTTCTTGTTCTTTGTTTTCTTGTTCCCTGTCCCTTGCTTGTTTATGTTGCCTGTAATTTGTATGGATAGATTTCCACATATAGCCATATATAAATAAAAGTTATCTCTTCCTGCGCGAGGACTGAAGAGGTTATTTAGATTTAAACCGTTTCCAACTCTATGGAAATGTCACCATGTTTGTTTCTGTATTTTTTTATAAAATTTTAATTTTTTTTTCTTAAAATGTGCACTAAATCTTTTGATACTAGTATTGGATAAAATTAACATCGTAACCGACAGGTGGTGAAATATGAAACACTTTCCGACTCTAACAGAATATAACGATTTTCAAGATCTATCTGCAAATGTCTATTTTCTTCATATATTAAAGTTTTCTGCATTTGTTAAAGAAAAGAAGAAATATATAGTTAATATAACTCTGTCAAGGAAAAATATCCTGGACACTATTGACTATACTATTGACTACACTATTAGCTACACTATTGACTCCTTAAATTTATATCCAACCTCGAAAATTACCAAAAAACCCTGATGTGAGGCAATAAATGGCTTGAAACCGAAACTTTTGGCAAAATTAAATGGATTTCTCTAAGCGTAACTGCTTACGGGAAAAACGAAAAATTCAACCGTTTCTAAAACACATAATGGGGATAAACTTAGGAAATTTGATAAATTTTGATATACTTTAAAATCTATAATAATTTACTGTTTTTCAAGAATTTGAAATAACATATAAACTTCAATATCAAACATTGGTGTTTTCGAAAGCTTAGTTAACGGATTTATATAAAATCCCGAAAATAGAAAAGTATTTTCAAAAGCGTTGAGATGTATCATCATTGTTTGGGAATCAATATATATTTTGCAAGCTTACTTAAAAAAAAAGAATTATGCCATTTTTAGCACGTTTGCCAGTACATACGTCAAGAATTTTTTTAAACTTTGGTAGTGTATTTTTTCTTTGAACCTTAGTGTCTGGAAAGTGGTCTGGAACAAAATTCGGAAGAAAACTCCAAAAAACTTTTAAAGTTCAAAATAGACTTTTTAAAATATAATAATATAAACTGCTTATTTCTGCATCAGTTACACTGCCAGATACATAAATTATATTTTACTGTACATCTGTATCCTGTTACACCTTTATATCTTAAGTCCATTTATCTCAGTATGCAAAATTTCACAGTCACAGTGTCTGACAGGATATATATATATATATATATATATATATATATATATATATATATATATATATATATATATATATATATATATATATATATATATATATATATATATATATATATATATATATATATATATATATGTAATGTTCTGTACATCACGTAGTTGAGAAAATGATACACCCAATATTCGCGGGTGCGATTCAATACTTTTGTAGTCGAGGCAGAGGGGAGAGAAGAGACTAACTAAGTCTCTTTTCTCCCCTTGAGAGGAAAACCCCTTGAGAGTCAGGTATATTATAATCCGCACATAGGGGAGGAAAACCCACAGAAGAGAGGCATTGAAGGGATGCACAGAACAGATGTGACGCATATTATTTTATTCCAGATTATTCTGCAGACAAATACTATTCAGCAAAACACATGTATATTTTCAACTGGACACACACAATATCAACGCCACCGGTCCCTGCCAGAAAAACGAGCATTCAGAAAAACGCCGGGACGCATTCAGCTGATTTTACATCGTTATATCGGACAGTAGCGGAGCAGCGCAAAAACAGAACAAGGTTAATAAGCGAGGAGAGGAAGCAGAGCTAGGACGTCACCAGGACAAGACATAGACACACAGTAAAAAGCACGCCGAAAACTTTTGCGGAAGGTTATAAAGTGTAGGGGTACTGACCGCGGGGAAATATTTTCATTGGCTAGAATTGGGCATCTGATTTGATTACATAAGGATCGCAGTATGTTCCGAAAAGAGCACCGTGGCGAAAACAACACGTGGTGCTGATTCATGTTTACAAATATCTTTAACGCGCGTGCACTAAGGGGTATATGGAAGGTTAGTTTGTTAATTCCTAGGTCGCAATTAGAATAAAGGGACTGAACTTTATTAAGAAGAAACAAGGATAGTTTTAAATTCGAATTAGATATATAATGGTGGGCCGTTTTTATCATATATATATATACATATATATATATATATATATATATATATATATATATATATATATATATATATATATATATATATATATATATCATTATGAAAATGTATATCTAGTCCCGTTATTTCAGTAGCATTAAAATTTTCTTAAAATTCAAGAAATCTATAAATGCACGGACTTAATTGAATGCCGCTTTCATTATAAAAGCTATTGTAAGAAGATTTGAACATATAAAAACCCATCCACATAAACATTTTATGGTTTAATTCCCTTTTTTTCAGCTAATGGTATTAGAAGAACCAATCAGTTCTTTATTTTAGCATTCCGGTCATAAACACTTAAAGTAATGTCTATCCTTTTGTAATTTTAACACTTATTGTCCAGAAAGAAATTTATTCGGCAAAGAAGAAAACAACTTCAATTTTCTTCCCGGAAAATATCTGGAAAGGTCGTTTATTTGTTTTTATATCTGTGCGTGGCTTGAGAAATGATGACGTGAATCGTGAAAGCGGTACTATAAAGGGGTTGCTTAGATTTCACCGTGAAACCAAATCATTTGTCAACATAACACTCTATCTTCCGATGGTTTGGGATATCTCTTTCATATGTTAGAAAAAAAATACCGGATCCGAAAGTTTTATAACTTACTTTGCTTTTGTTTTGCTCTTTGTATGTGCTTTCAAGATCCATTAAAATAAAGTATAAAGCTATATAACATCAACAAATATTCATTTTATTTATTATGCATGTAGAATAAATACATGTATATATCTCTTTGCATATATAAATATACATATGGGAAGAAATTATGCCTTTCAAATCTTCTATTTTTCTTTATTTCTTGTGAAAAGGGAAACTATATAACTCTTTACATATCTTTCTTTCGCCAAGTATCCTAAAATTTTTGAGTTACATAACTTTTCAAAGAAATACGAAAGCTTTTCGTTTATGTGAAGTACTTAAATTCGTTCCTTCTTTATATGTATTCTTGCAATTTTTTTACGAATAGTTGAGCTATGCAGATTTTCAACTTTACGTAGACACGAAAATATGCTGCCATGCAGTACGTTTTGATATCCTAATTTTTTAAAATGAATATTTAATGTACTTTCTGATAGAAGTTCTTTAATAATATTCTCGTGTTCAGTTGTTAATATATACAATTATCTGTTCCCAAAATGGGAGGCATTATCCCCTTAGATTTATTATTTTAATGTAGGATTACGTTTCTCTATAACGGTCCTCCTGAAAGCAAAATTTTAGATGTCCTGCGTCGTGAGTTATAATTTTGGCAACTCGCCAAACCCAGTCTGTATCGCTTGGGCAAATGGTAAACAATTAAACAGAAAACTACCAAAATGCGTCAAAATTTTGACTGACTGACACACACACACACACACACACGTATATATATATATATATATATATATATATGTGTGTGTGTGTGTGTGTGTGTGATAATATTATTAACAACCTATAATCTCCCTTTCTGAACTTTCTCTCTCATCTGGTAACACCTTTTCGACGCCTTGGCGAGATACTTTGCCTTTACACATACTAACTTCCGACGCCAATTCTGGCAACCTCTATGACCTAATTCTATTTTCTCGCTTTACGAGGTAGACGCTGTACTGACTCGAAGTGAATAAGATGTGCAACTTTATTCATAAATAAATCCCTTTGATCCTGAAGCTGACTTTCTCATTTTCCGGCCTCGATTACAGTATTTTCAAGTGATGTCCATTCGGGACATCACACACACACACACACACACACACACACACATATATATATATATATATATATATATATATATATATATATACACACACACACACATATATATATATATATATATATATATATATATATATATATATATATATATATATCAAATGAAGTAAGCAGTGATAAGTAATCCTACGTTAATAACCCGTGGTAGTTTCGTTATAAGAAACTACCTGAAAAAAAATTTAAACATATTTCGATCATCTCTGTTAATTAGACACTTCTGTAAATTGAAGTATGATTTGAATTCGAGAATTTTCAGAACTGCTGTCGAAAAAACGTTACTTGCAAATACCGGGCAGTTGTCCATTAAGACTGTCGTACTTAATCCGAGAGAATCGTTGGCTGCTTTCAATGGGAGCACCGTATATGTAAACCAATATCCCTCCCTCGTGCCAACTAAATTTTGAGAGAGCAGGGAGATAATACCTTCTCCCACATTCTCTGACCTCGTAGTAGGACATTAAGGAAGTATTTATGGACATTATTTGAGATTCGAACCGAGCAACCCCAGGGGCTACCACTATGTTAATTCGGGCCTGTCGAAAAAATAACATAAACGATGATGAAAAACAATAACTTACAAAAGACAATGGTTACTATAATCAGCAGTAAAACAAAAATTGCTTTGAAAACACTATTCAAGTTAATATCAACCTGAAAAAAATTTTTCGTCAGTGTAATTTGCCCTTCTTAATTTTCGGAGAAGCTTAATGACATTTTCTTTCAGACAAGCTGTTTTGCAATAAAACAATCTGTTATGGTTTCATGAAGTGATCACGTAGTGTGAAAGCTAAAAACAGAAAAACAGTCCTCACTTTCTTACAGGGAATATTGTGAAGTTATAGGATATATAAAAGCAATTAAACAGACCGTTTTGCTTTTGACCGATACCTTTACGATTTCAAAATTAAAGTATTTAATTAATTAATTATATTTATTATAGTTGTATGAGTTTCTTCATATTACAATGTATTTTTTATTTACTTTCATCCTTTTTTCCATTTAATTGTCAACTTTATTCTATCGTTTCATATATGTCTTATGGTTTGTTTAGTATTTCTATCTTTAGTCCATTTTCATCAATAAAACATTTGGAAAGTAACACAATATTTTCAATAGAAATTCACGAATCTATTACATTGAAAACAATATTTAAATTTTAATATTTTTTTCTGATCAGTGAAAAGACGCCATGGCATGAAATTATTATTTACAATTCTACACAATCGAGTAAATAATTGCATGAACTGAACATTGTCTACTTGTACAATAACAACAACAGGTTATTTAAATGTGGGATGGGTCGTTTTAATTAATAAGAAATACATTTTAATTTTTTTAAAATGTGAAAAATAAGGCTGATATTCAATACTAAAATACTCCCACAAGCAGACAATATACCCTAATACAGAGGTTTCCAACCTTTATGCTACTATGCCTCCCTAAAATAAAATTTTCCTCACTTGCCTAAAAAAAAATACCGTGCCTCCCTAAAAAATAGAAAATTTTCCGTGCCTCCCTATATTTAATAGATATAATAATATAGACACTTTAAGTAATAATAACTTCATTACAAAAAAAAATTAAAACTACAATTAACAGAATAATAACAAGATTTTGCTAAAACACTACGAATATGCATATTTATTTTTTATTAAATTACTCATTAAACTACATCTAACTCATCAAAATTTAATGAGAGGGTTGTTTTTGTTTATTGGCAGAAAGTTTATCAGATCTTAGGGACAATGGGGAGAGTGCGGCTCGTAACTCTTTTGCGACTATTACCCTCGTCCGATATTCGGTTTTCATTGCAGCCAGTGCCGAAAAGCCCGATCTGCATAAATAACACGTTACAAGCGGTAGAAGTGCATCCATTGCTTTGCAATACAAAGATTCATACACTCCACTAAGATTCATCGAAAATTGAATTATGATTTCGTTTCGACACTTTTGTTTTAGTGAGCTACCTCATGACAGTCCTATTAATTTCTTTTTCGATGGTTGTCAACTCAAATTCGTCTACATATAGATATTATGGTTTATTCGTTTATTTATAGATATCATAGTATAAGCATTGATTTTTTATTAAAAATTTTTGGCGCCTCAAGGTTGGAAACCTCGGCCCTAATATATCAAACCCAAATATATCTGTATATATAAAACAGTTCCGTAACTGACTGACTCACTGACTGACTGACAGATAACGCACAGACCAAACCGCTGGACCTAAAGGGCTGAAATTTTGCATGGCGATTCTTTTTATGGTGTAGGGATGCACTAAGGAAGATTTTTGGAAAAACCTTCTTAGATTTTTTTAAATTAAATTTTTAAGCTGTTTTTGAAACTTTTTTTATCTTTGCATTTAAAATAATAATTTGAGGGTTATAAAATTTATATCACTAGAAAGATCCTAAAAATTTCTTTAAAATGAAATATTTTTCGAATCTTTATCTTCATTTTCCAAGTGTTGGTGAATTTTTAAAGATTAATTTTTAGAATTTAATATATTAAATGCTGATCACGTGATTTGTTTTTCTGGTACTTTAAATAAATTTATCGTCACGTGCATAACAATTAAATAGACAAAAAAATATTTTTTTTCTTTCTAATGCGGCAGACGATTGGATATTATCCAAAAAAAAAATATCCTTACGATATATATATATATATATATATATATATATATATATATATATATATATATATATATATATATATATATATTACATCAATTGTATACATTGATCGTTGCATTTATTTTAAATATATATATTTATTTTTTTGGCATTAATTACATACATTGAACGTTGTATTTAATTTGAATGTACTCCGTAGCGAAGCGCGGATTTTCGGCTAGTGATATAATAAATAAATCGTACAGTATACGCCTAGCTCCTAGCTAGTACCATACGTTTCTCCAACTGAAGAGATTTTTCGCCGCTCTTCAGAGTGACCAAGAAATAAAAGAAGTTACGAAGGAGTGCCACTGTTTGGTTGGCAGTGAGTTTCTTCGCGAAGGAATACAGAAGCGAAGGAATTCAAAATTTATTTACATTATAAATATGTATAGATTTTCAATATTATTTAAGGTACCGGGTTATAACTAAGTACTCGTTCCTGGCAAAATTTGAGAACCAAACCCGGTTCTGAAACTTTAGTCCAGTTGTGCAATCCGTTTAGGCCGGGCGCAAGTTGAGACGCAGCTGGGTGAGGTGGGGTGGGGTGACTGACCGTGAGATTCTGTGAAACAAAGAAGTGAATACTACACCGGATGTTGGAACGCAGGGTCCGGTGACACAGCTTGAGAGCGCCCGTGAGCTGCGGAGGTTTGTGGTCGTGCCGCAGATTGTCACTAGTGACTACGACCTGCGAGTGAAAAGTTGCGTTGAATGTGAAGTCCACGATGGATGAAAAATTAATACAGGCAGTTCGAGGGAGATCAGTACTATACGATACGTCACATTATGACTAAAATTGTTGATTTGTAAAGAAATAGCCCAAGAAATTGGAATGAATTTTTATAATAATTTTACTTAAGATTAATTTATTTGAAGTGTACACGGGAAAACGGTTGCTCTTTTCAATTAAAAGTATTTCTTGAATTAGTTTGCTTACAATGTATTCAATTTGTTCTCATGTAAATTCATCCTTTTGGACTACTACCGATTTCCGCTGCACCTTTTATTTGTTTTAGATAACATTTTATGGACAGCAGATTTTCGGCGAAAACAAAACTGCTTTGTAGGTATATTTCTTTATTTTCTATACAGACGTGTGTCATAGTTAGTATAATAAATGACAAGAATTATTTAGTTGAAAAGATGTAGATTTGTAATTAAAAATAAAATGAACACGTAATCTTGAACTTTAATTTCAACTTCTACAAATATTTTATAATCATGTACAGTAAAATTATAACATTGCTCCATGTTACGTACAGACGATTCGAAATGATGCATTTTCTCGGAATGATTTTATTTACTAGGAACTACCAATTAGTTACGTTCCCCTTTAACATGTTTTTCCGTTCGGAGGTAGGTATTAAAATTTTTCCGAAAGAAACTTTATCTAACCGGAATTTTAAAAGTAACATTAATTTAAATTTAAATAATTGAGAAAAGAAAGGTGTTACAACATTAAAAATGTATTATATTTATTAAAAAGTATAAATATATAATGCTTTAAAGATTAATTTTTATAGTTTAATTATTATACATTCTCAGTACTTTCCATTCAACACGCAATCTATCTGCCAAGGAACTGAACCTCCGGGTGAATTAAAGTATTCCGTGAACTTTTGACGAATCCAAAACGCTTAAGATCCACTTCGTGCATTGGTTTGATGCAGTGGACGTAATTGATACTGTGACAAAGCCTATTCGGTGATATCACCTCCAGTTTGCAATACTGCAGAATTTCTCAAATAGTTGTGCAGTAAGCAAGATACTTTTGCAATTTTTACTACAGTGCTTACTTTACATTCAAAAGGTGAACGAAAAACACGAAAACGCGAAGCAAGAATACCAAAAGAGCACTCCACAACTTGCCTATCCCGCGAAATAGTTTACACCATGGGTGTCAAACTCAAAGGCTAACTTGGGCCAAACAAACAAGGTTTAACTATAGGTGGGCTGCAAAAAAATCAATATTAATAGAAACGTATGTTTATTTACTTAATTACAGTATATTCAACATAAATATACGCATTTTGTTTAATAATAGCAGAAAAAGAGTATAATTTAAAAACATTCAGTGAATTCTTCCTATCTTATTATAATTCTGCGTCGGTTATTTTATTATATATTATTGTGTGCCAATATATTGGCCGGGCCGCAAAAATGTTCGTCGCGGGCCGCAAGTTTGACACCCCTGGTTAACACGGTAATAATTTTTATATTTTTCATTAGAAAATTCATTCTTGAGAATGAATTCTCCGTGCGTCTTTATTTTCTTTAGATAATTGCTTTTCGGAAGCTTTTCACGAAGTAATGTTGAAATTACTTGGTCTTCGAATTCATCGGAATCAGATTCCGAACTTAGTTATGATTGTATATACATTGCCATCGCGCACATTTTCGTTTAAACACCCTCATTGGCATGCAGTTGAGATAGAACTGCTTCCCAATTTTCGCTCTCCCTGCGCGCAGTTGATTGAATCCTGCTTCCCTTCTTCACCTCACCTCACCAAGCTGCGTCTCAACTTGCGCCCGGCCTTACAGCAAGATGCAATGAAATAAGGACATGGTTTCAACATATCTCCATTTATAACATTTCGACATACCAGCAGTTAATCTGCCCACTAATTAAGGATCAGAATTGCAATGGTTACTATGAAAATCTATTAGCCGATTTCTGAAAAGTATAATAACGTAAACAATTCAACACAAACAAAAACTTATAAAGCGGGCATTGACTGGTTAGCAAATTAACTGAAAACCTACCTTAGCGTTGAAAACTTTTAACATTTCAATAAAAGATTGCGCAGTTGCAACAAATCCTCCTATTGGAAACGGAAAAATATAACTAAAATTGAATATTCTAACAGAGCTAGATCAATATAGGAAGAATGGAGACAAAAAACAAACAGAAATCAAGCACTCGGGGCTCTACATATCATAAGGCAAGATTCTGTAGTAGGGAGGGAACTAAACCTGAAATCGAGTTAACCGACTGGTCTCGTCATCAGGGAGCCTCACCAAATCAGTTATCTCAAGGGGAACTTTGAGAATAGGATGCAGGTCTAACCAAAAGACATCCCAAGGCCCCGAGATCCCCATTGAAACAGATATTCAAAACAAATGAAAAAAAAACACAACTTGCACTTAGGGCTCAACGCACCATATATGCAAGTACATATACAATCCTAAAGAACACAAATGAAAAGACATAAATACAGAAAGACAGAAATGCAAAGATGTTGATTTCTGAAAATTAATATTATAAAACAAAAGCGAAATTTTGGCAAACTTTGCTTTCCTTTAATAATATTAAATATTTTCAATTCTATTAATTTTCTATCAAAAACATAAAACCATCTATTTAGATAGAAATGATTTCTAGAAAGCATAGATCGTCCGAAAACTTCAATAGCTCAATGGTAAACTATTGCACTGTCCAAGCAAATATATACAAAGGGGAGAACGATGTATGCAGACTTCAAAAGCGCAAAATACACAAATGCGAAGTTTCTATTTGGACGGAAATAAAATTTCTAAAATATCCAGAAATATAGGCGAAGGAAAACATCAGAAGACTAAAGAAAAGCAACTTACGGAGATAAATATTATTCTTGCTGTTTGTGAAGGAGCAAATATTTACTTTGAAACTATATATTTTTTTTTATTTTACGGCAGATAATGTATTTTCTTTTGTTGCACCAATATCATTCCAGATACGAATTTCGAAGATAGTTCTCGACTTGTTGATTATTTTTTAGTAAAAAAAAAAAAAAAAAACAGATTCAAAGAGAATTGCCTTCACTGTTCCTTCCATATTATAGAGAATAAGAAAATGAAATTGAGTTTTTAAGATTCTGAAGAAACTTTATTTGATTAATGTTTATTTATGTGAATTCATTCTTCGTGAATTTTAATCAATGTTACTTGTTGATTGTGAAGCAGCAGATTTTATTTCGTAGTTAAGTTAAAATGTATTAGTTAATTTTTTTATGTTCCATTAAACGTAACGTTATTCTAGGGAAATAAATTTTTAGTTTATGAATTTAATGTTTGTTAGCGAAGTCAAATAAAGCGACGTTTGAAGGTTTGATTAGACTTTGAATAGGTAAACATTATCAGATCAATTAGGCTACCGAAGAACGTCACAAAGACAAAACTGAATCCAGTAGTTTTATTAGAAGTGACGATGTATTTGTGCTTTTCTGGTCTTTTTCAAATAGCTAAAGAAAAAGGCAGGAGAAATGGCTCTATGGAGGAAGAGTTCCACCTGCCTATCTGATCAACAGGAGGTTTTTCTTCCGTTCATGGACCAGAGAAGTTTGTTAAGGGAGCAAGGGACATTCAACCTCCATTTTTTTATTTCAAATTTTTATGTCTATATACAAAATGAGAGCAATCAATATTCTTTTTCACTACATTAAAGACCATTAGAATTGAAATTAAGGATATTTTGGCATCATAATACTTGTTTTTCAAAAACATTTTCAAAAATGGTAGCATTTTTCAAAATGCTCCAGGCGCATCACATTACTTTAAAAGCTTGAAAGTTTTAATTTAGGTTTTCCATATATATATATATATATATATATATATATATATATATATATATATATATATATATATATATATATATATATATATATATATGTATATATATATATATATATATATATATATATATATATATATATATATATATTTATTTATAAATATAATTGTGCACTAAATATTTTTTTGTATACATTAAAAGTCAAAAATACATTTTTTTACAATTCTGGCTATTTTTTCTTATGGTTTTTGCATGTTTCTACTTTATTTCATAGTCTATAAATTGTAGAAATATGTGTGGTTTCAAAGAAGGATGCCCAATTTTGTGACAAAACTTTAATTAACAATCAGGAGAAATTTTGAAGATATCAGAAGAAAATTAAAGCACATGGAGAATTTTGAAAAATTCCAGCAATTTTGAAGATTTTTTTTTTTTAAAAAGGTCTTATTCTTCCACAAAATACTTAATGTGTGAATTCTAAATGCCTTCCATGCTGTAAAAAACAATATTAATTATTCTCATTTTGCATATAGAGAAAAATATTAAAATTCAGAAAAAAAAAAAGTTTAAAAGTCCCTGTTTCCCTTAAGAAAGCAAAACAATATATGAGAACGTTTCGCCAGACCTTATTCAAAGTATATCATCCTGTTCTCTGTTTCTCTTCTGTTATAACATAACGTAAAAAATTTAACAATATAATTTATATTACACCCTGTGGCGTAGTGGTTAAAAGCATCAAGCTGTCACACAACATGTCCAGGGTTCAATCCTGTCACTAGGCAAGGTCGACTCAGACTTTCAACCTTTGGACTAAGCTTGTTCGGGAACTTAAACTCTGGGGGGTCCCACGTTAGGTTGACCACCTGACTCAGACATATGCTATATGGTACCCGAAGCCCACTGTCAAGAAAGCGGAGATGGGCACCGCTAGCCTTGGTCCACAGCGGATGGTGTGCGATGATTTTAGTTTAGTTTACAACTTATATTATAAACTGTCTTGTTTAATTTTTGTTACCCTCTGAACTCGTTTTATAATTCCAGTGTTTTTAATTCTGACTCTTATATATATCATTGTTTTGAAATATTCACTTGATTAATTTTGCATTTTTAGCACAAATGACCTCTTTAGAGTTTTCTCATACCCCTGCTGGGAACGTTGCGATTTCTCTCTCCGTATGACTGCTGTTAAATAAAAACCTTGCTTTTTTTCTGCCTTCGAGCGGGTACACTGTCTCGTCCTTGTCTGAGTAGAATGACGTGAAATTATAGGGTTAAAATAAACCCAGGAAGTTTACAGAAACTTGTCATGAGTAACTTCTTTTTACATCTTTGTACTTTTTAATTCTGGCAGTTGAGTGTATTGCAAATATTCAGTAAGTGACATAATTCTAAGATGTGCAAATACCTTGCGATTCCATTGCAGTTGTTTATCTAGTACACAGTGAGTTAAACACATTTCCTATTGTTGAACATTCACGTTTTTGTAATTTATACAAAAAATTCAAATTTACAGCATTAAAGTTTTCAGTGAACTCTATTTACAGAAACATGATAATATATTCGAAGTATAACGCATTTAATAATATTCCACACATTCTATATATTATTTTCAAGATGAGCGTACCAGAATTTGTATGGGTAAAATTCTGGATGAATCAGATGAATTTATTCTTCTAAGTTAGAAGTGTATATTGGATGTGAAACTTTAAACGTGATGTTATGACAAACACTCTGAAACATTTTCTTTCTAACATTTTTAACCACATTAAATATATTTAGTTAATTAATGCTAGAATTTTTACACGAGATTTCACGGAAATCGGTGCTGTACTCTTGTACCGCCATATTATACTATGGTTGTCATTATCAAACCTCACAACTACAAGGAAAGTGTTAACAAATTAAAGCACATAGTATTATCTAATTTTTGCACACTTTCTCACTCGCATTTTATCAGGTACCAATTGATTTAATTTAACTATTTATAGGTTTATCGGAAAAGTGCTCGTTCCAGAAATATATAGTCCTAATTTTTCGTTTGTAAAATATTTCATATTAAATATCGTCAAAACAATCGTCAGTAATTTTGTCCGAAATTTTTTAGCATTTTATTTTATCCAATTTAGAAGGAAATCATCAGCCATACAATAGAATTATATGTTCTCTATCGCAAATTCAATCGTTATATTATACTTTGATCATGATATAACAATGATCTCATAACCACGACCACGAGATCACGTGTCGTCCAGTATTGCCTCATTTATATATACAGGGTGTTCCAAAATTCGACCGACAAATTCAGAAGGGTGATAGTAGGCATCAAGACGAGTAATAATCACTTAGGAATGCATGACCGGAAACACAAATCTGACTCTAGAAAGCGCTGTTTACTTAACCCTGCTGTTCTGTTCGTATTTACTCCACGTATGTAGCGTTTGGGTCAATATGACCCAATTCAGAAAACTAACCTTTCTTGCAGTAAATGACAGGTGCCATTTAAGAAATGGTTTAAACAATAGTAATATAAGTTTAAAAATAGATCTAATAATATAAAGCATCTATAAAAATAACAGAAAAATACTTTAAATTGAAACTTACAATAATAATAATCTATAAAAATAACAGAAAAATATTCGAAATTGAAACATACCTTTATTTACAATTTGAGCAGTAATATCTTACATGAGATTTGCAAACGTGATTCTTACAATTGCAGCATAACATAATAGTTTTGTTGCCATTGCTTGATGGACAGAGCTTGCACCTTGCACGTTTGATACACAATGAAGTATTCTCAGCAGATCCAAATGGTACGTTTTCCCATTTTCTCTGTATTCCTTTCACTATTTTTATTGAGTCCTCACTTCTTGGTAGGTGTGGCCTTGCTTCAATGTGTGGAAAAATGGGTGATTTTCCTAGGTCTTCTAAAAATAGCCTTCGTTTGGTCAATTTGTTTTCGTTCCATTCACTATGTATTGAAGTCCATAGAACAAATGCATTGTACGCAGAAGTATCAAGCATGTTATAGAATACTATCATGGGCCAGCGATTTGTTTTTATTTACAAGTGTACGTGTTTAAAAGTTGATCAAAAGTATCCACAGCCCATTTAGTTGAATTATAATCAAAGATTATTAATGGTTTTTTGTCAGGTCTGTTGCTAACTTCTTTGTCATGATGCAAAGTGCTCATAAGAATAACATTCTTGTTCTTTTTTGGGATGTAGTTTACAACTGTTGCGACTTCTGTAAAATAAAATAATGAGTTGTGAACTTCTTTGATTGGCATTTCTTCAGGAACTTCTGATTTTTTTTTTCTAATGGTGCCAAGCATAGTCATTTTCGGCTTTAGAAGAAGTTGTCCTAAGTTTTAAGATGTGAAAAAATTATCACATGTAATATTGTGCCCCGAATACCCATAAGTAAGATCACACACTACTCGCATTCCCTGATTTTTCTCTGGCTTTGACCCTTGTTCTTTTCCAGTGTAAATTTGTGTTTTCAGTACATACGAAGTTTTACTGTCACATAAAGTCCATATTTTGATCCCAAATTTAGATGGCTTACTTGGTATATACTGTTTGATAGGGCATCGGCCACGAAATCCTACTAATTGTTCATCTACAGTAATATTTTCATTCGGATTATATAATTTTGGTAGAATTTCTATCCACTTTTCCCAGATATCTCGCACTGACGCTAATTTATCCAAATTTCTTCTTTCTTGACGAGTGGATTTATTATCAAAACGGATAACTCTCGATATGGTGCAAAATGTTTCGAGGGACATTGTCACACGAAATATATTTCTGCCAGTTTCTTTATCCCATAAGCTTTTTGTTGATTCTCCATATGATTTATAAACACCAGCTAAAAATAATAATCCAATATATGCTTGAAAAGTTTTACTTTCGATATTTTTCCACATTTTTCCATAAACCTTTTTTCCTTCAATATTAGTCATTTTTATGATTTCGTTTTCGTAGAATTGAATACTATGTCAAATGCACTTTTTATGTCTGTTATCCTTGCCGTTGCATATCTTGTGACCCATGGAGAAGTTTTTATAAAACTAGAAGCTGTTGATTGAAAAGAATGTGGCAGTGGATCAAACTTCCACTTTATTTCACGATTATTGGACTGAATACTCTTTTTATAGTTCATTTGTTGAATATCGGTATCAAAATCGTTGTCAGAACTTACACTCTCAATTTCATCACTTGTATGATTTTCATACTCGGATACTTTTTCTTCGCTGTCAGAAGCTTCTATTAGTTTAGCTATACCAGCGTGACTCAAATTTATGCGATTCGCCATTTTTTTTCATATTCACAGGCACAACTCTTTTACAGTATATTAGAAAGTGAAATACAGCAGAAAAAAGAAACGCTGCAATAAGAGCAAATAGTTTGGCCCCCTGCAAATCGTATCAACTTTTTGACCTTGCACACGCTCTCTTGTCATGTGACCAAACACATTACGTCAATGAAGTACTTTTCGAAAATTAGAGATAAATTTAGAGATAAAATAGAGAAATAATATAGGATAAATTAGAGAAACTATTGTTATTATTTTCTTTTGAATTATTCCAAACAAAAGGGAACATGTTTGAGTAAAAATAAATGATTTTTTGCATTGGGTCATACGGACCCGAACGATACATTAGGTATAAATTGAAAAATATTCCTTCGAAGTACAAATAAACATAAATCCCACTAGGAGTTCATATTAATATTATTTACCAACAATGTCAAGAAGTTTCATGAAAATATCCCTGTACTATATTTTTTTATGAACGTATAAATTTTATTTTGGGTCATATTGACCCTAACAGAACAGCAGGGTTAATCGGACCGTACCTCTTACCAACCCCGCTAAATGACCAGGAAATATCGCATTTTTCTGGAGGAGATAGAATACTCAAAAACAAAACAGAATCACATAGGAATGTATGACCGGAAACACAAACCTGGTCAGCTAGAGGGTAAACAAAGATGCAGGAATGTAGGCTTTTCATTTCTTCATCTTTGCTATTCGTCTAGCTGACCAGGAAAAAATGCGATATTTCCGACCATCCAGAGGGGTTGGTAAGAGGTACTGTCCGATTAAGTAAACTGCGCCCTCCAGCGTCAGGTTTGTGCTTCCGGTTAAGCCTTCCCATTTGATTATTGTTCGTCTTGATGCCTACTATCACCCCTCTGAATTTGTCGGTCGAATTTTGGAACACCCTATATATATATATACATTTATAATACTGTTGTTAGTAAATATATAAAGATTTCTCTATATCTATATTTCTTATAAGTATATTACCTAATTTAATATCAGAGTATTGTCCATAATGTGTTCAATTAAATAAACTTATTATTCCTCTGAACTGGAGTAAGTTCACAAAGTTTGCTGACGACTACTATACAAGACAGCCCAACGTAATGTCTCTTCATGGGCTTAGAGATGTTACTTACACACACACACACACACACACATACATACATACATACATGTATATATATATATATATATATTCAATTTGACGAATTTCCCATGATGCAAACCACCACCTAAAAAACCCCAAACTTCAAACATTCAATTAGAAAAAATATTTTGATATATGATAAGATAAAAAAGAGATTATTCTAAAAAATAGGGAGGAGATTCAAGGTGAGGAGCGTTGAGGTAAAGAGAGAACTTCCATTGGATACACTGTAACTGATGCTTGGGAACTTGCTAGGCTGAGTAAGAAAATAGTAAGTCACAAATTCTCATAAAGAATATATTTGCAGTTTATTATAGGAACCTTGCAGGGTGCGTAGTAGAAAATTGTGTGTCACAAGTTAGTTGTAGGTGAAAATTTATTTGCAATCCCAAATTGGCCATTTAATAAATATGTGTAGTCCTGCCACCACTGAATTATTATAAACAAGTAGCACCATTCTTGGAAGAAACCGAATTAATTTACACTGATAGAAATCCCCCCCCAATTAGCTTATATTTATAGGGTAGTAAAATTCCGTAACTATAATCTTGACCACTTCACTCAGGGGTTAGATCTACCAGTTAATATTAATGACATCATATAGACATGCATAAATAAGATCATCAGAACTATTTTCAGAAACTATTTTCAATCTCAATTAATAAATACTATTAGGGTTTTCGATTTTGAGCAACTTTTTTTAAAACCCGCGTTTCGGGTTTGACGGTATTTTTTAATTTAAAACCCGGGTTTTTCAGGGTTTTCTTGGTTGGTTCCAGGGGGTCAGTACCAAGGAAGTAAAATAATAAATAATTTATTAGAAGCATTTAATTTATTTCAGCATTTCAAATATAAAAAATAACAGTAAATAAATTTAATGTTAATAAATATATACATAAATGTATAACATAAATAAAATTGGTACAAATATCTCATTTTTTATAAAACTGCTTTACAATCATCATTGTACTCAACGTATCATCATTGAGTCGGCTTCTGAGTTTAATAGCAAAGAGATCCATTACAGAAAATGCTCATTCTGCTTCCTCCGAAGTTGGTCGAATTGTTATTAAAGACCTGAAAAGTTTAGCTAGCATTTAAGGTCGCCTTTTTTTACTTGAAACAACTCAATTTATTTTCTTATGATATATGAACCAGATTTTGATTTTTTATGATTTTCCTTATTATCATTCTCCTGCAGAAACATATTAAGCTCATCAGATAGGGACATTTGTTTAGTACAAGCACCAATACTCGTAGCATCATCTTCAATTCCATCTTTAACTCCTACCTCAATTGCTACATCTGGTTCAGACTCTGACCCATTATCATTTACGTTGAATAATCGTTTTATTGAGGTTGTTGCCAGATCAAATATTTTGTTTTTAAAAATTTTACTACCAAGCTCATCATATGATTGGTCTTTGTTCCAAATTAAAGAATATAATTGGTATTCTACTGTATTAGAAAAATAACTAACTCCCCAGATTTGCATTAAAAATTCCCCGGGTTTCGGGTTCGTAAAATCTTTGAAAAACCCGGGTCAAAAACCCTAATACGTATATATATGTTTTTAATGCATTTATATTTCAGTCCATGTTTGCGTTAATAAAGATAAAGGCATAAATTAGCGAAGAAAGTTTAATAATAAAATCTAATGACAGATATGTTACCAAAGATAAAATCATTTCCCCTATTTCTAATTACAAATCTTACATTTACAATTATTTGTTAAGTTTCAACGTGTGCAAAGATAATGCAGAACATAGATAATGCATTTATCAAAAGCCGCATAAATATTTATTACTTTCAATGTGAACTTATCACAGACAGTTTGGCATTCACTAGCAGAAATATTCAATGACGACTGCGTTTATACATGCAAATGAGCAAAACGCCCTGCAAAAGGCATATTAACAACTACACAAGTTTCACTCCCCAAAAGAGAAGGGGAATTCAGCACATGGAGTAAGCGCACTTTCAGTGTGCTAACTTCACTGTCACCACTCCCCCCCCCCTGCGGGCATGACTAAATCGATTCTCTTTAGTGATTAATTAAGTTATTTGTGAAGAGGTTCGTACGGAGGCACATCTTTCAAAGTTTACGTTGAAGTTGATGCAGGGAGAAATTTCTCATAGACATTCGCCGTGAATTTGCTTTTTAGAATCATATAAGGAGCTTTTCTACCAATTTATGGAAAGGAATCGTTGAAGGAGTGGAACTATCGATCACTCAAACAAATGCATTGATATTAGCAGTGAAATAAGTTTTGAATTAAGAGTTATTCATGACTAAACTTGCGTAGTACATTAGATTTATGTTTCTCTGATCACACATTGTGTTTGTTTGTAATCTCTTATATATATATATATATATATATATATATATATATATATAACATTAAAAACCCCATACCATAAAATTATTCTAAATTCCCTTAGGCGTACGAGCTAATTTTCGTTTTCAATTCTAAGTCCTAAAAGTCCACCGGTGGAAAATATTAAATGGCTTCCTTTTTCAAACCTGCGTGGCGTCATCCAAGATTTCATATAGGCTCTGCGCAGATTACATAAAACCACATGTGACTTGTCGACAACAGCAAATCCCTAATCACTATCATGATCACATGACAAAGTTTATATAAGCCGTCTGAACAACAAACCTGTACGCTTTTCGGATTTTGTAACTGCCTTGGGAAGACGTATTCTCGGACAAAATAAATGTAATGCCGTAACTTGCAGCGTCGATTATTATTAGAGCCACGACTACAGATTCATTCCTTGTGATGTGCTGGACACCAGTCTTCTCCTTGGGTTGTCCAGTACATTACATACATATATATATATATATATATATATATATATATATATATATATATATATATATATATATATATATATATATATATGTTGATTTTAAACTTTAGATTTTTAATTTGCTATCTTTGGTCAAACACACCTCTGCTCTCTTTTAATTTAACCACATTCATTTTTCATTTATTTTCTTCGATTCAGCCCAATGATTTCTATAACTCTCATAACTTTTCATTTTCCGGAAAATTCCGTGCCGCCTAAGCGTGGCATTTTGTGAAATATACTATCTCGCCATCTCAAGATTTACAAGCCTCCATAACCCATATCGAAAGAAACAAAAATATGCGTATAAACAATCCAGAAACTAACAGTACATTCGAATGCATTGTCAAAGAAATGTGTAAAATATCTAGTCAAAGTAATTTGATTAACCATACTCATATTTCCAACCGATTTTCCCTTAGTAATATTATTAAAGTTTTATTTACAGTTCTGTCTACAATAATTCATTAAACATCCCGCCCCAACCTTTCGGTTATCAGTCGCGTGACAACAACACAGCCAGTATCCCAACGAGGTCTCAGATGGTCGTCGCGCTCTAATTGATAATTTTTCCTACAGCACTTTGAAGAAAATTTCACCAATAAGCAGCCACCAATGTACCATCTACATGGTACATCTGCATCCGTCTATCACCATGTCCTTTTTTCTTACAAATTAAATACAAGTGCAAACGCCATTTGTATTTAATTTGTAAAAAAACTTGGGTTGCAAACAAAATAACAACACGCTCTACTCGAGTTTAACAATGCATGTATTAATTTATATACATAGAAGAAAGTGTTGGTTTAACACGCTTAGCAATATTACATTCACACGCTTAACAGCAGTTAAAAAGACAGTCATAACATTCTTAAGACATATTCCATGGAACCAACATTAACATATAATGCAATTAATTAATAACAGATGATACAATTACAATAACAACAGAACCCACAAAACTTGAATTACAGTATTATTACACGACATGTATCACAAAATATGTTATACCGCCACAGGTACACTTTTGAGCAAACACTTTGTGACCACAACAACAAATGAATCAAATATTAATAAATAACACAATTGTAGCAGTGAGTGTCCCATTATCACCATTAACACATGGCTGCAATACTTATGTTGCGCATGTTAACTGTATAACCACCGATGAGGTGCACTACATATAACTCAAAAGTAGCAACGCAAAGGAAGCTCCCAATTTCGCACATGATGGCCACTCCTTCAGAAATCCCCGGAAATACATGAAGCACAGGCGCACAGTCACCGGACTCTGGAAAGCAACACGGCCTACCGTATTCTCTTTGGGGTTCCATAGTCTGTTCTACTCATCAATTTATTGACCTTAAATTTATACCTCGGACAATTTGGGTCCGTAGGAAATTGACTTTCAACGCTCCGTAACAATTTTTCAGCGTTTACTCCATATTCTTCATAATAGTAACAGTTCGTGCATTTTATTTCCTCTTTACAATCTTCCTACTCCTCATGCGACACTCTGCATCTCTTGCAACATTTTGGTGATTCACAAACTTTGGCGATGTGGCCATAAGTACAACAATTAAAGCATATCACTGGTTTTAGATACTCTTTAATGTTAAATATTTCCCAGTCTAGCTACAATTTATTGAGTTTCTCAATTTTCTTAAATGCTTCTCCATTCATGCTCAATATCCAATTTTCCCCATACTGCGGTTTATACTTCGTAATGACTTTTATATCCCCGCTTTTTAATTCTTAGTTTTGTGCTATCAGCGTCTGTTCAAACTCGTCTTTTTCATACTTACCATAAATTCTAAAAACAATGATGTGCAGACTTCTACTTTTCGGGTTCTCAATTTTATAGTTTTCTTTCAACTCATCAATAGCCTTGAACTGGGCTATCAACTTGTCCACATTCTCTTCTTTGTCGGTATCTGTGACAATAGCCCCATTATCATTCCTCCTGCAGGATGAGATACCTATTTTCCACTTTTCAGGATTTACTAGCTTTTGTACTTGACTCTTTGTAACATCCAATGATTGCTTCTTCTCCTTAGGAATTATCTTCGCCATATTGACTCCTTCTCCCATCTTCTTGCTGTTGACTATCTTCTCTACTGTTGCCTTCTTGTTTACTTCAGCGTAACTTGCTCCTTTCGATTTCTCTAACACACGATTTTGCTCAATTAAATACATTATGAGTTTTTTTTTCATCTTGGTAACAACCACTATCACGCTAATCTCATTATTCAGCATCCGTTTTTTTTCAGCGCTCCATTTGGAGACATTTGTTATATTATTAAGTCTCTTAAAATTTTCACTCACAATCTGTTCATATCTTGCCCTTTCTTCTTCCGCACTTTTCTTTTATTTTCTCCATGTTGAGAAATTATCTCTTCTCCCCAATCTTCCGGCGTTAGCAGGTGGTCTTATCCCCCCCCCCCCCAACGGCCCACCACGGTCGAGGTGTCGGTAGGTTTTAATGCTATCTACTCAAGGTGTATCTCCAAATAATTCACCTAACGATATAGAATACCCGCAAAGCGTTATCATATTTAAAGCTTTCCAAACTTATAACTTGAATATGATAGCATGAGGAGGGCCCCTCTCTCTACAATAAATCTCATCTAACTTTACATCTATGAAATGTTGCAGATGTGAGTTTGTTCAAAAGAAATATATTAAATAATCACCCATCTTTGATACAAGAGAAGATATTGTGAAGTTCAACTGTTTTCATTACCTTAGTTTGTGATAACGTATATATTAAAACAACGAACTCACCATTAAGGAGATGCAACGAGGTTTCCTATACTAAAATTTATTTATTGCAACAACAATTAGACTGCGTAAATACAGTACTCAATCCTAGTAGGCAACGGGGAACTTACCATGCGTATTAATCCCGTTAGTTATATTACAAAGACTCTGCCAGAATTCAGCCACGCCACTACTTGAACATACGCTTCACTAACCTTTCGGCCTTCACTTTATCACCAGGTCTCTGGAACGATAGCTAACTTCTAAACGCCTTCGGTAAGCTTAACAATGTCCGGCCACTGTACGGCAAAGCGTAGTGTCTGTTAAATTTTATTTATCTTTCAAACCATGTACAATGAAAGTTTAGAACTCTCTCATTTTTATCAGCAATTATGAGCAGACTTATGGGCGTAGACAGTTCACGCCTGAAACCTCACATCCTATCCTTTGAAAATATAGTCCTGATTTCAACACCATACTATTTTACGATCTTCTACAGTAAATGTCTTAAGGTAACTATCTTCATTTACTTTATCCTTTCTTCCATTTATTCAAAATATTACATCGGCAATATACTTGCATTAAGAAAACATTACTTCCTAATTACCCTAAAAGTAATGGCAATGAATTTAACGTGTATTGAACTCTGTGGCATTCATGGCTAATGCATAATTTCTTCAACAAGGAAAACGATGTTTTTCGAAACTATCTTAACACTCTAGAAAACCTTAGTGATATTTTTAGAGTTTCGTTTAGTGATATTGGTAATTACCTTTTGGAAAGCTTACCTTATGGGAAGTTTCTTAACAATTAACACTATAATGGAATACTTTTCAATTCTCGTCGATTCCCTTGAAACTTTGCTTCTTCAAACAAATTAGGAAAAGACTAAACAGAAAATATTAACAGCTACAACATTAGAGGATGTATATCTGAGAAGAGACATTAAATTACGCAGGTGGAGAATGAGCATATTTTAACCTTCTTGCGTTGTTGCAGTGTAGCATGCACCTAAGGTGTTAGGGTCAAAAATGACCCAAGGCGTAATTTTCAATGTTGTCCCCGGATTATAATCACATTTTATTTATATTAGTAATTTAATTATTTATTTAGTTATCATTTTATCTTCCATTTTATGTATGTGTATATCTTTTAACATTGTTTTACAGGTAAGTTTTCATAACCATAGGGAAGCTTGAATTTAATGAATCACTCTGTATTTATAAAACAAAAATGCAGTAATTCAATCCTTCACCCCTGAAAATCACTGTAAACTTTCAAATGCAATACAGTGCAGCACGGATTTTTCCTGTATTTATTACATATATGTTTTTACATTCGTTTGATAAAACAAGAAAGTTAGCACCTGAGTATATTATTTGTTTATTTTGGGAAATCAAATTACACATTAACGAAATATTTATGAAATATTTAGCTTACATCTAACAATACAATTTTGGACGCTTGAACAATCAATGTAGGAAAGTGATAGAAAAATTTTAAATTCGTTAGCCTCTAAGTTGTTCCGTTTATATACAATTGTTACACACTTGAATGTAATATTTCTTACGAGTAAACTGTCTACCTATGAAACACCTCACAGGACTTATTGTTTTCAGTCTGTGTGCATAAGCGACATCTTCCCCCTTTGTCAGTAGTTGCTACATTTCCGGATTCTTCAGATTGGGGTTCAGGTTTTCTTGAGTTTCGAATACTCATCGCCAATACTCGGGAAGCCCTTGCTCTTGGCAGATGTTTTCTTCTTTCAATGTGGTGGGTAACCAAAGTCATGCCAAACTTCTCAATAAAGATTCTCTTTTGTGAGATGAGTTCATCTTCTATTATAGGTTGATCTTGATGAATAATAATGCTTTATACTCGGAAATGTCTAGGATGTTGGAAAAAACTACTATGGACCATCTATTGGTATTTCTCCGACAGGAATAGTGGGAGGCTAGTCTATCTAAAGTCTACTCCACCTTTGGCGCTGTTATAATCTAGAATTACTTGAGGTTTCTTTGTGTCTGTATCTGCTATCTTTCTGTGATGGTGAAGAGTACTCTTGAGTACTACGCACTTGCCTCTTTACTGGCTATACGGTTGTATGTTTCAGACATAATTGGTAGCGTTGTCACAAAGTACTCAAAATTTTATCCCGCATTTAGCTGGTTTGCTAGGCATGTACTGGCGGAAGGGATACTTTCCTCGGAAAGCTACCAGTTGTTCATCCACAGTAACGTACATTTCAGGGTCATACAACATAGGCAAAATTTCTATCCACTTGTCCCAAAGTTCTCTTATGGCTGTAAATTTGTCAGTTACCCGTCTTCTTGTGCACGTCTGCTTGTCATAAAATCGAAGACTCTCTGATATCAGTTTGAATTTTTCTAAAGACATAGTTGCCCTGACGATATCCTGTCCCATTGTGGCATCCCACAGACTCTCTGTAGACTCATTACGAAATTTATATACCCCAGACAGCAGCAACAAGCCAATAAATGATTCCAAGTCAACGTTATTCAAATTCTTCCAACTGTCACCGAACGCCTTTTTTCCTTCGACGTTACAATTTTTTAGTATGATATTCACAATTGCTGGTGGAAAAAACAAAATAAATGCACAGTATTCATCTTCCATTCTAGACGTCGCGTATCTCATGGGCCCTGGAGTCATGTTCACAGCATTTTATGCCTCACGCCTACCACATGAAGCTTGTGGTTCAGATTTCCATTTTATTTTACCATCTTTGCTAAATAGAGTCGTCGTCTGGTCAGATTCGCAGTTTTACAACGACCCTTTACACACACGACGAGAGTGGAAATGAAGGCGCAAGAAGCAAATGCCAGTTACAGAAACTAGGAACTGCTAAGGACCGTACAGTACTATTAGTGTCATATATTGTGCCTAAAGGAAACAAAAAAATATATAACGGAGAAGAACGAAAGCATTAATGCATTGTCTCACAGCAATAATTGAATAATATATTAAAAATTACTGTGCTCATGCTGCTATGCTCTGAAAATTCCACATGGGTCAAAATTGACCCGAACGACTTATATGTTACAGTTTTTATTGTTAAAAACTACCGTCTGTAAAAAATAATTTCACATACCTGAATATTTACTGATTATAAAAACAAAGTCACAATATATTTTTGAAAAATTCCCCAAATTGTAATAAATCCATACGAAATAAATTTGCTATGGGTCAAAAAGACCAGAACAACGTAAGAAGGTCAATGGAGTCTCTAAACAGCGGCATTTCCATAGACTTGGCAAAATCGATTCCCTGTTGTGATTGATTATATTATCATCGCATAAGGTATTCTAAGTTTACTTTAAACTGATTAGAGGTATTTAGGATTTCCGAGGCCTTCCACCAAGAAGTTCAGTTTCATATCTATTCTTAGGAGAAGATTTGTGACGTGTCAGTGTTGGCTAAAACAATGTGTAATAGAAAGAGAATATTGCCACATTTATAAAAAAGATATTGACAGTTAATTCTTTGAGTAATGAACGAGGTACATGGTTAAGTCTGTTTAGTTAAGAATATACTCGAATGTATTGTAACGACTCTATAAAGGCATCTTCTTACGTTTCTCAAAAAATATTTCCTCTTAAAATGCAAAGGACAATCCCGAAAATCGAATCTAAGGTGCTGTAATTTTAATAAAAAATTATGTTTACCATTAGAAACTTCGCCATTATTGGTGAAGGAGACGCAATTTTTAACTATACAAACTGTCTAAAAATAAAGACGTAGTGAAATTTGTGAAATTGAACAGAATGAGATGGGCAGGTCATCTTTTGAGAATGGACACCATTGGAAGTTTTTACTTCAGTCCTTTTCTGTGAAAGACAGAGAGGAAGACCAAGAAAACCTGTGAAAGAGATGGAAGGACTGTCTGGATTCGGAATTTAATGCCATGAAGGCTAAGAACTGAAGATCCAAGGCTGGTGAGAGGGTAGTTTGGGGAAACTTCTAGAGAAGGCCATGGCCAACGTGGGGCTGTTGCCAATTATTATGATGATTAGAAAAATTCCTAAGACCCGTAGGCATGGCCCCCATTGGTTGGGTGACCCTGATTTCTTAAAAGGACTGTTCACTAAATCATGACTCACTTTCAAGTCTGGATGGTTTGACTTTTCTTAGTGATTAAATTTTGAGTAGTAAATCTTACATTCCTCTAGTGTCTCAGAGATACAAAGAAGTATCTAACGTCTTAAATGAAATCATGAAGTTTTCTTGGAGGCCATTATGATGACTACTGTGCCACGCTTTATATATTTCTTTTTACTTTCGGTAAAATGCGGTTGAAGAGCCGGGAAATTTATCAAAAGGAACGGTTGGTATCAGGTGGACTCATGTAGTGGCCATTGCCCTACAACACAAAGCCATATCAGGACCTTTTCTTAACACTAGAAAGACAGCTGCCATCATTTTGACGGTTTCAGAAATACTATTGAGCCCTATGTCTGTGTTTATGTCCTAAGGCTTCTGAAATTTTATGACTTTTTAAAATTTTGCACGAAATAAGCACACACATTTACGAAATTATATTCGATTGTAAAGAGGGGTAGAAAATATGTTGTATACCCACTAAGACTGAAAGACGTCAAATTGACGGCAATATAGAAAACAGGCAGAAATCTTTAAAATATTACCGGAAAAATTTTAGTTACTTTTCGTCTCTTCCCCCTTTAGCAAATAACAGAAATATTCGTTCTTCGGAAATATTGGTGTTGAAATACAAGGACTGCAGAAACCATGCATATATTTTTACGAATAAATCATACCAGATTATCAGCTCACTATACCTGCATAAAAGTATATCCAAATATATACTAATTTATTATATACAGTACAAATCGTTTATAAGAACATCCAGGGGAATTTAAATACTGGTTCTTATAATCGATAGTTTTTATATCCGATAGATAACTAAGAACTGCTGGAAATACCAAATTCATTGTCACATAATTTCTATTTACACCTGAAACATGACGTTCAAAAATGGTTAAAAGGTTCAAAGGTTCGTGTTTGAAACGCAACGTCTTATCCGTGGTCATCCTATAAAACAGGCCAGTTTCATCAGTGTTGAAGATTTCATGGTCTTCATAGCCTTCTCTTACCGTGGTCCAAACGGTTTTAAGCCAGTTATCAGAAACTCCTGGTGTCGCGGTCTTCAATTATCCACTGATTCTTTCGAACATAATGGAATGCCTCTCAAGAAATCTCTGGATCCACTAAGTTGAACAAACAAAATCATATTTTTTAAAGAGCTTCCCAAATTCATTTGCTTTCGCTTGCAAAATCAGTCCGCTTAGGGGAATGTTGGCACTCCTTTGAATTTTAAACCATTGCAAAAGGACTTCTATGTCAGCATGTGGACTTTTTCGAAGTTTCTTAGTATCAGTCCGATCTTTTTCCAATTCTTCTTTTAATTTTTCTCTATTCTTAAATATATTTGAAATCGTGGCATGTCTAACGATTAATTCGCT
Organism: Dolomedes plantarius; assembly: GCA_907164885.2. Lineage (NCBI taxonomy): Eukaryota > Metazoa > Arthropoda > Arachnida > Araneae > Dolomedidae > Dolomedes > Dolomedes plantarius. Next base: position 103,891,338 of record OU015500.1, read on the forward strand.
GGTTAATGCTCCATTTTTTTCACAGTTTTCTAAACTGGAAATTCCGTTCACAATTAACATGTTCTTATAAGCGATATATTTTCCCAGAAAGCAATTGATTTTAAGTCACGAAAAGCGATATGTTCTTACGAACGATGTTATTATAACCGGATTTTGTATCCATCAATACACATGAGAATTGGCCGGGAACTAATAATTCCGTTCTTTTAAGCGATATGTTTTTATAACCGGTGTTCTTATAAGCAATTTTTACTGTATTAGTATGAAATAGTTCAAAATTTAAAGTATTTAACCCTTTAAAAATACATTGAATATTTTAAATAAATTCTTGATTTCATTTTTAATCTGCAAAATGACGGCATTCAGTCTTTTTAGTAAGAAAAATATTCCCGTCTTTCTAGTGTTAAAAGCCTTTCCTAATAATCTACCTAGTTGTCACTTATGTTTTAATATGCATATACGTTTTATGTACTTAAATGTATATATATATTATATGTGTGCTTCTCCTAAAATGCGCATGAAAACTTACTTTAAAAATATTGAAAATTCACCTAAATTGTGGATATTTATCTTTAAATCATAGTTAATATTTTCGTATTAAGGACACTACAACAAGGTATAGCATGACAACAATTATTAATAAAATCGTAGAGGTTGAGCACTGAAAGAGATCGCAAAAAGCCTCAGTTAAGCAGTGTCATGAACAAGTGTATAACAGGTGCGCATATAAAAACGCTGTATTTACGAAATTGTTGGACATGTATACGTGGTTATGGATACTTTTATTCACGTGGGATTGCCCTGGAGATTCTATACTAATTTGAGTCCTCAATGAATGCGCTTATTTTCCTCTTATGGTTTCATGGATTAATTTGAATCTCGCCTGACTTATTAGGATTTATGAAATTATGAATGCATGCTTTGGGACATTCATCCGAATTTGAAAAAAAAGAAGATTAATTAAACGAACTTAATTAATAGAAAATATTACATAGAAATTAATTAATCAGCCGTTAACCTATGCCCAGTTTAGAAAATTTATTAACGAGTAAAATTCTGCACAGAATACATGTTAATGACACGGCATGTAATCTGAAAAGTGATGTGCTCACTACAAATATTTACTCGTTACTATTTACAGTCAATCTCTGAAGAACATGGACATCAAGTAGACATGATCGAAGAACTCAACCTATGCGATCTGTTATAGAAAAGCGTTAGACCATAGCCAAATAAAAAAAATAAATAAAGAGTTCCTTTAATAATTATATTATATTTTGCATTTTAAATATCATATTTCCTATGTATGTAACGACTTCGGAACCAGAGAGAGTCGCTACGGTAAGCAATGTATTTTTGTAGTCGTTGGCTTAATTGGCTAACGATTCGGTGAATACAGTCAAGTTGAAGTTGCATTATCATTTTATTGACTCGAACATATTACTGATTGATAATAGTAATCTTTAGTTGAGATCAACATATATAAGGAATTCAAAGTGTTGAAGAATATTTACAACAACTGTATATATTGAAGAGGGGAGAAGTTGTTCGACTCAAGTAGTTCAATCCATTATATGATGCTAAGCGACGCGTAGTTAGACTCTCCTAACGGGACAATGGACAGTTAGTTCCATTTGTACACGTACAGCATATGAGGGGATATTCTAAAGCGACATCCAGGCGCCATAAACAGAAACGGAATTAACATTAGAAAAAGAAAGTCAACATAAAGGGTATAGAATTATTGCATTGTGGGCATTATAATTATATATGCTTATCTGTCTTTGAAACTTTTTCTCATCTCGCTATTCTTTTTAATGTCTGTTAGCTCCGTGAACTAACTCGCCTCTAGGGTTTATAACATTTATCGCTGCTTTATTATGGCAATAGGGATAGAACGAATAAAACAAATAGAACTTATAGAATGATAGTGTAGGAGAACTATTTAGAAATATATAATACATTTAATGTAGGAGAATTACTTAGAAATGTATGATACATATATGTTTATCTGTCACAAAACATTTAGGTATAACTTCTCTCATATATAAATGCATTATTGATATGGAACAATAATCTAGTGATAGGAAATAAAGATTTTTTCCTATTATTCTTTCGAAGATAGTTAGTTATATGTGCTTTTTTGTATAAGGGAAAATCTGTTAGCAAAATAACATAACAATAAGAGCAACAAGCAGCATTTTTACTATGAAATCATTAACTTCATTCAAAAATTCATTTTTAAAAATTAATCAATGCAGTTTACTACTAAAAAAATATAATTTTTGCTTTTTCTCGCGCATCTTAAATTTTACACATCTGCTTGTGTTCTATGCATGTAAATCGTTTATGACATATCATTTTGTAGTGGGAAGTTAATATATACCACTGTATATTATATCCCCCCGAAAAATATGTTATATGCGTGAAGAAACATGAGCAAATATGTGTTTATGTCAGACATAAGTAAAAAATGTGTTAATATTGTACAAAATTGAATTCATAATAAAGTTCAAATATGCATGCATAGACGAAGTTTGTTTTATTGAATAGAAAGATATGATTAATAAAAGTATCAAAGTTATCTTTCGTAAATCTTTTGGGATTCAAGATAGCTTTTATTAACAAACTATACTCTTATCTGAAGATATCTGTGAGCAAAATACGTTTACTAGAAGAATTTAAAACATGTTAACTACCACCGTATCCCCGCGATAGGAATCTTAATACGAAAACACAGTAATAAAGAAGCACGGGCTTTACTTATGCGGCAGTCTAATGACAACTGTTGCCAATAAGGCAAGATAAATGAAGTACGCTTTGTGTTAAAACATTCAAATCGAGTTTCTCTTTAAAAGTATTCAACGATTTAGAGCGTTTGCTTTTGTTCGGGAAATTTCGCTGAATTTTTCCCCCAAATTCCCTTTCTTAAATTCTTTAGCCCGACTTACACCGAATAAGCAGTTACAAAAGAGTTCGGCATTTCTGCTCCATTACGCGTCTATGTGTGTTCAGTGCCTTGCCTTCGTGCCATTAGCTTTGTAAAAAGGGATGTTTTATTTTCTGCGGGAGGAAATATTGCAACAGAAACAAGTTGCCGTCATTCTATCCAAACTGTGTCACATATTTCCCGAGCGGTTTGAAAAATAGTGAACGCTTCTAGAAGTCATCAGTTCGGTTGTTAATTTCTTGAAATGGCTTCATGGGTTTGTAGTGAGCAAGAATATTAGAAAACTTAATCAGAATGTTTTAGTTGGAGAGATGATTATTTAATAAAAAACTGTTTGTTTCTGAACATTTTCTAATTTCAACACATTTGTTTCCTTACACGAATTTCTTTTAAAGTTACCTTAACTAATTTTGTTCCCTAATTTACCTTTAACATAACAAAGTAAACTCTATTGTTGAATTATAAATCTCTTAAGTAAAATAGAGAAATAGAGTGAATGAAATGACTTACTTTGATCTGTTTTAACATCTTTCTCCGTGGTTTTGTTTTTTATTTGAAGAAGAAATCTGTGGCAAATTGCGACAACACAGGAGCTGCATATGACTTGTTGCAAACGAACAGTTAATTTGCGAACGATTTTTTATTTGTTTTTTTCTGCTAATGTCCCTGAGGGCTGACGACAGTGCACTCCAGTCCAGTGTACATATGAGTGCAAGAAAATAGAAACACTCAAATCATATATCACTGTCACCGCAATATTTAATAGGTAGGTATGAGTGGTAGTATGATTAATTAGAGAGTGATGCTCATATGTATAGATACAAATCAATTTATTAAACCAATTATAATACATATACAAACAATACTATTCATTGCAGACTACCGAATTATCTATCTCATTAACACAATATATATATGCATTTCAAATTATCCTTCTTCCTATATCATATCAATACATTAATTATTCTTATTTATCTAATCTTCATTCTCATCAATACCAAAGACTCACATTCTTTATCTATTCCCTAAGATTGTTTGATTATCCTACGCTCTTAATCGATACACATAAACCACATTACACAATTATTGCAAGATACTAATCCAATTAATACGGACATACACAATCAATATTTTATGATAGATATTCTATGTATATATATTAACATTTCACCTTAATCCGACCTCATCTAATTATCTGCGCTCTCTAGTATGTATTGGGCATTGTTAGGATAAGTCAAAATACTCTCCTACCTTATCTGAAGACACACCGTCATCACAAGCCTGGATGGGGGTCATAGGACTTTTCCGGGCATAGGGCTTTCTGGTCCAGGGGAACGGCTGTAATTATCTGCTGGCGGCGGACTCAGGGCGCTCGTCTCCGCATATACGCATTCGCTTCGGGGGCGCGTTGGTCCCGGGGAACGGCTGTTCCTCTCTTGCTGAACGGCAGGTTAGTCGGTCGGTCTCTCCGGTACTGGGCCCTGCATCAAATTGTTAGCTGTGAGCTTTTCGGGTACCGAGGACTTGGTCTGTCTCTCCCGCATTAAGTTAGCAGCCCGTCATCTCCTTCTCTCCTCCTTCGTCGGCTACGGGGGCTTATGTGTTCCTCGTGAGAATTCTCAAATTATTCTCCTCTCTCTAAAAACTTTTCCTACCGAGCTCAACTCCTATCATTATTTATTCAGGCCTTCATTGGTGGCCACCTTCTGTCCTATAGGTCGATCCGGGGGCCCTTCATTGGCCGACCACCTATTTTATATTCATATTTTCTCCAATCAATATTGAAGGGGGCGTCCGCCCTTGCACCTGTCTGGGGTTTCTTACATTTTTAACTTCTCACGCTCTTCTCCGGCCGCCTGTGGTGTTTTAACGCCGTCCAACATCGTAAACTGCCTCAACCCTTTTCTTCTACTAACTCTGACTCCTTTTTCAGATTTCCCTTAGCTCATTGTCACCAGCTGGGCCCTTCGTTAAACGCAGCTGTTGACCGTTTTCTCATTTCAATTGCCCCCTCTCAACTTGTCATCTCTCCTTTCGATTTGCATACGCAGTATATTATCCCGCTGGTCAAGGCATCTCTTTTGTCTGATTCCCTGAATTACATTCTCTATTGCCCCTTTTTCTGAACACGTGTCGTCTCTCCACGACAATCACAGAAGAATTTTATTAACAAACGATGACACCGGCGATGGGTTGCATCTCCCCTTTCTAGACGGGGCTCCTTTTGCAGGCGGTAGACTGACATTTTCACCAGAATACAACCAAGTCTTATGCGGGGATCGAACCCGCGCTCTCGGCGTGACAGGCTGATGTCTTAACCACTTAGCCACTGGGCAACACGATTAACGTAAATTTCGACTGACGCATCCCTCAGCCTGGATATAAAATGTGTGTCTAATGCAAGCTTAAATCTATGTGCACTTTCCACTAAACTCTATTCTGTTAGCTCATTATTCCTTTAGCAAGTTTTTATATCCTAGTATATGTATTTTTGCTACCGAGTGTTAAAGTTTGTTATAACTCATTAAAATGTGGTTTTATCTATTTTGAGCGTTTGTGCGTGTGTGTATTAAATCAATCTATTGTAACAAGTTGAACTTAAATTCCAGGAATAACAAGAACATGTTCCCTACAACAGTTTGCACATAAAGTAATATTCATTGATTTTTAAGGCTTAAATCTCTTAAGTAAAATAGAGAAATAGAGTAAATAAAACGTTACTTTGATCTGTTTTAACATTATTGGCTGTGAATTTGTATTTTATTTGAAGAAGAAATCATTTATATGGTATAGAGTTTGATTTTTTAAAACATCAAAGTATCCTAATTAATTTTATAATTAAGTAATATGCCGATAAAAGATTATTTCCAAATTCCTATTTTCCAGTTTGTAAAAAAAATATTTATATCATTAAATGACTTTTACATCATTAAATGATTTTTTTACAAACATACAATAAAATGAATCTTATTTGTTTATGAAATAATTAGTTTTATAAAAAATTCAGGTATCCTTCCTTAAAAAAAAACTGTCTGTAAAAAAACACTTCATGATCTGCAGAGGTAAAATTTGATAATATTTAAGCATTTTTCCTGTAATATTAAAATATTTGGAATCTTTTTTGAAATAATTAGTCGTGGTTATATGTAATATAAATTTATGTGTCATAGTATCGCCAAATTTTTAAGTATTTGCTTGCTTCTTATCACAATTTATTTTCTATGTTGACTGAGGTGATATATTCACGTCAATGTAGACATGAAGTTTAAATTGCGATAACCAATAAAAAGAATGTTTGTGTAAAAAGCAGTGAAAATGTACTTGAAATTATGTTTTTATTCCTGCCGTAAAATGATACAAAAATTTCTTTTTTTTAATCCTTTTTCCATGTATACCGTTCTGTGAGAGTTTAATCCTCAAAAATTTAAACCATAAACAAACTCTTTGTATACGTGTTTGACAGTTCCGTGACACAAGTGTTGCCAAATTGAGATGATAAAAGAAAAATTCCGTGTAGGAAGCATCCACACTGAGTAATTCCTCATGGAAACTTTCAATGGAGTGCAGTTTCTTGAAAATAAAGTCAATACTTTTCTCCAAAAGAAGTTCTTCGATTCAGCTGCAAACCTGCTAAAAAAATAGAATAATGGAATATGGAGTTCATATTCCATGGTACATCCCTTTCTCCCTTGAATTTAAGACCTTTATAATAGGCACATTTATAATTTCGTTGAGTAATAGTAAATTGTACAAGGGTAAGTTCGTATCATTTAACAGTAAGTAATATTTGTTCAGTAGCTAATTAAATAATGTACCAAGTTGAAATGAAAGGCAATATTTATCTAAAGTCTGAGTCATCTAGACACTTTGGTTATTTTAACTCTATAGAGAAGTGTATATATATATATATTCTAATTAAAGAAACGAAAATTCATTTACTATGTTTTCCTGAAATAGGATTGTTTAATATCCTTTAAAATACACTGTTTTAGAGATATATATTTGAGAAATACCTCCTTTTCCATAACACAGCAAAACACGAAATTTATATGACTTCCATTTAAATTGGTGGATTCTATTACAGGTAGAATAAGAAACACGTACAGTGTATTAGTAAGTTCAGCCTTAAATTATAGAATATTTTATCTTATATTGTGTTATTTATAAATTAAAATATCTTTATAGGATATGAAAATATACCATAAGGTAGATTTTAAAGGAGATTTATTGTCTGTTAAGCAATAATTCTCTACATGTATCATGTTATACATAAAAATACTTTCATTTGATAACCTAGCTCTCATTATTACTATTGAAATGATAATAAATTTGAAATGATAATAATTTTGAAATGATAAATTTTCTGAAGTTCATCCTAATTTTGGATATTTTTCGTAATATCGAATGGCAAGGTTTAGGTTGTCAGTCCAATTCTTGGTTCAATCCCAAGCATAGCTTTGTATGGTGATTGTTTTATTTCTGAATGTAAAGCTCTGTTCTTCATGAATTGGACAAAAAAGAAGACCATTGGACCACTTTGTAGTTGATTATCTTTCATCCATGAACCAACATATTTTCTACGTTTTGGCCCTCTCAACCGAACCCTGCGACTGTCTGTGACGAGGCTTACCATGAACAATCTTAAGTTCTGGCCAATACGTAGATAACTGCTCTATAACGGAATTTGCAAACTCTCTTCCGTTATCAAAATGCAATATACAAGGAGTCCCAAATGTCAAAAAGATATAAAGTAGTTGCAAAGCAACCTCTTCCGCTCTTTCGCTCTGAAGTGCTCACAGTAAAACAAACTTTGTTAAATGGTCCTGGTAAACCATAATAAACCTAAATTCATTATCTGCCGGAGATTGTTTGTCAATCAAATCCACTTGGCAACGACTGTTCATTTCTGATTGAATAATAGGTTTAGAAACCAAACTTTTCCTTTTTTATATTTTTTTTCTGTTGACATGTTTCACACATTGATAAAAAAATTTATACCATCTCAGCTATGTTAGCATATTTTCTTGAAGTTTCAATTTTGAGTCTGTCTTTACTACAATGTCGTATGGCCACATGCGCACTTTCGATGATATCAAAAATTCCTTCAACTGGTAAATAATATTTTATAGGCTCATTTGAAGAAACCGACTTTTTTACTCCACTGATTTCAAGAATGCCAAACCTTTTTAATATGCGGTATTGAACAGAGGTCTTGCTAACGGCAGATTTGGATTCTTCAACCTCTGATAAAAGAGTGTTGTATTCATCACTTGTTATAATATTAAAGTTATTTTGTTTTTTATTTAATAGGTGTAATTTTTCAAGAAATCTATTTTTCCAATTTTTAGCGCAAAAATCATTAACATTTTCTTTACCCATCGTAAATAAATCAAACAGCACAAGCACTTTCCTGCAAGAATAAAATTAAACAACTGCACTTGCTTTCAAAATTTCACAAGCAACAAATCCAGATTCAAGCGGTTCTAACTGGACAAAACCGGCATTAACTAGGAAAAACGGGTTTTCCCTAGTTAATTCGGTTTTCCACTGTAACACACACACACACACACACACACACACACACACACATATATATATATATATATATATATATATATATATATATATATATATATACAGTATGCCCACTAAAGTCCCTTTCCACCCTCTTAACTTCGGAACGGCTGCTGCTATATTCATAAAAGTGGTGTCTAGATATAGTAAAGTAGTCATGCGCTACTGAATGAAACCACCAACCGTGCCAACTGGTGGAAAACTGCGGAGTTAGCAGTCCTATCTCGAAAACGGAATGAGATAGGAAAAGAAAGTGAGTTACAAGGTTGTAGAGCATCATCGATTTAGTAAGAAAAGATACCTTGTGGACATTAATGCGAAGAACAGAGCTGTTAAAACACGCATTTGTTTTTTCGTGATTTCCTACACTTTGACGTCACAAAACTTGAACGGGAGGAGAAATGATTATCTTTCGGGCGAAACACGACACCGCAATGTGCACAGTGGTATATCGCTTGTGATCTTCAATCAAAAGGACCGCGGTTCAAACCCCGAGGGTTGCATCCTTGTACTGATTGTCTTTATAAACATAGTAGACAATATGTAGATCGTGCAAAATAGCGTCGCATTAACTCAATGCAACTTGCGCTTTGTGTTCGAAATTTTTGCAGTATGCAAATACGTAAGAAACGTCACGCCTGTTCACCTGAGACAGCTATAAAACAGACATCTTCTTGGGGTTGTAGTATGTTGATACTCATGATCATGGCTGAGTATTCGAAAGCTGTGATCTCCAGTGAAGTAGTATTTCGTCAAGCAATTCGGGGAGCAAATAATTGGGTATGGTGGTTTCGAAGAGTGGCCTCCACGTTCGCCTGATCTGACTCCACTGGACTTTTTCCTGTGGGAATAACTGAAGCAGCAGGTGTATGCGACCCCTCCACAAACATTGCAGGACCTTAAACGACGCATTACAGACGCGTGCGCCAACGTGTCACGCTCTATGCTCCAACGTGTGCAACGTGAGATTCAAACGAGGATCCAAATGTGTATTGCAGCTGACGGAGAGAAGTCTGAAGATCTCAAATAAAGGTATATTGTTAAAATTAGTTGTTTTTTTCTTTCTCAGATTCTTTTATTACGTAGCAGTGTAGGAAATCACGAAAAAACAAATCCGCGTTTTAACCGTTGTAGTCCTCATTAATGTCAACAAGGTATCTTTTCGTACTAAATCGATGATTTTCTACAACTTTGTAAATCACGTTTTTTTCCCTATCTCGTTTCGTTTTCGAGATAGGAATGCTAACTCCGTGGTTTTCCACCAGGTGGCGCAGTAAGTGGTTTCTTTCAGTAGCGCATGGATACTTTACTATACCTAGACACCACTTTTATGAATATAGCAGCAGCCGTTCCGAAGTTAAGAGGGTGGGAAGGGACTTTTGTGGGCATACTGTATATATACACAGTAACCACCGCTTATAGTGATTAGTGGTTATAATAATCAACCGTTTATAAGGATCAATATCGCGAAAAAAACAAATGTATTGTTTCTATGTTAAAATTTTCTCTTTAAAGAATCAATCCACCGGTTTTAAGAATCAGTTTACACTCTTCGCTTTCCTTTCATTTTTCCAAAAAAGCCACTTAAACCCTCAAAAGGCACGAAGTTATTTTTTTTTTGAGAAAGATTGATAACATGGGATGTAATATAGTCGTAAAATTCATCCCTTTCTTTGTTAGATATAACATAATAGTTTCCCCTTAAACGCTTTAGCACAACACTGTCCTACTAGCTTGACCCAGGGGCATCTTTACCCGTCCGGGTCCGATTTCACTTTTCTCCACTGAAAAACAAAAATAGGGACTCTTTTATCCTACCTACTACATCCTGGTTGCGGCTTCCTGGACCCTAAAACACATAAATCTTCGGCGAAGTGTCCACTATCACTTAGGCAAACGTGACGTTAGTAGACTCAGTACGTTATCAAACCGTGAAAAGTAAGCTAAAAGGTGAATCTTCGTCTGAGACTATTAGTATTCAAACAGGTATAAACAACCTCCTGAAAACTTCATTACGTCAAACTACCATAGAAAACTTTTTCTTGCTACCTTCCTGTAGTTGAAATGTTAAAACTTTTAAGCAGGTATGTTGTAACTTGTAACAAATATTTGCTTTTTCTTCTCTTACTTTAATCATGTGTATCTACTAATAGGTCTAGAAATTAAGTTGTATTTTTAAAATTATTAAAATAATTTTAATAAAAGATAATTAACGTAAATTAAAGAGAATTTTATTGTAAATTATCTAATATATGTATATATAGGTGTGTGTGTGCCTGTCCAAAAACCTAAATTTCGGCTATAAGAATCAACTGCTTATAAGAATCAAAAACAATAATAACAAACGTAATTCTTATAAGTTGAAATCACCGTATATATATATATATATATATATATATATATATATATATATATATATATATATATATATATATATATATATATATATATATCTGTAAGCTAAAGGTTAACATCCTACCATAAAAATATCATCCTATGGCATTTTCTTTTTGGATTCTTACAGGTAACCGTTGTTATGAAGAGAAAATTTTTCTCAATTCGAGAATAATCAAATTTAAAGTCAATGCTCTACTCACTTCACTCTGAGCTCAAAAGTTTTCCTAGAACATCAAATTCCTAAAACTCGGAAACACACATTAAGAATGCAGCGACTATTTAAAACGTAAAGACCAAGTTAGTAGGATATTTCGTGAAGTGTCTCGCTCAAAGTAAGTTCAAATATCTGCCAAATTCAGCACTTAATCAAATTTAATGTATTAGATAAGTGACTTTGTTGGCACTGAAGATTTAACATATCTTTGCAAATAGTTGTACCCTGTAGAAGTGGAACTTATAATTGGAAAATTCACTTTTATCTCATTTAATACTCTAGGCCTCCAATGTTTCTTAAAGAGCTGAGAGTTTTGTTCTATAAGAAATCATTCAGTTCCAGAAAAAAAGTATAAATTTTTTCTGACAAAAAGTAGAAATCTTGAGATTGTTTGATTTAGATTCCATTTTTAATCCTTTAAAACACTATTTTTTATTGGTCAATTTGTAAATTTAAAGCCAATTTTAGGAAAAAAAATAAGATCGATGTAATATAAATGATACTTTGTGATTCAAATATGCAACTAATTTTACTTTCGATTCTACATCAGGAAAACGATCTATCTGACACCTACAATTTCGATCATCTTATTGAAGAAAATGTATACCAAAATTTCTTTAAACATTAAAAAATGAACACATGTACAGATTAACTCTTAATATTTATTTAATAATCTCAACGTATTTTCAGGGATTTTTTTTTAATTTTTGAGATTTTAGATTTTGTACCCATATTTCATTTTATAAAAAGCCTGTTGTTCAAAATAAATCGTACAACGAAAGAAATGGAGGACGCTTAGAATCCCCATTAAAGTAAACAAAAATCCCTAGAAACGGTCTCTTCTGCTAGTACGCAGTTTACTACAGAAGAAATGCTTTTAAATATTACTCACTGTTCAGAAATTAAAAAAAAAATCTACGTCGTTCGGGAATTTGAAGCCGATACGGTTTTCTTTCTCAGGAACAGGGTAAGGTAATGCCTCAGTTGCAAGTAATGGTATGCCAAATAGGGCACGGATGAAATTTCGTGTGATTAAATTTCCAAAAGAGAACCTCAGCATTGAATATATAAATTTCATTCGCTATTTATTTGTTTCATCCATTTAGCCCATGCTATTAGCTGCATGGGAAATATAATATTCAACAACAAACACCAAAACTTTATATTGAATCTTTTTCTGAATTATTTTCGCGTTTTAACCAACTGTTTTAATGAATTTCAATACTGACATATATTTATATCACATATTATAGAAATATTTGTGTATAGTATATTGCATTATAACTTCATTTTAACTTACTCAGTTTTGAGTTCATTCTTTCTACTCATATTGATTTTATACTTTTGCCATACATCCCTGTAATAAAATTGTCATGCTTGTCTGAAACAATATCACATTAGGAAACATTGAAAGAAAACCTAATAATGGTTTTCAGTGTGTCCAATATATAAAGTATTATACTTGTAATATAATATTTCTTGCATATGATTATAACTTCACAGTGTATATGCTTGAAATGCCTTATTTTCGGTAATATAAGGAATGTCTTATTGTTTTAAGAAAATTCGTGGCATATTGGAAGAGTTTACAAAATAATTATAGTGTACTTTAGATTATCCGTGATTATACGGTTTGCTGATATGTATGCAAGAAAAAGTCTGAAATTTTTATTCAAAATAATACCTACATAATTATTTAAAAACTACTTGGAAATTTCTTCCGTTACAAATTTATTAAAGAAAAAATAATATTTTTAAAATAACAATTTACTATTTATTGAGAATACTTTTATTTGATACTAGCTGAATACACATGCTTCGCTACAGAGAACATTCAAATTAAATACAACGGTCAAATTACGCAATTAGTGCCAAGAAAAATTACAAAAAATCGTAACGGATATTTTTATAGACAAAAAAATGTAGAAGAAAATATTCAAAATAAATGCAACGGTCAATGTATGCAATTAATTTGTATGTTTAATATCCATAAAACATACTATTTTGAATTAAATTCTTAAAAAAACTTCCATCTCAATTAGTAAAGTGATAAAAAATTTATCTTTTACTATATTTACCATGTTTGTATTATCTCGCTTTCTTGTTTGTGTGTGTTTGTCCAGTACAAATCTTGTAATCGATTTTTAACTAACTTACCGACTAGCTAGACATTTGAAACTTTTAGAATAGCTCAGAACACGATGACAATGCATTATTTTTATACTTTTAGCCATCTCTAAGCAGATTTGAATTCATTTTCAGTTAATTTTTTTAGACTGGTGCAGCCATCTATCGCCCGGGACGGGAACGAAAAGTTAAACGCAAGTTAACTTCCATTAACGTGATTTTCTTTCAAATTGATGGGAGAATTCATTAAATTTTTTTTTAAAGTATTCATTAATACATAGAATTGTCAAGTTTATATGATTCAACAGAAAATTTAAAAACATGGTATATAAAAAATTCTTTTTATCTTGTAATTATTTAATATTTTTCTTATAAATTTACTTCGTTGTTAAGCTCGTGACGCAAAATTAATCACAAAAAGAAATGAAACCCCGTGGTCAGCATTTAGAAAATTTAATTCTAAAAAATAATCTATCCAAGAAAAAATGTGAAAACGGAGGTCAAGATTCGAAAAATATTTCATTTTAAAGGAACTTTAATGATCCTTTTCGTGATATAAATGTTATAACCCTCAGATTATTATTTCAAATCTAATCTTAAAAAAAGTTTCGAAAACAGCTTAAAAATTTATTTATAAAAATCTAAGATAAATTTTTTCAAAAATATTTCTTAGTGCACCCCTACACTATAAGAAGAATCGCCATCCAAAATTTCAGCTCTTTTAGTCCAGCGGTTTGGTCTGTGCGTTATCTGTCAGTAAGTTACGGAACTGTTTTATGTATACACTCAAAAGCCAAAACATTATGACCACTCCTACATTTTGCAATGAATTTGGCTGGATGACGTGGAAGGCACGTGATCAGGTAGAAGTGGTATTTAACTGCTGCTGGAGAGTCTGCAGAATCATTCTTTCACTTACTTCTGTGTGTGATGGGAAAGGCTGCGGATCTAAGCGACTTTGATAGAGGGCAGATTGTAATGGCTAGAAGGCTCGGAACAAGTATTTCCGAAACTGCACGACTCGTGGGTTGTTCGTGACCTACAGTTGTTAGTACTTATGCAAAGTGGATGAATGACGGTGAAACCAGCAGTAGACGACATGGTGTTGGACGTCCACACGCTATCAAGAAAAGGTCGATGGAGACTGTCTAGCATGGTGAAGCAAAACCGGAGCCAGACAGTGGCTCAGCTGACAGCCCAATACAATGCAGGGCCAAGTAGAATAGTATCGCAGCACACTGTTCAGCGGACACTGTTGGATATGGGGCTACGCAGCAAACGTCCCACTCGTGTGCCTTTGCTGACCAAGCGTCATCGCCAACTGCGCCTGCGCTGGGCCTGGGAACATCGCGACTGGTCCATGGATCAGTGGGAGAGAATTTCCTGGTCAGATGAATCACGGTTTGTCATTCATCACGTCGATGGCCGTGTCACGATACGCCGCCTTCCAGGCGAACTGTTGCTCCCTCAATGTACAGTAGGTCATACACAGGCCGGTGATGGCGGTATTATGCTTTGGGGGACGTTCTCTTGGACGTCTCTGGGATCCGTGGTTGTGGTAGAGCAGACCATGAATGCTACAGGGTATCTGAACATCATTGCGGACCAGTTGCACCCTTACATGGCCTCTGTTTTTCCAGCTGGAAATGGAATGTTCCAACAAGACAACGCCCCGTGTCACAAGGCTAAAATTGTGTTGGAGTGGTTCCTGGAACATGATGCTGAATTCCAGTTAATGTCCTGGCCGCCAAATTCACCGGATCTCAATCCGATAGAACACATTTGGGATGTCATGGGACGGCAGCTCAGAGTTCAAAGACCACCAATTCGCAATATCTCGGATTTGCGTGACCGTCGCTTAAACATCTGGTACAATCTGTCTTCAGCCATCTACCAAGGACTGCTGGCATCCATGCCAAGGCGGGTTGAAGCTGTGTTGCGCTCCAAAGGTGGGCAACTCGTTATTGACAGGTGGTCATAATGTTTTGGCTCTTGAGTGTATATAGATGCGATAATGTACTAAAAAAAACATTTCTTGAATTGAAACAGTTTCCTGGGAAAAGACCGATGTGAAATGACATTTATTTGATTTAAGGATGAATTCAAAAGGATTTGAGAAGGTTGATGAATATCTTTTAGATGAGTTATAAAGTAATTGACGGGAGCCAGTGTTTGAACTTATGAGTGACCGTGATATGAGAAATGCTGCTACGATTTAACCGCAGGAACATGTTTAGATGAAGAGAGTGATGAAGAGCCTGGTGGCCTGATGAAACACAGCACAGTGCTAAGGTGTGCGTCGACTCCCTGCTAGATTATGGGAGTCAAAGAAATTTTGAAGTGACATTATCATTAATGATATCATAGCTGTTCGGAAAATTTATTGTGATATCAACAACTAATCAAAGATCCGGTACAGCAAAATAAAATTGCACATTGCATACATAAAGAAAAATCTTTATATTTTAGTTGCCAAGCCGACATTTGGGGCAGCCCGTGAGAGAAAACTACTGCTTCAATTTACTCCCTTTTGCTCTTAAACGAAAGATTGCAATCTGTAGATTTGTCAAATTTGGTTTGTATAACCGCAATTTCTATAATTTAGCGATAATTTGCAATTAAAAATTCATTTCTGCGCATGCTCAGGAGCATGTGTAAATCTGGCTATAGAAACTCACTGATTCTGCGCATGCTCAATGATATGTTTTAATGATAAACACGTTTATTCCGATGATTCTCTCAAGATCTTATGTTTGTGAAATATAAGATTAAAACTGATGGAAATTGTTTATTTCGCGCTGTTTAATTAGCAATAATTTACAATTAAAAAATATTGCTTTCTGCGCATGCTCAGTGACATTTTTAAATATGGCTTCAGATACTCACTAAGCACGATACCGCTTAAACGTATTAATTTGTTTCTGCGCATTATTATGATTTTCAACATTTGGCAATGATGTGTGGGGTATAATTTGTGTATTAGTACATTTATTTACTATCTAGACGTCATGTTTTGACGGGTACCAGCTAGTAATAAAATAAAAATGCAAGTCTATATATAAAACAGTTCCGTAACTGACTCACTGACTGACATACAATGCACAGACCAAACCGCTGGACTTAAAGAGCTGAAATTTTGTATGGCGATTCTTCTTATAGTGTAGGGGTGCACTAAGAAAGATTTTTTAAAAATTCTTCTTAGATTTTTTTAAATTAAATTTTTAAGCTGTTTTAGTAACCTTTTTAAAGTTTACATTAAAAATAATAACTTGACGGTTATAAAATTTCTATCACGAGAAAGATCATAAAAATTCCTTCAAAATGAGATCTTTTTCGAATCTTTACCCCCCTTTTCTGATTTTTGGGGAATTTTTAAAGATTAATTTTTTAGAATTTAATATGTTAAATGCTGATCACGTGATTTCTTTTTTTGGTACTTTAAATAAATTTATCGTCACGTGCATAAAAACTAAATAGACAAAATTATTTTTTTTCTTGCTAATGCGGCAGACGATTGGACATTATTTAGTCTATAAAAATATCCCTTACTATTTTTTTTACATCAATTGTATAGATTGATCGTCTTATTTATTATAAATATATATATATTTATATTTTTTGGCATTAATTGCATACATTCACCGTTGTATTTAATTTTAATGTACTCCGTAGCGAAGTGCGGGTTTTCAGCTAGTAATAACATAGAAATCAGCATTATATTTTTTAAATGCAATAAAATTCAATTAATTTCAGTGTTCTTCGATTATTCGTGCTATTTCTCCTGTACATTAACTCGGTTAATCGGGTGTGTCCTGTAAACTATTTTCTAAAGTATTTAAGTATTTTATATTTCATTTTTCTACATAAAAAGCAATCATTGTGAAATTGCTAAAAGACTTATTTTAGGACTTATTAGTATGCTTTACAATGTATGAGTCCACTGGAGCTTTTGAAGCTTAACAAAGTTTTCTTAGCAGAATGAGACTTCTTAAAATTTAATTTACAATTATCGTTTTGTCACATCCTCAATGATTATTGAAATGTTTTTAAAAGGCTCCAATATAATAACTTATCCTAGACTTAATGAGAGACATGATGATTCCAAAGAACTTAATAGGTCTCTCTCTCTAAGGAAAAATAAAGAACGCTTTGTCTACAGTATTTTTAAACAAAACAGACATTCTGCCTTTTGTTTTAAACAAAAGGCAGTTTATTTTTCTAAGTTCTTTGTGTAGTGATTGATCAAAGCAGAATAAATAAAGCTACTTTATCGTCCATTTAAACTTAACTGAACATCAAGATTGTGTTGTTCCTTTGATTAGATGAAATATCTTTAAAAAAAGATACTTTATTTCCTTTCCAGAAGGGATGGAGATACAAATGTCAGTTATTACGAAAACACTTTTCAAACTTTGATGTTTATGGCAAAATGCTTGAAATTTTGGGTTTAATTTTACACACAATGACAAGCCTTTTAAAGTTTAAAACGTCAATTTTAAAAGAAACTTTCAAAATTATTTTCCTCCTGTTTCTTAAAGAATGCGAATTTCTGTTTCTAAATGTTCTTTTATTTTATCTGTACGATAATTAGAAATACAATTACAGTGATTTGAAGATAAGCAACAGCTGTGAATTATTTTAATACAAGTGAAAACTTTAACTTTGATTTTTGTACTTCAGAACTTATTTTCATCAAAAATATGTACTGCTATTGTGATAACTTAAAATATAATCGTGATGTCTATGAAAATTTTCAGGTATTATTTTCTTAATACTAAGAATGTAATAAATTATGAATTATGCTCTAGGAGAATTATTTGCTGAATTATAGCTGTATTTAAAAAAAATCTTTTGGGAAATTACTGAAATTTTACATGTAATTGAATATAATAACTGATTTTTTTTAAAGATTTCTAGGTATCAATTACTTTTTACTTTATTACACTCGACATGATCTTACGTATATATGATAAAAGGAAATTAATGTTATATGCACGATTTCTTTGTTTTTTGATGTTTTTTTATGTTAAAATTTGCTAAATTTTAATCAAATTTTAATCTAAATTTTAATCAAAAAAGGTCTTGTAAAAAATTGCGTAATTTTGGATTATTCTTTCCCAATTTTCTTATTTAGGAGCTATATTCCCTCAAAATATAGAAAAAAAATTTGCAAATAAAGTTTTTGGAAACAAATGGCTACGAACACAGACGGATAACTTAAGATGTCGTTTCATCCGAAACACTGGACAAATATTAAAATAAATTTATAGAATACCTTTTCAATGTTAAGGAAAAAACAATTATCTTCTAGAGCAGTCTTGACTCCTTATTCCTACCATATGCATCTTATTTCAGGCATGCGGTTATTTTGTATTTCCCAATGAAATAAATTGTCTTAAGACTGGAATTCACACCGAGCACAATTTTGCTTA
Source organism: Dolomedes plantarius (assembly GCA_907164885.2). Taxonomy (NCBI): domain Eukaryota; kingdom Metazoa; phylum Arthropoda; class Arachnida; order Araneae; family Dolomedidae; genus Dolomedes; species Dolomedes plantarius. The sequence goes on from OU015500.1 coordinate 103,910,032, forward strand.
TGGAAACGTAAACAGGAACAAAAGAATTTTTAACAACTAAAATGTAATAAGATGTAGTGACAATGAACAATTGTAATGAACAGTGGTAAATGGTAATATCAATGTAACAATGGATATTTTTTATTATATTGTGGTTATTAAGAAATCTGTAGTTCTTAGGATCACAATATGTATTATGATTTTCATGCGGATATTGCTTGAATGATGTATTACGTTTGTATGCAAATATCACAAGTGTACGAAGTATGATTTTCTTCCGTACACTCGGAGCTCGTTATAACGAGCCCCTACGCCCCCAAGAAAAAGGTCATTATAACGAGTGGTAGCTATAGTGAAAACTCATAAGAATTATAATAAACTCTCATCCTTTGCATAAAAATTAAGATGTTAAAATAAATTTATATTAATGTGGGATTACAATGTAGATAATAATTTTGTTATTAAATAAATAGTAGCAATTAAAATTAATTTAAGCTTATACAATTTAAGAAAGAGGTAATTTATAAAATACAAATTTTGAGCAAAATTTAGTGAAATCACAAAAAAAGGGGGTCTCACTTTTATTTTTTCTTTTGAAAAATAATCATAAATCGTCTTTAGTTATTTGTGCATTTCAGATTTTTTTAAAACATAATTTTCCATCTCTGTTAAAAATCGCGATAGTGAACCAGGGACGCTGTATTTGGTTCAAATAATCTTCAGGCTCGGTATATGGGATGTAATAAAAACATATCATTAAAGGGGGATTCCATTTGGGACTTTATGCTCCTTGCATAGGTACTGCCTTGTATAGGTACTGCCACTTTAATGTGTGGTCGGTGTATTGAACATTGAATGCATGCAGATATCACAAGTGTACGAAGGATGATTTTCTTTCGTACACTCGGAGCTCGTTATAACGAGCCCCTACGCCCCCAAGAAATAGGTCATTATAACGAATGGTAGCTATAGTGAAAACTCATAAAAATTATAATAAGCTCTCATCCTTTGCGTAAAATTTAAGATGTTAAAATAAATTTCATATTAATGTGGGATTACAATGTAGATTATAATTTTGTTATTAAATAAACAGTAGCAATTAAAATTAATTTAAGCTTATACAATTTAAGAAAAAGGTAATTTATAAAATAAAAATTTTGAGCAAAATTTAGTGAAATCACAAAAAAGGGGGTCTCACTTTTATTTTTTTTAGAAAAATAATCATAAATCGTCTTTAGTTATTTGTGCATTTCAGATTTTTTTAAAACATAATTTCCCATCTCTGTTAAAAATCGCGAAAGTGAACCAGGGACGCTGTATTTGGTTCAAATAATCTTCAGGTTCGGTATATGGGATGTAATAAAAACATATCATTAAAGGGGGATTCCATTTGGGACTTTATGCTCCTTGTATAGGTACTGCCTTGTATAGGTACTGCCACTTTAATGTGTGGTCGTTGTATTGAACATTGAATGTATTAAAATAACTACCACTATTCAGATAACTCAAACAATGTAAATAATTCAACACAAAATAATATACATAAGGAAGGCATAGACAGTCGAACAAATTAACAGAAAACCTACCCTAGCGTTGAATAAATTTTAACTTTTCAATAAAAGATTGCGCAGTTGCAACAAATCCTCATACAGAAAAAATAACATTATAACTAGTAAAATGTAAATATTTCATCAGAGAAAGATATTTACTAACAGGAATAATGAAGACAAAATAAACAAAAATCCTGCACTTAGAGCTAAACGCACCATAAATGCAAGATTCTGTAGCAGTAAAAGACCTAAACCATATACCGTGTAACCGAGGTAAACCATGTAACGAGGTCTCTTTTTCAGGAGGCCTAAACGAATCAGTTATCTCAAAGGAGAACTTTCTGAATAGCATGCAGGTCTAACCAAAAGACATATCTCAAAGCCCAGAGATCCCCATTGAAACAGATAGTCAAATCAAATGAATATAAACAGAAATCCCGCACTTAGAGCTAAAGGCACCATAAATGCAAGATTCTATAGCAGTAAAAGACCTAACCCATATACTGAGTAACCGAGGTAAACCATGTAACGAGGTCTCTTTTTCAGGAGGCCTAAACGAATCAGTTACCTCAAAGGGGAACTTTCTGAATAGGATGCAGGTCTATCCAAAAGACATATCTCAAGGCCCAGAGTTCCCCATTGAAACAGATAGTCAAATCAAATGAATATAAACAGAAATACCGCACTTCGAGCTAAACGCACCATAAATGCAAGATTCTGTAGCAGTAAAAAGTAAACATACAATCCTAAAAGAACACAAATGAAAAGACAGAAATATAAAAGGTACATTCACACTATCCCAATAAGGTTTACTTTTAACAACGTCGTTTTACTTTAAACAATGATAAATGTAAAATCATAAAATTAACGTTTGGATAATTTCATGAATATTTCGGATATAAACATATGGTAATGTATTAAAAAACAATAATATGATTTGTGTTTGTACTCTAGGGAACATAAATATGAAATTAATGTGTGTGAATATTATAACCTGTCTCCATTTATTGAAAAACTATGTTCACGGTGAATGTGTTATGACATACTTTACATTTTCACTCCTTCCAAAAATTTGTTACATTTTTTTAACCCCACGTAATATTTTTGTATATATTATATTCTTGTGTATTTATATGAGAAATATATTAATAAATTATTGAGATTCCTTCCTGGATGAAAATTTTTCATATGCAAATTTCTTCGATGAAAAAATATACTTAAACTCCTTTCCACACAAAAACAAAAATATTTAAATATTTTCGAATATTTTGCCATTAAGAGTTATTATAATGCTCGGAAATGAATAATGCTTCTTTAACAAACGATCTGGCATGTATGATATACGTTCCAGAATTTGTTCTCATCGATATATATATTTCCTTTTGAGAAAGCAAGCTTACTAAATGAATAAACCCAGCAATAAACAACAGTTGTTTCATATCTATGTCAAACATACAAATGTAGCAACTGTTGCCAACAACGAATGATAAATGATGAACCTTTTGTGCGAAACATCCAAATCGGGTATCTCTTCATAAGCATACCATTCAATGTCTTGGGGAGCTGGGTATTGAAAAGAAAGAGACAGACAACTTTTTTTCATTTTCCCCGCAAAAATTTTATCGTTTAAATAATGAAGCAAAAGTCACACCGGATAAACAAACACAATGGACCTCGGCATTTCCGCTCCATTAAACATCTATGCGCGGTCTCGAGCTTTCTGTGATGTCCTTACATTCAAAAAGAGTGACGTTTCATTTCCTAATTGCGATGATGAATGTTTCAGGAGCAAATTTTAATGACTGAATTTTAAAACGCCTCTAAACTTGTTTTAAGTGTTTGCGAAATGAAGGGCGATGTAGAGATTATTGTGACTTAATGAACGACGAATAAATTTCTGTAAGGCACTGTAAACGAAGCAAATACTGGAGTTAGAAATAAATGATTTTTTCATGTAATATTCATTTCAGAAATAGGGAATTTATTATGTTAATCAGACAAGATCTTTAAAATAAATAACGTTTTAAAATGAGCATATTTACTGGTTATAATTGAGATTAATTTCAAAATATTCATTTTAGATTCATTTAAAATACTATGATATAAGTAATGGTCATTTCAAAAAAGCTTAGGGACAACAACTATGTGCATTCCTTGAGTTGGTGTTGTTGTTTTAATTTAAAATAACACTAACGGGATTTTGAATGAAAGTCAAAGGCTTTCGTCTCTCTCTGTCTTATTGGCCAGGAGGAGTGTAAAGTCATCTAGAAAAATCATGAAAAAGTTTGATAGTCTAATGGTCAGCACAACATTTCGGAAAGCGGGAGATCCAGGTATGATTATTGATTCCAGTCAAATGTTTAAAGGTTTAAAAAAACGAAATCCTTTTAAGAACATGTTGTTTTTGTAAAAGTGTATCTGTAAAGGAAAACTTTTATTTCTCTCCCAGAGGGCATTTTGGCACACTTCATAAGATATTGTCAACTCGAAGGGGCAGAAGACACATTCTTATGTAAGTTTAGTCTTGCTATACTTCGATGTTTGTTATACTTTACGGATAGTTCCTAGAAAAAACATAATCTGATTTTTTTATTGCAAGAAACAATTTAGATGGTGGTTTTTGTGGCAAATAGAATATCTTTCTTTATACTAACACATATGCATATACACATATGCACATATGTATATATATATGAATGAGGGTGTGTATCTCTCATCATCCATATTTACAAAGTATAAGCTACTGATGTCTGAACTCTCGGTTTTGGAAGTGAACCTTTAAATTTGTAAATTTATTTTCCCTTTTTAGATCGTTGCCATGGATTAATATAAATTTCGATTATTTAATATAACATTGAATTTGATAATCAAATAGATTTACATAGAGTTATTACACGGAATAAAATTGCATATTACATAAATGTATCTTTTTTTATGGATTTCTTGCCAATGTTATTAATGTTAGACAGTTGTTATTAAAGAACACAAAAATCATACTGACCAAAAGAAAAGAGGTACTTATGTACAGGAAATCTGCATTTAATATTTCAAAATTATTTTAAGTAACTCTACTCTCAGATATATCTTTCCTTGATATTGCATTACATCCAATTTCATATATTTCTCTGATAACAATATAAATGTAGAGCTTTACAGAATGTATCGTTTATTTTGTATAACTAGATAGTCAAGAGACTTAACATATTTATTTACATTCCAAAAGACAATTTTATGCTCACGATAAAGATGAATAAGAAGGTTTTCGATTTCAAATCAATGAATTTCTATTTTAATGAAAGCAGATTTTACTGAAAAATATTCATATTTTGCTATCAATAATATTTCATCGATCGTACGGGGAGGGACATTTGTTTTTGTTATCAATTCAACAGTTTAACTGGAAGCAGAACAACGGATCGTATTTGATATAAAATTGAACATTTATTGAATGTTTCAAAAAATAATCAAGTGTGTTTTATGCATAGCAAGTAGAAGCAACAGAAACAAAAGACGTACTGAGTCCTAAAATTTTATACAAGGAGAAATGCTAAACAGGGGAAAACATACAATTCGGATCTTTTGATTCTGTCTCCATTTCACTTCAGCTGAACTGAAAAATAAAACTTCATTCTTCTGCGAAACGAACCTTACGTATTTAAAAACAGTATCAAAATCTAATTTCATGCAGACGGAAACTTTAACGAACTTTTACAGTAGTCAAAGACAGTAAAGAGCAAATGTTGAATGTACGCACAGGGAAACTATTTCATTTCTATGCATTGCATTTTCCCTTTGAAAAAGATGTGTTTCTTATCTTAAATGCAACTCAGTCGAAGGAAAACGAATTTCATGCTTTGAACAGGAATTGCATCTTTTAAAATATCCGGATACAAACAGCTGTATAATTAAATTATGTAAATTTTGATAGTTTAGGCAAAAATTTTATATCGATCTCTTGTCGTAAAGTACTTCATACTGTTTCGGTAATGCTTCAGGATTTATGCAAATTTCTAAGTGAGATTAAGGGCACTGAGGGGCTATAAAGGGACATTGGAACTTTTCAAATCCTTTTCAGATTCCTAGTGTGTCGTAATCCCAGCGGTGTCTCCATGTTCAATTTTTCCCTCTCTCCCAAAAGGCTTATCGAATCTGAGGTTCTTTCGTAACCCCGAATAAGGGATACCAGAGAACAACTTTCCAAAAATTTCAAGATTCTATGGTTTCAATAGGGGATCCCCTAAAACACTTTTAAAAAGACCTTTGTTATTCTAACAGGAATCCTCATAAGGTCACTGACGTAGTGTCAAGCCAACAAGTGCCACTGTAATAGCACAAACCTTGTAGATGTTTTCCTTGTGGAATGACCTCTATGTAAACTGAGGCTCCAAAACCTAGACCTGACTGGGCAGTTTTTAGATAAGATTAGTATCTGTTTTTTTCCTGTTGGTGGCTTGAACATTTACGGTAAAAAAAAGTAGAGGTTTAAAGTGTCATTTCAAACATATAAATGTCCCGAAATTTTTAATTTTGTAAAAAAAAAAATTAAAACACATAAATAAATTTAAGGACGTGATGTTTTATCTGTAATACAGCACTAAAAAAATTGTAACTGTATTTAAGAGCGTAAATGTAATTTTTCTTAGAAATACATGTATATGTAGAGATACATTTCGAATTTCAACTGACCCTTAAATTAGCTGACTAACAGCGTATCAATTTCGCAAAAGTTAACTGATCAAGTCAGTTGGAAGTGAAGCCAGTTTATCAAAAATGAAAAGCATAATGTGTCATTGTTAATTTCTCTGTCATGATAACTTACAACTTCCTTCATGCGTGCACCAACAGAAATATTTGCATCAGAGGGCCCGTCCCAAGAAAAGCAACTCAACCCAAGCATCTGGCAGAGTTCTTTGCGAAAAAAAGATAGAATCAGTGTTAAGTGACAAGTTCAACACCGCCATTCAAGTTGCGTTGCTAAACCTGGAAATAACGCTATTTAGGATTAGATTAATGAGCGATATGTTGAAGTTGCTTATAAATGGGTTTTCAGTTAGAAATGTGCCTTATTTTTTCCGTGTTGAAGCACGTAAACAGTGAATGACATACATTACACCACAAGGCGAGACATAGGATCTTTAACCTTCTTGACTGTAGTATCGTATATCAGGTGATCTCAACATAATATTTGAATATTTGGTAATTGGTCTTCGAGCTTTAAAAAAAAATGGCATCGACGTGAATATATTAATGCTGCATTTCTACTACTCTACAGTTTACCATATAGTGCGACCATGGTCTCGTAAAATCTGCGTGCGAGTGCATCGCACACTTGAGAATTGCAATATTTTCATTTTCATTTCGTTTGTATATGAACGTTAATCATTTTATGATGTTTGATAGAAACTTCGAATAAGGTCCATTGCTATAGAGTGATGCATCGTTTGTAGCTTCTTTTTGTATTCTCTCTGGTAAATAAAAAGGTTTATTACACCTCAAACTCCAGATTCTTTGGCGCTATAATACTTTCACCTGATCATTTGACGGTGTTTCCACATTTTAATCGAGGGTCTGGCTATTTTTGTACATGCATCATGGCAAATAACACTTTAGACCACAATATGGTGAGCTAGTCTTAGCTCTTCATAAACAACCTCTGGTAAATTTATCATAGCAACATTTTATTTGTTATTTTCTGATTTATTTTCGCATTTCAATAATACTTGATATTTTACTTCTTATAGAATACATGGTAGAATAAGATTTTAATTTATATAAGGTCATTAATATAAACACTAAGTGACACTACGCACTTGAAATTTTTTTAAGAAAAACTTTATGACGTCACTGCGATATTGGAAACTCTCCGTCGAGATAAAATACTTCTCCGAAACTCCAAAAATTGATTTCAAGCACCCCTCTTCGTATCCTAAACAAACATGTAACGGAATATGTTAATTAAAGCAACTAATTACTGCAGTGATTAACTGACAACCGGATTTAATTAACGAGCCAAACGTGTCTCAATTAAAATTTTCTTGCTACGGGTTTTGATGGGTTGCCTCTAAGATAAATGCAACGTCTACGATTAGAAGTGGCTGCGAAACTAGTGGCAAAAAAATAATTGAGATGTTTTAAGTTACAAAAAAAGTAATGGCAGCATAAATTAAACACACCGCAATTATTTTTCTAGAGTATGGTTGGTCATTTTTTCTACATTAAAAATATGTATGTTTAAAATTTCGGTATTTCTGATCTATAAATAACGTTTAACAAGAAAAAAATTCAATTGCAAAAAAACAGTGGGTATACTTTTACATATCTTAATATAGGATTTTATATATATATATATATATAAACATGTTATTATTTATACTATAGGAAAATATGTTTTTTCGTGTATTTTAATATAGGTATATTCATATAAGCTACTCGTACATTAAACAAACACGTATACTGGTAATAACGTATATGAATTATATATTATTTCAACAAAAAACTGCATTTGATGCAGTAACTGTTGTAAAAGCTTTTCTAAATGTAGAATTTTCTCAGCACTGCCATTGTTGATGCTATATAGCTGATAAACACATGCATATATCGACAGAAAAAAAGTTAATATGGAATGCATTTTCTTTACGATGTATTGCAAAACGCAAGCTAATTTGAACTTCCTGCGTAACTCTAGTAAAAATATAGCATGAAAATATGTAATAATGCCTTGACCTGAGATATCTACTCTTAGATACAACTCGAATTATAGGGTATCACAGAACTTAGATGGAATTCCAGTTCTCACCTTAAGGCTGAGGAATTTGGTTCCTGGACTTCTTCCTCGTGGCCTAAGACAGTAGAAAGATTCTTTAACAAAGGTGTTTCTGAAAACACTAACGCCAGAGAACACAATTTTTCAACTTATATTTGTTTCTGGTATCGACAACTTTTTGATATTTCCGTAATATATAAATCGATTAATTATATATAATTCAGGCACAACAGAGACGTCAGACATCAGGAGACGTTCCAAAATCGTGTGCATGAACTGCTTACGGAAAGCGGTAAAATTGGTATCAATTAAAGGAAATAGAACAATAACCCATAGTATACACGCATACCTATTTGTTCTAATGTGTGTGAGACACATTAGGACAAATTATGTATGTAAAAGTATATGTATATACATATAACATGATAAATATGTATATACATTTGCCATAAAAAATCTCATACGATATATATATGTCTCTCTCTCTTTCTACATATATATATATATATATATATATATATATATATATATATATATATATATATATAACAGGCATTTAAAAATGAAAAAAAAGTCATTAAATATAACTACCCATGAATGGTAAACAAGCAAATAATTAATTCCCTTGCATTTAGAAATTAGTCTTAAATACTAGTTTTACTGTAATTATGGCATAGCTAATTAAACACTCGTAAAAAGAGTCTAATTAATTTAAATTATTGATATTTATAAATATATACATCTTTCTTTTTTTAGTGTATTTAATGATAAATTAAGCATAATTTTAAAATTTAAAATGGTGTCTATTTATATCGAAATATGACTTAAGATTTAAAAAGGTGAGACCTTTTCAGGTTTTATTAAAATTTTACTTAATGAATAAGGCTTTTAATATTGATTTTTTAAATCTGATATATAATCTGACCTTTCTTATAAATTACAATACACAGTTACATTTTCTTTAGCAGTTTTGTAATATTTTTCTTACTAACGCAGCTTATTCGACATTTCATAAGATGCGGGAAGTGTTGTGTTCTTTAACTGGATGTAAAGAAATTTCCTTTACGCAAGGATCTATTTTCAGAAAGTCAGATGTGTAAATAATGGAATGTAATAACAAATGTTTTATTCAGAGGTTAGTAAAAAATTTGGTAAAAATGCGTACCAACGTTCGTTATCCCTTAGCGGTTGCAGATGCTTGTAGAAAAAACAACTTTAAGATTACAGAATAATGACTCAAATTACTAGAAACAAAAAGCATCCCTAATGATATAAACGAAATCCCTGTCATAAAATAGTATTGTTCTCACAGTGCCCTATATTGTGGGTTTAACACTTTCAGGGGCAACAACCTCCCCGTTTGCACGGTGCAGATTTTTTCCCCCGATTTTTTTTTAACGTAAAGAATCTTGAAAATTTTTCCAATGAAAGGTTTCAAAATGTTTTTACTTCTTTAAACTGATAACAGATGGAAGTACTAATCATTTTTCTGCTCATTTAACTGGAATACATTGAATACAAGTGAAAAAAAAGACTAGATTTAGGCGTTTGCAATGTTCAAACGGCGCCCCTCAAAGGGTTAAAGGAACCAGCAATCATACTTTCAATAAACATACCAAACACGATGAACTTAATACATGCATTGTTATTTTTCCAAATAGAAAAAATCTGTTAGTAATCCAAACGTTATAGTGACGTATATTAAAGGACAAAATTATGTTACAAAATATATCTCTGCTTACTTTTATTAAAATATCTTTTGCAGCGGGTTCTTATAATGTAAATGTTCAATCTAAATTTTTTTGAAGGGGATATTTATATTTTAGCACATTTTTTTCAAACAGCATCCGAAACTCTCTCCCTCTCTCTCTCTCTGTATATATATATATATATATATATATATATATACAGTAAAAATTGTTTATAAGAACACCGGTTATAAAAACATATCGCTTAAAAGAACGGAATTCTTAATCCCCGGCCAATTCTCATGTGTAATAATGGATACAAAATCCGGTTATAAAAACATCGTTAATAAGAACATATCGCTTTTAGTGACGTAAAATTAATTGGTTTCTGGGAAAATAAATCGCTTATAAGAACATGTTAATTCTGAAAGGACGGGAAGTAGCAGAAGGTTGTTCTTCAACCATTTTATCCCTTTAATTTTATCTGAAAAAAACCCCAACTCTCACGAACTAATTCGTCTGTAATCAGCCCTCATAAAGTAAGGGTTGACAGAAAAAGTGTGCCTCCAGAAAACCGTCAAGAAAACAAAACTTGCCAAGAAAAGTGGGCCACCACTCATACCCCTAGTGACTGGGGCATAATGGTCGGAAGTGCTGACCCCGCCAAGCCAGACCCCCAAAACCTCCACCCACTAGTGGAGTCCAACAAGAAAAATTTATGAGGTCCAGAACCAACCCAGACGGCAGCAGAAGTTCTAGAATGGTGGCGAGAAGAAAGAGTGCAATGCATTTACAACTCTTTCTACAGCAGACAAGTCATCACAGTATGTACCTCCTTAGTCTCTACCTCAACATAGTCAATGATGAGTGCAAAACGTAAAACTTTTATGGTTCAGGAAAAAATTCGTATAATTTCCAGATTAGAAAACGGTGAAAAAAATGGAGCATTAGCAAACGAATTAAAGATGAGTCATGTCACGATTTCAAATATTTTTAAAAATAGAGAAAAATTAAAAGAAGAATTTGAAAAAGATCGGACTAAAATTAAGAAACTTCGAAAGTGTCCACATGCTGACATAGAAGAAACCCTTTTGCAATAGTTTAAGATTCAAAGGAGTGCCAACATTCCCCCAAGCGGACCGATTTTGCAAGCGAAAGCAAATAAATTTGCGAAACTCTTTAGAAAACATGATTTCGTTTGTTCAACTTCGTGGATCCAGAGATTTCAGGAGATGCATTCCATTGTGTTCGGTTGAATCAGTGGAGAATCGAAGGCAATGCCACCAGGAGTTTCTGATAACTGTCTTAAAACTGTTTGGACTACGTTAAGAGTAGGCTATGAAGACCATGAAATCTTTAACGCTGATGAAACTGGTCTATTTTATAGGATGACCCTGAATAGGACGTTGCGTTTCAAACACGAAAACTGCAGTGGTGGTAAGCTTTCAAAAGAAATGATAATAGTTATGGTTGCGGGAAATTTAACTGGAACTGAAAAATTGAAGCTTTTAGTGATCGCGAAATGCAAAAAAACCGAGGGCATTTAAAAATATAAAATCACTGCCAGTTGATTATCATTTGAATTCTAAAGCTTGGATGACGGGAGAAATCTTTGAAAACTGGTTACGGAAGTGGGACCAAGAACTTATTAAATAAAAAAAAGAGAATTCTTCTTATTGTGGGCAATTGCCCAGCCCGCTCTCCGGTTCAAGGTCTTCGTGCTATTAAATTAACGTTTCTTCCTCCCAACTCAACCTCCGTATTACAACCTATGGATCAAGGTGTCATTAAGTCCTTAAAAGTTCATTTCAGGAAGAACTTGATTCTACAGATCATCGATGATATTGAAAATAAGAATGAACCGAATATTTCAATACTGGACGCTACCATCATGCTAGAAAAGGCATGGAATAATGTTAAACCTTTAAAGATTTCAAATTGTTTCCGGCATGCTGGTTTTCTTAGGGGTGAAAATCCTTCCATTTTTCAAATTCAAGACTCTAGAGATGAAACGTTTCAAGACTGGGCTCGAGATTTGCCAATAGAACAAGATTCACTTCAGGAATATGAAGACAGATTTGGTTCTTGCAACTCATGGGAATGTAATGGATGAAGATATTGTTGCAGGCGTAAATGCAGAGATTTTTGGCAGAGATGATGATATTGATGACAGTGCCAATTCAGAAGATCATTTAAACGAGTTTTCTTTCCCGAGTTTAAAAGAAATATTTTCCGTAATCAATGCTGTTAATAAATTTTTAGCTTACAATGACGATTTCGTGAAGGATACGATAAAAAAAAGCTGTCAAACAATTTGTCGCGATAACCTAAAACTCTTTTAATTTTCAAAAAAGAAAAAAACTAGACAAGAAATATTACCGAGTATTTTTCAGTAAATCAATAAACATGTAAAAACAAAATATTGGATTGTGTATGTACATTCATAACAGCTACATAATTTAATTCATTTTTCTTTTTAACATTTTTAGAACTATGTATTTGAAAAAGTTTAAGTAAACATACTTATATGAAAATAAGCAGTGTGTTTTTCCCTAATTGAACCTGAACCTTTTAACAATTTTTTGAACGTCATGTTTCAGGTGTAAATACAAATTATGTGACAATGAATTTGGTATTACCAGCAGTTTTAGGTTATCTATCGGATATAAAAACTATCGATTATAAGAACCAGTTTTTAAAGTAGCCTGGATGTTCTTATAAACGATTTGTACTGTATATATATATATATATATATATATATATATATATATATATATATATATATATATATATATATATATATATATATATATATATATATATATATATATATATATATATATACATATATATATATATATACAGTATGCCCACTTAAGTCCCTTGCTCCCCTCTTAACTTCAGAACGGCTGTTTCTAAATTCATAAAAGTGGTGTCTAGGTAGAGTAAAGTAGCCATACACTAATGAATGAAACCGTCTACGGCGTCACTTGGTGAAAAACTGCGGAGTTAGTATTCCTATATCGAAAACGGAACAAGATAGGGAAAAAAAAGTAATTTACAATGTTGTAGAGCATCATCGATTTAGTAAGAAAAGACACCTTGTGGACTTCAATGCGAAGAATAGAACGGTTCAAACGCTCATTTGTTTTTTCGTGATTTCCTACACTGTGACGTCACGAAACTTGAACGGAAGGAGAAATGATTATCTTTCGGGCAAAACACGACACCGCAATGTGCACAGTGGTATATCGCATGTGATCCCCAATCAAAAAGACCTTGGTGTAAACCCCGAAGGTTGCATCCTTGTACTGATTGTCTTTATAAACAGAGTAGACAATACGTAGATCGTGTAAAATAGTGTCGCATCAACTCAACGCAACTTGTGCTTGGTGTTAGAAATTTTTGCAGTATGCAAATACGTAAGAATCGTCATGCCTGTTTACCTGAGACATCTATAAAAGAGACATCTTCTTGGGGTTGTTGTATGTTGATGCTCATGGTCATGACTGAGTATTCCAAAGTTGAGTATTGTTAGATGGTTTTACTTTACGGTGAATGTGGAAATAAGGCACGATCAGCAGCACGGTTGCACCGGCAACGTTTCCCTGCAGGACCGCATCCTTCTCATCAAACCATCCTAACTGCTGTCATACGTTTAATGGAGACAGGCTGCGTTACTAGTCGAACTCGATCTGGCAGACAAGCTAAGGTAGGACGGCAAGTTCAATCGGTTGAGGTATTAGCATTCGCAATCTTATAGCGAAATGTAGCACAAGAGAGATCAGTAAACACTGTGGCCTCTCCAAAAGTCAGATTTGGAAAATCCTAATCAAATTAGGCGCTCATCCATACCGACCAACGCCTCAAGAGGTTTTAGTGAACGGGGATGCCGAGCGATGCTATGCACGTTACAACTTCGTCGTGAATCAGATACAGGTCTAGCCAACATTCTTGGCAGATATAGTGTGGACGGATGAGGCATACTTTTCCCGGAATGGCATGTACAATAGACATAGCACCCACTACTGGGCGCTGGAAAATCCTAGATGTTTTACCAACGTTCGACATCAAATGCTGTATGCTATTAATGTTTGGTGTGCAACTTACAATAACAAGCTGATCGGCCCAATATTTTACAATGGCACGTTAACGGGTGCAAGATATTTATTAATTGCTACAAAATGTAATACCCGATTATGTGGACGAACTGCCGTTTTTTAATCTCTGGAATGTATGGTTTCAACATGACGGCGTGCCTGTTCATAAGACATCTCCAGTGAAGCAGTACCTCGTAAAGGAATTCGGGAACCAAATAATTGGGTAAGGCGGTTTCAAAGAGTGGCCTCCACGTTCTTCTGATCTAACTCCACTGGACTTTTTCCTGTGGGGATACATGAAACAGCAGGTGTATACGACCCCTATACAAACATTGCAGGACCTTAAACGACGCATTAAGGACGCTTGTGCCAACGTGTCACGCTCTATGCTCCAACGTGTGCAACGTGACATTCAAACAAGGATCCAAACGTGCATTGCAGCTGACAGTGAGAAATTTGAACATCTCAAATAAAGGTATATTTTTATAACTAGTTGCTTTTTTTCTTTCTCAGGTCGTTTTGCCACGTCACAGTGTAGGGAATCACGGAAAAAACAAATGGCATTTTGACCGCTGTATTCTTATCATTAATGTCCACAAGGTATCTTTTCGTACTAAATCGATGATTCTCTACAACTTTGTAAATCCATTTTTTCCCTATCTCGTTCCATTTTCGAGATAGGAATGCTAGCTCCGCAGTTTTCTACCAGGTGGCGTGGTAGGTGATTTCATTGAAAAGCGCATGGCTACTTCGCTATAACTAGACACCACTTTGATGAAAAAAGCAGCAGTCGTTCCGAATTTAGTAGGATGGCTGCTGAGGGGGGGCATCTGTGTATTGTTACATTTTCTGGATTCGATGGGATTGAATAAGAATGTCTCCAGAAAGTGCACACAAAATAAAATTTATTATTCTCTAAATTCTTCAGGAGCATTCACAATTACTAACAGAAAACACGTAACAACTGTCTTCTTT
This sequence comes from Dolomedes plantarius, assembly GCA_907164885.2. Taxonomy (NCBI): domain Eukaryota; kingdom Metazoa; phylum Arthropoda; class Arachnida; order Araneae; family Dolomedidae; genus Dolomedes; species Dolomedes plantarius. The sequence goes on from OU015500.1 coordinate 103,925,087, forward strand.
ACAGCAGAAAACTCTAAAAAAAACGGATAACAGAGTCTTCAATACAATATACGCCTAACGCACTTTCAATACATTCAATACGCGGCAGAAGATAACTATGACTTTCAGGTTCAGGTTCAGGTATTTAAAGTTGTCGGAGCTCCAAAGTCTGTAGGACTTTATCTCAAATTTTAACATTATGCATCAGAATATATTTGCTCAGCAGGTAATTAAATATCATAAATAGGCCATTATCAGTAAAAACATAATACAAATAAAATAAGTAAAATAAGTAATAGTAAAATAAAAACTGACTTTCAGTGCCAATCACAGGTATATTTATAGACTTCCAAAGAGCCTCCTATCGGCCGCCAACTAGAAATCTCCAGAATGTACGAGAAATATCTAGAAAGTTGGCGACCATTTGACGTCATATCGCCAAATTTGGCTACCAAAATAAGTTTTCAAATCCATCGCCAATTTGGCGATAATTCTCATATTTAGGGAGATTACTATTAACTAGCAAAATTCGTAACTATATATATATATATATATATATATATATATATATATATATATATATATATATATATATATATATATATATGTGTGTGTGTGTGTGTGTGTGTGTGTTTGTTTCATGACCCGAAAGGTCATCTCTTGAAGAAACACAATCGAGGCCGAAATTAAATGCAATTACAAATCATAAGAACAACTGAAGTTTCTTCCATGAAATCAGCAACATGTTAATCGCATCGAAGCCAACCCGCGTCTATCGTAAAAGCGCCAAAATACAATTAGCTCAGAGAGGTTGCTAGAATTGGCGGAGGAAGTTAGTGTGTGGAAAGGCGAGGCGTTTTCGCGAAAGAGTAGAAACAGAGGTTACCAGAACAGAGATAAAGTTCAGAATGGGCGATTATAGGTTGTTAGTAATATTATCACACACACAAACACACACACACACACACACACATATATATATATATATATATATATATATATATATATATATATATATGTATATGGAATATGTGTAATTGGAAAGAAGTAAAACAATGTCAACTGTTACAAAGATTTCAGAATTGTAATTTAATATGATTACTTGCAAAACAAGAAAATATTGTAGAAATTTCCTATGTAAGAAAACTTTTAAAAGGGGAAATAGAAAATTAAAATGTAAACAAAGAAAATTTAGTAGATTGACTATAGTACCGATTTAGTTTATTGACTATAGTAGTACCGATTTAGTTTATTGACTATAGTACCGATGAAGAGCGAGTCATTAGCAGGTATGGGGGGGGGGCTACAGTTGTTAGTACTTATTTTAGAACTTTTGATAAAATTGGTATTTTTTTTAATTTCCTGTGTGGAAGTATTGTCGATTTTCCTGATGTTTTCAAAATTGTTTGCATTATATAGTATTAAATATTACTTCAAAATTATTTAAGTATTTTGCCCTTGAACAAACAATCTAAACGATTGAGGTCGTATATAAATGTGAGTAATTGTCATTTCGTTCACTGTTTTCAACGATTGACGATTCAAAATGCAAAATTCAGAAAATTAAGCAATTCAAATTAATACATATCTCTCCTTCAAAAATATTTGAAACTATAAGTCAAATAATCCTAATAATATCACATAATCCAATAAACTAATGATTAAGACGTATATTCAGAGCAGTTACCCGAGCGTCCTTTACCTGCAAACTTTTCAATTACGATCGTTAAATTGAAGTTTTCCAAGAGTGGTAATGCATTTTCCTGAATTTTTCAGAATTTGCCGTGGTGTAGGAAGAGGTTGTTTGTAGTCTCTTGTGGGTAACAAGTAGATTTAAATTTTACTTCGCAATTGCATTGGAGATGCACCCTGAAATTGCAAGAAAAGAGCGCACTTGGCGAATAAATTAGCTGATGAGAAAACTTTTAGTAGCCTCCAGAAAGCCGCCACAAATTTCTCTCTTATGTTCTGGATTGATTCGATATGTTGTTGGAGGTTTAAAAGTTTTAAGACAATTATTGTGTGGTGGAACGTTTCTAATTAGGTCCAATTTAATTATTTCAGTGCGAAATTGATTAATCAATTTCTAGCTGTTTAATGAATAACAAAAGGTATTTTAATTAAAATTTCCCATTTATATATATATATATATATATATATTAATATATATATATATATATTAATATTAGGGCGGAGCGTAAAAATGTTTTCGATTTTTTTTTGCCCTTTCGAATTTTTGCCTTTTTTTTTGTTGGGTACTGGTGTGTAGGTCTCGTATAAAGTTTTGGGTAAATCAAAAAATATCTTCCGTTTCCATTTCGTCCGTGATTTTTATCATATTTTTACCATATAGTTAACAATGTGTATTTCCATTGTTTTGTATGCAGCTGTTCGCTTCTTTCAGAATTATATTCTGAAAAAACCCAAAACTCACCACGGTTTGTGGGTGCATTGCCAGTTAAACCCGTGCCCACCCATCCACCCAACCACATGGGCACTTAACCCCTTTGTCCTTGCAGTTATTCCGGTTTTACTCGGTACTCGCATTTGGTTTCAAATGATGGCATAGCTTTTCTCGACCCTGTTCAGGTTCTAACTATACCATCACGCTCATTTTCAAAACACAGCCGCAGAAACCTCTGTTACAAGTTTCACGAAACGTTCAAAACTTTGGGTGTGGCGACGAAATTTTAAGCTTCCCAGGTGTTGAGCTACATACTCTACACTGGAAATCAAATTTCCTAAATCATCTTCTATTAAGGGAGATGTTGTTGGGGATTCCGTCAAATTACATTTCTGCCAATCAATAAGGTCTATATATGAAACTGCCTCGAAGTTGAGTGACAGAGTGTTGTAATGTCTGATTCCTTCCTTTTTCCCTTTCTTGCTCGTAAAATCCTACGTAGTCCAAGTTCTCGAATGGACTGGCTGTCGTCTGTGATCATTGACAAGATTATTGCTTCCGGGTGGCCGAAATAGCCATTTCTCTGGATAATGGGACCGACCACAGTCTTTAATTCGCTTTTAAGATAGCCCGAGACATTTATTGTCTTCCACAAATTGTGTGGACCACCCGGGCAATATGGATTTAGTTTGACTGTAAATCACATAGCTGCGTACACTTTCATGATGAATTCTGCCAGAGTTTGAAGTTGGTTTGAAAGCTCTGATAAGCTAAAGTATAAACGCATTATTCGATTTGCAGTTTTTAGCCAACGTGCATGAGACATTTTCCCAGCGTTCCTTTGTGACAAACTTGATGAACAGTTTCCATCTGGGACAGCTTGACAAATATCCCAAAGGTATCGCTGGCATTTGCTAAGATCCTATATGTCGATTTTCGGAAATTCCCTGGAAATGACTAAAAATCTCACAATTGGGAGGTTTTCACAATTTGCCAATGCCTTCCCAATAGGACCAGAATATGTATGGGCCACTCGTTTCACCAGGGCCACTCGTTCCATCATCCAAATGCTGCACTAAATATCGCAGTGGCAACTCATTTCCGTGTAACTGACACATAAACCAGTGCAATTTGTTTCCCAATGGCCTCCTCAAAACAGCGAATTACCCCGGATTTATAGCCAATATTAACGACGTTCAACCGCACCCTATTGATATTTGTAGTCATTTGTAGCAAATTTCCGAAAATCGACGTAAAGGTAAAACCGATTATACATGGCAATTGAAATTGCAACCAATAAACTTGTGTGATCATACATTAATTCCCAAGTCTTGTTTTCAGAACTTTGAAAATGTGTGAATTTGAAATTTTTTTCCCGTAACATTCAGAGAAAAAAATTAATATAAAAAAAATAATTTTTTTTCCATAAGATTTCAAAAGATAAACTTTACTTTAAATAACTTTATTTCCAATTTAATTCGACATTTTTAAGTTTAACAAACAATTATCTGTATTTACAGTATTAAAATTGTTATAAAAAGATGAAATGTTACTGTCGAATACTTATTGAATTTTCAAGTTTATTCAATATTTATTAATTAAGGTTGCATTACAAATTGTGTTTGCAAAGCATGTGTTAAACTAAAAAAAATAAATAAATAAATGCTATTTCCTCTCTGAATAATTATAATTGATTATTTAGTTATTTGCACTGAAATCTTCCAATAAAATCAATTGAAAAATATTCGGCTACAAACATAAACAATAGAAAAAAAATACTTTAGACTAATGTACCATAGCTCATTGGTATTGCCAAGAATTCTACTTCGATAAAATGACGCCAATCCATTCCGCAATTTTAAGTATGTAAAGCATTAAATTCTTTAAAAGTCCCCTTTATCATTTATCCCAAACTCGTTTTAACAAGAAATGCTTCCCATCACTTCACACCCCTATAAAATTACATGCCTTATCCAATAAACCTGATTAAGTGCAGAATTTGGGAGAATTTTGCACTTTCTCTCTACAGACTTGTTACGAAACGCTCTTAAATTCTAGCTCACTTTTCGCACACTCATCCTACTCTTCGTAATGTGTTCTTACGGAATTTAAAGAATTTGTTTTCTAGGAGAGGGCATAAAAGAGTCTCAGACAGCTTTAAATTTTATTAGGACAGTTTACCCGAGTCGACACCCTTGTGCCTGAAAATGTAAGGAGTTATTGAACATCTATGTGTACGTGGAGCATAAACTAACCGATGAGAAATCCTTTCAAAGCGCGACGTGTAAATTATTGTGAGGTTTTCTGGGCTGATTTCTCCAACTCTTTATTGCGATGTTTAAAACTTCAAAATTTATTCATTTAATTTAAAGAATTATTTTGTTGGGATTTCCAATAGTTGAAATAGTTCTTTAAATGAATAAATCAGACACATTTTTAAAAGGATAATTGGATAAACTAATTTTAGTTTGCTTAACTAGTTTGTTAAGTTAGTTGACTCCTTTAGTAAATTTGTTTAACAAAGAATATAACATAGTTATAAAGTGTAGAAAAAATTGAGAAACGGAAGTTTTAAAAGTAAGAATTAGTCTTAAAATTTTTATGGGCAAAATAAGAGCTATACAAAAATGTTACTCAATGGAGTTAAGGGCATTTTATTGTTTAAGAACGTATGTGGAATGTGAATCTTTCCAAACTTGAGGATGTGTTTCGTTCCAGTGCTTTTCTATCTTTCTGTCTGAAGGATTGGAAACGACCCTTGTGATTGTAGATTTCCATTTGACTTACGTAACTGGTTTATTAACTATTTCTATCCTTTTCTTTTGCAGAGATATTCGGATATTATATTGTCAAACATAAATGTCTAAATGTCTCAATTAAACAACGTATCACTGACATCACCAATTTTGCATAAAGCCGGTGACCTCACATTTGTTTTCAAGGACAGATTAGAGAACTCTTCAAGATAGTAAGAATGATTATCAAAGCATTGAGTAAGCTTAAAAGTTCGTTTGATTTTTAGTTGTATGGCATTTGTAGCTCTTAGTTGACTTCAGTGTCATTCGAAACAATTTTGTTAGATTGTGTTGTGGCAGATATAACCGTGTGTTTAAAACAAAAACTTATTAACGTTGAGAATTTTTTGTGTAGCTATTTTAAAATTGAAGATTGAAGATTAAAGAAAATTAGCAATGTTTACGGCAAATTACGATATATTATTACAATAAAGGTAAAGATACTACTAAAATGGAAAAATATATTTGAGCAGTGTAAGTTTTGGGGAAGATGGAATTATGAAGATGCCTGAAAGATGGTAGAAGGTAGTGGAACAAAACAATGAACGTGTTGCTCAGTAAAGTTATTGGTGAATATCGAGAATGTGTCTTTTATTTTTATTTAAAAACAAAACGAGCTTATCTAATATATGATGGCCTACCTAATAATATAACGATATCGGAAGTTATTGGTGAATATCGAGAATGTGTCTTTTATTTTTATTTAAAAACAAAACGAACTTATCTAATATATGATGGCCTACCTAATAAATTTAACGATAAATAGACAAGTACCATTAAAACATTTAGATAAATTTATATGGTATGTAAAATTTTTATATAAAATGGTCTAAAAGATTCGCGTTTACTGATGTCCGAGTAAAAAACAAAAAATCACATATTTGCATGCTTTTGTTACTTGTGAATCCAATACGAACTGGTTAGAAAATAAATCTAATTCATATGTTTAAAAATGTTCTCCATCCATAACCTGCACTTGGCTAAGAGCCACTGATTGTATGTCAGCTTAGAATAAAAGAAGATCATTCGAGAAATCGAGAAATATCCCTCCCCCCAACTTTCTCAGAAATGTCACGTGACTGCTCAAATAAAACGGATTAAGCCCGAATTATGGGAGTATTTTGCGCTTCCTTAAAGCGAGACGCTTTACAAAACACCCTATCAAAATCAAGTTTACAGAGAGAGCATCGTCATTCTGATCTACTCTGTTTAATGCGTTTTTCTGAAATTGAGAGAATTTGGTGCGCCGGGCGAAAATATTTAGAATCTCTAAGGAATTATGAGCTCTCGATTTAAATTTTATTACGAACGTCTACTGGCGGCATCACCTGGCTAAAATCCAAGGAAATTTCCATTCTTCGTTACTTGGTTTAAGAAATTAGCGGATGAGGTAAATGATAATAGCTCCGTGCGTGTGTTTATGTGGGCGTAATTTCGGCGGAAATTTAATTCCATTTTCGAGAGAGTGTCTGAAACTTTTACACAGATTGGATTGGCGTAAAAGTATTTGATACGATTGAAACTAATTATTTATTTATAATGAAATTGCTCCTTAGCAAATTCTCGCAAATAAATTTCTAATATTTGTTGAATATATTCTTGGTAAAATATATTTTAACCTTAAAGTGAATGCCCTTGAACATTACACTTCGAAGGTTTCCAGTGGGTAGAACACCCAAAGTTTCCGTGTGGGAATTTCCTGTTTATCCTTAACAGGTGGTTTTTACATTAGCAGTTTACATTAGATGTTGCTTTTTGGGTCTCTTCAATCATCTCTTGTTACAACAGACCTAAACAGACCGGTAGCTACAACTCAAAATTCTTCCGAAATGGCTACGATGCCAATGCTAATCATAGACTCGTACATGCAGGCTACACTACCAAAGTCCTCAGACTGGGATAAGAGAGTTCGGGCTTCACCCTTGGGTAGATATCCGTTGGTAACAAAAATCGTGCTTATCTTTTAGAATGTACACGTAGACTTAAAGTATTTTCTTCCGAATGATCAATTAATTTTAACGTAGGATTACGTTCCTCCGTAACGGTCCTCCGGAAAGCAAAATTTCAGATGTCCGTCGTCGCGAGTTATAATTTTGGCAGTGTGCAAACCCAGTGCGTATCGCTTGGGCAAGTAGTAAGTAGTTAAACAGAAAAGTGCCAAAATGCATCAAAATTTTGACATACATTGTATATATATATATATATATATATATATATATATATATATATAATGCCATTGTTTTACAAAAGATTTCTAATCTTCCATTCTTATAACGTGGTTTGCTAACGCATAAATTCCTTTTTCATAAATACTATTTGGGTGTAATAGTCCCACTTATAATTTCACCTTTTCTTAGAATCTTAAGAAAAATTTCAGAATAAAGTCACTTGATTTAAAAAAATCCCTTTAATTTCTTACACAGGAATAAGCAGTGTTTGACATTTAATGTCAAGCGTTTATCGAAAACTATACTCGAAAATTTTGAACATCATACCCTTTTATTTTCAAATTATTACATACGCATGTATTAACAAATTGTTTCCCGACAATTTTATTTAAATATATACCCATGTCATCGGCAAAGACTGACATTTTCGAATTAAGTACGGTATTTTAATCAATTTTCTTTATAGAGGGGGGAGCTGAGATTCACAGTTTAAACTCATTGAGGCCATATTGCAGGTAGTTTTCAAAACAACGTTCAGTGGATGAAACATTTCTCTAGTATGACTTTTCTTTATCCTAAATGGTCTTCAACATATGCCTGTAAAAACACGAGTTCACTAGGTACCAGTCAAAGTGTTAACTACATATGGGTATGTTCAGTTTAATATTTTTTTTTAATTGGATGAGGTTGAGGTGGCACGGGGTAGTCATATATGTATGTATGTATGTACGTGTGTATGTATGTATGTGTGTGTATATGTATGTGTGTGTGTATGTATATGTGTGTGTGTCTGTGTGTGTGTGTGTACGTACGTACATATATATATATATATATATATATATGTGTGTGTGTGTGTGTGTGTGTGTGTGTACAATCGCTATATGACTGTTTTATCTAATGACGAAAAGTATAAAATAAATATGTTTATACATCATAAAATCTTAACAAATGGTATAAAAATTGAAAACATTTTGAAATTTTTAAGTACATATTTCTGATTTATCTGTAATTAACTTCATGCTATATTGTTGAAAGAAATTTTGGTACACCTTTTCCATAAAAGTGTCAATATTCAAATGGTTGCATTGATCATTTTCATGTTGTGTAGTGGAAAGTAAAATTAGATTGTTTGAATCACAAAAGATGACGCCGAACAAAGCTTGATCGTATTACTTTTTTTCCTAAATTATCTTTAAATTTACATTGGAATCTAACAAATAGTGTTTAAATGGAGGGGAAATATAACCAAAATTCAGAAATCTCAAGATTTGCAATTTTATTAAAAAAGAACACCTACTTTTCTCCTGGAACTGAATAATATTCTATAGGACAAATCCTTCAGCTCTTTAAACAATATTGACGGCCTAGAGAATTACGTGGTTTAAAACTAAATTTTCTAATTATAAGTTCCACTTCTACAGGTTTCAACTATTTGCAAAGAGATGTCAAATCTTCAGTGCCAATAAAGTCACTTGTCACATTTAACTTGATTAAGTGCTAAATTTGGCAGATATTTACCCTTACTTTGAGCGAGACACTTTGCGAAACATCCTACTAACTTGCCCTTTACGTATTAAACTACACTCTCTTTAATGTGTGTTTCCGAGTTTCAGGAATTTGATGTACCGGGAAAACTTTTGCGATGTGCACAGAGAATTAGCTTTAAATATGATTACTCTCCGATTGAGAAAAAAATATCACATCAGAAGAGCGGTTACCTGTAAGAATTCCAAGGAAAATGCTTCGAGCTGAGTTTTATCCGATAAAATATAAAGGTAGTGATCATTAAATAGAGTTTTATATGTTAATGGATTAAACGTTACATTATTACATTTGCAAAATGAACGACAAATAAATGAGGACTAATATTCAAAATGATTTTAATATATCGTCATATATTTTGTACTCTCCACCAATAATTAATAAAATATTTGTAATTTGTAACTGCATGATAATTAACAATAATTATACAGTCGAACTCGTTATAACGAACCAGATATATAGCGAACTCATGGATAAAACGTACGAAAATTTTGGTTCCGCCATTTTCCTATTATACGTAATTTAATTAGTATTGTGTCAGTTTAATGTAATCGATTTTAGTCGATCTAGTTCATTAACGATAATTTTTAATAGGTTTTATTAATTTTTAATACATCATTATTGAATACACATTGCAACTAATGAGTTATACATTTCGGGAACTCTAGCATTTTTCTTAACGGTTCGGATAAAGAGAACAAAACCTCTGATCCCTTGAAGTTCGTTATAACGGGGTTCGACTGTATATCTTGAATGAAGGGTTCGTGGTGACCTGGTGGTACAGCGCACTGGCTTTCGTTACTGAGGGTGCTCGGATCGAATCCCGGCGTCGCGCCACTAAAATGTCCCTGTTTGTGTCGTCCCTTCATGGGGGGTAATGCTGGTCCACCTATTTAGTACCCCTATAATAAAATTTACAGCAAAACTGTGGTGTATTATAAGCGAATGTCTTCAGGACAAGTGCATCCGCATTGGTAAATATATATATATATATATATATATATATATATATATATATATATATATATATATATATGGAATGAATGGGAGATTTTTAATTTCAATATCAAGGTTTCAATAACCAACATCTAGGGAAAAGGGATGGACTCGTGTCAACAAAATTTCTTTTATTTTGCAAAATAAACTGTAATGTTCGTTGTCACGAAGCATTATTTCCCATTGTACTCACATATTTTCCCTTTCCTTTAAGTTAATTTCAGAGTAGGTTGACTAGGATGTATTTTTATTTATATGTTTATATAAAACAATCTTTACATTTTATATTCATTCTTTTTTTTTTGTTTTAGTTTTTCAATACCACAAAATTTTCTACTAGAGTGAATTTTCAGTATTTGTTTCAATGATTATCCTATATAATTCTTTCCAGCGGTCGGTTGTCAATGTGAAAGCCTCCTGCTTGGGTCATGAATCTAACTCGCATTTCCAAATATCTCAGCTAGTGTTCCCCGAACTGACATTTGCTAACAGCGAGATATTTGGGCGAAAAAGAAAACTGTGGCAGCGCCTGCCAGATGCAACGTGTCCAAATACCTAGAATTTCGCAACACACCCACCCAATGATATGGAAATTTCTTTAACGTAGGATTACGTTCCTCCATAACGGTCCTCCGGAAAGCAAAATTTTAGGTGCTAAAACCGTCCGCCCGTACCTCGCGAGTTACAATATTGGCAGCGTGACAAACCTAGTCTGTATCCCTTGGACAAGCAGTAAACAGCTGCTACCAAAATGCGTCAAAATTTTGACCTACATATATGTATATATATATATACGTACATACATATACATATATATATATATATATATATATATATATATATATATATATATATATATATATATATATATATATATATATATATATATAGATTAAGGTGACCAGAAGTCCCGCTTTTGGTGGGACAGCCCAGATTTTTAACAATGTGTCCCACGTCCCGCGGCGTTTTAAAAAAGTCCCGCTTTTTGGAGGGAATGCACGACAAGCTAGGGAACAGCGGGAGAACGGGAAGGGAATATACGGTTTTCGGCGGCCATGTGGCTATTTTGCCAGGATATGAGTTTTATATTATTTTTGTTAATTGTATAATGTTAAATTATCTGAGTTATCATTATTAAAAAATATATCGATAAGGAAAAGGTTAAATCTTGGGCATCAGCAAAAATCACGATAGAGAACACATGGTTAGAAATATTTCATCATTTTGAAACAAACCATGTTCCATACAATAATGCGCTAGAAATTGTGGAATACGCGCTGTCCTCACCAGGAACTAATGCTGCGACTGAACGCGTTTTTTTCTACGGTCAATAAAGTGTGGACATCAGAGAAATCACAATTAAGTGTTGAGACTTTGAAAGCCGTTTTATGTGTGGAATATAATTTAACAAATTCTTGTGAAAAATTTCATGACCTTTTAAAGAACAGCAGCAATCTACTAAAAAAATTCACGCAAATGAGAAGTATGCCAAAGAATAAAATAATACAATACATAATTTTATAAATTTATTATATTTGTAAATTGTACTTATGTTGAAATTTTAAAAAAATATATTACAATACTATTTTTGCGTTCTATGAATATTTTTGTTGCTCCATATAGACTAAATTTTTAATCACAATCTCCCCCCCCCCCCCCGGGTCAATAGTTATCCGCTTTACCAATTTTAAAATCTGGTCACCTTAATATACACTCATGGACAAAAAAATTAGCGCACCAAGAAATAATTGCGGGATCGTAACGAAACTTGCAATTAAGGTACTTGTCGGGGAGGTATGCAAATGATTAGAAATGCAGCGTGATTACGCATTACGTATAGCCGGTAGAGGGCGTTGAACATCGTACTCTGTGGAGTATAAAACAGGTAACCAAAGCTTGTTTGAGTGTGCTGAATCATTTACAAAGGAAGAGCTGAGATAGACATGCCATTACGCCGTGTTCGAAGACAATATAAGCAGTTGTCACAGTTTGAGAGGGGGAGAATCGTCGGGATGATGGAAGCTGGGTGGTCAGCTAGGTGAGTAGCTCGTCAATTAGGCCGCTCAAATTGTGTTGTGAGGAGGTGTTGGGACCAGTGGACCCGAGAGATATCATGTACACGAAGACCAGGCTCAGGACGCCTTCGACAGACCAGTCGTCGAGAAAAACGCCACATCGTAAGAAATGCACGCGTACAGCCAACTGCTTCATCGGCCGCCATCCAGGCACAGGTAGCACCTTCACTAGGGGCCTTTGTGTCTTCTCGAACCATACGAAGGCGCCTGGCTGAAGGACAGTTGGTATCGCGGCGCCCATTACGTGTGCTGCCGTTGACGCCCACCCATCGACACCTCCGTTTGGAGTATTGCCGCGCACGAGGAAACTGGACTGCAGCGGAATGGAACCAGGTAGTCTTTAGCGACGAATCCAGTTTCAATCTCGGCAGTGATGACAATCGTGTTCGTGTGTGGAGAGCCCGTGGTGAACGCTTCAATCCTGCCTTTGCTGTACAGCGACACATCGCTCCCCAGCTGGTGTGATGGTATGGGGTGCCATTGCCTACAATACACGGTCACCCCTAATATTGTTCCATGGCACCATGACAGCCCAGCGGTATGTTCATGAAATCCTGCAACCACATGTGTTGCCACTCATGCAACGGCTCCCAGGAGCCATTTTTCAACAAGACAATGCTCGACCTCATACGGCAACGGTGTCACAAGACTGTCTCCGCACTGTTACTACCCTTCCTTGGCCTGACCGATCCCCAGATTTGTCTCCAATCGAGCATATCTGGGATCATTTGGGACGACGAGTTGGGCATCCCACGAGTTTGAACGAACTAGAGGCAAGGTTACAGCAAATATGGAACGAAATGTCCAAGACATCATACCGAACTTGTATGACTCAATGCCCGATCGTATCGCATCGTGCATTCGCACTAGAGGGGGTCCAAAGGAGTATTAACTCCTCCGTTCTTTTGCCTTTTTCTCTGAAATAAATTATCCTTTTTCTTTGATTTTCTTATTATTTACTTATATGAAAGTAGTCATTACGTATGTAAAATTTCGCTTCATTTTGACGACTCCTTCTTGGTGCGCTAATTTTTTTTGTCCATGAGTGTATATATATATAATATTATATATATATATATGATAAGATACATTCAATACACATACCATAACACATGCATACAGTATATAACTACAAAAGAGATTACTCAACGGCAAGTAAATCCTATGTTAATAACCCATGGTAGTTCGCTTAGAAAGACACTACCTGATTTTTTTTAACTCTTTGAAGTATATTTATAAAACACACCTTACCACATCAACTGTTAAACAAATGTGTTGTTCTTCTGCCTCTAATGAAAACTATGAAAGAGTACTATGTATGTTTAAGAGTACTTTGTTCAGTTGAAAATCTTTTTTTTTTAGGTTACAATTTTTAATAAATCATTTCAATGGTAGTCAGTTGTCTTTTACGTCTAAATCTCCTGCTTCCAATTTAATGTGTATTTCTAGAATTTAGGCTATTTAGAAATTTATTAGGCGAATTAGAAATTTATAATGGGATAATTTACCCTCCCCCCATGTGGCTTTCAAAATGTTTGAAATATAATCATGCGAGTTTTAAGATAAAGGCCCGTTCACTTTTTGGCAAAGCTATTAGTTGATGAGGAAACTTTTACTAACTACAATCGAATCATTCTTCCAAAGTGTTAGGAAGACTGATGTATTTATTGCCTGAAATTTAAGTATTTAATTTTAAGCGTTTGCTCAACATTTGATTGGGGTGGGTCAATTTAATAAATTAGATCCGTTTAGTTTGGTGCATTTTATATAGAACCAGAAGGAAAAATTTATTATATTAAAATATATCATATCAATTTGTATTAACGATACAATATAGTAGTTTAGGTATTAATAACGTATATTTATGCACAAAAACGGGCTAATTTATGACGAATAAAATAATAACTTTATTCTTGTCACAAACTAGTAAGAAATACGAATTTTATGGATGATCCATGTAAACTCTATTATTCATGGTTTAAGGGGGATTCACTTCCCTTCCTTAGTCATAAATAGGTTTCTTAGATGCATAATTCAATTGTAGTTTTATGTTCAGAAGTGACTACTTCTGGAAAAATACGATCATGAAAATAACTGTATTGACAATAGAAATCATCGACTTAAAAACTACAACTCGTGCACGAAAGGAAGAATCGTAATATAGGATTCGACAGAATGGATTCCTCATTTCAAAGGGTTGTGAAAACCGAATGAAAGAGTAAACAAGAAAATTATATTTCGAAAAGTATTAACAATCTAGTTTTTTCGTTTTGAAAGTAACATCACTCAGGGGGGGGGGGATTAAATATGCACTTCCGAAGCAGTTCTCTTTAGTTTTCCATCATTTCATTGGTCATCTCCTGGGCAATAATGCCATTGTTGCGGCAACTTCCTCACGGATACTAGAGTTAAGGACTCGTTGCACATTTTCAGGCGTTCTAATGTTGGGAGGACGGCCACTCGGTTTCCTTTGTAATGCAGAACCAGTTGCTCTCACGTTTGAAACCTGTCGCTGGATTGTTTTTTGTTCAGGAGCTTCATCATTTGCATAGAGCCCGAAGCGTGTGCTAAATGACCTCTGTATTTAAGTTAGAGAATCATTGTTTTAAAAGAACGCCTCGATAACGAAACCGCGATGTTCACCGGACCAACTCATGGTGTCTACTGAGAACGGGAAAATCCATCCGAACTGTTGCTACCACTCCCTTACCAGTGACCTTCAGAAATTTGGGAGTCCATTCTGTCGCACCCTACACTTTAGTTCAAATTTCACTAGTACCTCTTATACATATTTTCCCCTTTTATGAACTTATGTTTTCCCTTTGATCCTAATTCAAGGTGAATTGAACATATTCTGGACTTCAACGTTCTCATTATCTTAATTCATGCAACTCGTCTTTAAGTTTTCCCTGCAATCTGTTGCAGCTGAGTGATCTTGCTACGAGGTTTTCTTTTCGTTTTGCATGTACGTATAGTCACTCCAATGAGAAATTGTCTGACATTCTGTACTATCTCTAGAAACATTCATTAGTACAGTGTGTTTTAAAGGCTTTGCAAATAACTTTGCAATGGGTATCATGTGTGTGTATATTAACTGTTTTCATTACTAAGTAAGTTTTTTGTAGCAATTAGGTTTTAATACAGACACCTTAAGACTGATATGATTGTAGTAAAGTAATTTTTGCAAATGTCCGCGGTGATATTTTTACCAGTCCTGAATGAGGATATTTTCTTTTCTGCAGTGGCAACAGTAATTCTGGAACTTATATATAACAACGAGGCCATAAAAATTCCCTAAATGTTTTGATATTTTTTCTAATTAAATTTTAAGCGATGCAAGTTTTGTGTAGAGTCTCAGTTATATTCTTAAAATTTAACAGCCGAGGATAAAAACAGCCATTCGACTTTTTATCACAGAAAGTTCTTCTCAGAAATTAAGGTCTTTCCCTGTTAATTTTTATACTTTGACAAAATTATGTAACCCACTTTGAAAAAGCCCATTTATACTCTGACTTTCAATGGACATATTTAAGATAAGGAAGGGTTTAAGCATTACAAAGAGACGAGAGATCATAAACTAAAATAACCTTGAACAACTAATAATAAAGTGGTTTCATTCCCAGGGAAGAAAAATAGTTAAAAAAATAATAAAGAGCAAGTCATGAAAATATTTTTCGACTAAAAGTTCTTGGTGAAAAGTGGCATTAGTGAAATCTGAAATGCAAGTTGTAGGCGGTAAGTTCTTTTAAAAATATACGGTTTAAATATTCGGTGGCATGACAGATTTCCCTCTTAATTTGCTTTTGAAATAAACAATATAAAATTTATCCAAACTATTATCTTTTTTCAGAATTATATGGAACGTATCTCAATATTAGTTCACTAATCACAATAAATACTTTGTAGCGAACATGATACTAGATACATAAACATTCAAAAAATCAATAGGATGAATCTAACGCAATTTTAAACCCTAATATTTCCCATTGTCTTAGACGGAATTTAATTAGTTTCCGAAGTTAATTAAAAACTTCGTCTAAAATATATGTAATTTATCGGCGAGGGGAATTTAAGTTTGTAGATAACAACCTAAGTGCAGGTCAAAAGAGCCACAATATTTCATTTCTGCCCTTAAATGATCTTGGATTGAAAACAAATTTCATTTTCTGAGAAAACTATGATTATTCGCACTATTGATTTTAACAGGTACAGTGCTTGGCCAGTGCTTGATGGGTTCCAGATAATAGTACAGAACTGGTGACAGATCTGGAGTAACCATTATTTATGGTCATAACCAATGCCACGCGACAAAGAAATTTCAAGATTTCAAACATAAGGGGGAGAATCTTTTTGACTTCGTTCGTTTTGCGAGATTGGCGGATTTTTAATAAAGTGAAGGGACGCTTAAGGTAGTAATCAAACTCAACGAAATATAGGAATTTGAATGTTAAGGGATAGCAGAATATATTGCCATATAAAAAAATATTAAGGGCTTGTACAATATGCTCTTAAAATAATATTCTCTTTATGCTATGCAATAAACAAGGGACCTTTATAAACATACACGTGTATATATATATATATAATATATATATATATATATATATATATATATATATATATGATATGGGGAGAACGGCGGCCGGTCATTGCACTTGATGCCGCAACCCCATACCACGGTGAACAAACTTTGGTTACGCTGGATTACTAGACCGAAACTCCGGCCGAAAGAATTAGAAAATGACACCAGATTACGTGGACGACATATTTATTTAATCGCTGGCGACTCCGCCAGGATGAATGCGGCAAGGGAAAGTACAGGAGTGCGCGCTAATTTTGGACGCTAGAACTTATTTAAACTTCATTCCATCACGTGGAAAAAGGGCGTGATTTAATAGTTGATTGGTT
>OU015500.1:103942053-103979553 GCA_907164885.2 Dolomedes plantarius
TATAAAAACATGAAGAATCATGAATATATATAAATTTATGTTTTTCAATTTTAAAAGCCGTAATTTTATTATTTTTAGACCAAGGAAATTAAAATTTCACTTATTTCAATTTTGTGGCTCATCCCCTTAATAGTAAGCATAAACAACTTTCTAAATTTTTAGAAAACTTTTTTTTTATGATACTTACTACCCATTGGCACAGAATTAAAACCCAAACGTAAATATTTTTAGATGCTCTTAGAGTTAAAAATTCCTTTTTAAAAAAACATGACTGTTAATTTACTTCAAACATTCATTCGGTTATATATTATTTACAGCCATTCCTGTTTTAAGTTATTCCTTGACGACAGCAGGGAAATACAATCTGTAAAGCGAGTTAAAATCGATCAGACTTTTTCTCTCCAATATCGATCCTTTAAAAGATTTCGGTCGAAATTGAAATCTACCGCGATTCCTTGCACA
Source organism: Dolomedes plantarius (assembly GCA_907164885.2). Taxonomy (NCBI): domain Eukaryota; kingdom Metazoa; phylum Arthropoda; class Arachnida; order Araneae; family Dolomedidae; genus Dolomedes; species Dolomedes plantarius. Next base: position 103,942,516 of record OU015500.1, read on the forward strand.
TACAAAAACTGACCCTGAGCAGCTGTTGTTGAGAAAAATCCAGAATCTAGAATAAAAGGCCGAAGACGATAGACACACTTCTCTATTTTTAATTTTTTGTTTGTTTGTAAGCAACGCAAATTTATCTGACAGGCCCCAGCTGCTGAAAATGGGGCTATTTTTTTCTCTTAGAAAGGGATAGGATGACTTCCAGTTAAGTTTCTTTCAGTAGAGGCTATTGCCTTGCCTCTGAAATTTTTGTGGACATATGTCCGAGATATGCTGGTATTTGTATGCTGTAAATATATTTTCAAGGAATGCAACTCCTTTGAGACTGCATTTCCGAAGAAAAACTTTACATGTATTGTAGGCGTGACTCACCTAGAAGCAATAGATGCATGCAAGGGTTGGAATAAGCAAGGAATACAACGCATTGACCTTACACATACACTTATTAGATAACCCAAATTTCAATTAACATGTCAGAGCTATAGTATTACAATCAGTTTTATATTAACAATTTTGACGTACAATACTCAGAAGCAGAGGCAAACTATAGAGTCAATATGATTTTTAGAATCTAACGGGGAGGCACTTACTATAACGGATGTATGCAACGATGATCGTAGCATCGGCGACCGGGACCAGTATCATCTCCAGTGTATTAAACGTTGGCGGTATATTGCCACTTCTCCACGGCTATGAGGCAGACGAGAGCCTCCGACATCTAACTCTCAGGAACCCAATCTAAAGACCGTCTCCTTCTTTTTTTTTTTTGATTCCTTCCGTCCTTAGCGAAGCTGTTGTCCGTTTACAGGGGCCATTCTAGCACGCCCCTCACTTTCATTAGGGCAGATGGGCTGTTTCTCCTTCAGTGGTTCCATCCCTAATTGTCCTTTATTATACCGCCTCTGTCGCCTCTGTTCCATAGGCTATGTAGTACCTCCCCCCACATACGTTTATTTTGTAAAACACTTTGATTCTTCTCCTCTGACGTTTTTACTGTGGGCCATAAAATAACGACCATCCTCTTGTAAAATATAAACTTCAGATCGGTATCACTGTGGCCACACCGACAGCTATTCTTCTATTTTTTTATTGTTTTACAATCCTGTATTTACCCCTGCCTCTGCATCCTTTATGATACATTCTTTATGTCCACACACCGTGGGGATTACCTAGTTTCACTTCTACATGGATTTTTATACATTTTTAGAAAACTTACATGTATGTGTAATGTAATATGAAAGTATAATATGAAATGGTAATATGAAAGTAAACAATGCAACACAAACAAAAAAAAATTTAAAAGCGGGTATAGACTGGCCGAACAAATTAACTGAAAACCTACCCTAGCGTTGAAAACTTTTAACTTTTCAATAAGAGTTTGTGCAGTTGCCGCAAATCCTCATATTAAAAACGGAAAAATATAACAAAAATTAAATATTCCAACACAGCTAGATATTATGTAGGAAGAATTGTAGACAAAAAATTAACAGAAATTAAGCACGCTCAGGCTCTAAGCACCATAAGATTCCTTTCATACACGAATATTAAAAAGATATTTTGTAGCCTGCATAAATGACATTATCATCCAAAGCCACCAAGTTGGCAATATTGCTCACTTGTCGCTTTAACATATTAATTAACGTACTGTCATTGATTGGTTAGTCTTCATGCTCTGCGGTAATCTCTGATAACATGAGTGGTTGAATTTAACCGTTGCTATTTAAACCAATTTATGTTGGGGGATAAAACGGAGATTTGTGAGTTTTAAGCAGTAAAATATAGGCTATCCCCATATTAATCATATTTACATTATAAATATAACAAAAATTAAATATTCCAACAGAGCTAGATAATTATAGGAAGAATGTAGACAAAAAATAAACAGAAATCAAGCAGTCGGGGCTCTACGCACCACCAGGCAAGATTTCTGTAGTAGTGCCGGAACTAAAGCAGAAATCGACGTAACCGACTGGTCTCGTCATCAGGGAGCCTAACCAAATTAGTTACATTAAGGGGAACTTTCTGAATACGATGCAGGTTTATCAAAAGACATCTCAAGGCCCCGAGATCCCCATTGAAACAGATAATCTAAATAAATGAAAAAACACGGACAAAAGGCACTTAGGGCTCAAGGCACCATATATGCAAGTACACATACAATCCTAAAAAACAAAAATTGAAAGACAGAAGTACACGAAGACAGAAATGCAAACCGTCAGGAACCGATAGAAATTATAACAGTCCCTCACTTAATTAGGGTATGGGAGCATCTTTGCATTTCTGTCTTCGTGTACTACTGTCTTTTCGTTTGAGCAATCAAATCGCGCGCGTCCGCCCGAAGCTCCCAAATAATTGGATTCTGCACCACGATAAAGCGCCGGTTCACACATCATTCAAAGTGACTCAGTTCCTGGCAAAACAAAAAATCGCAACGCTGCCCTAACCACCGTACAGCCTCGATTTATCACCGCTGGACTTTTTTTACATTCCCTCGGTTAAAATTCTATGGTGAGGATGCTATTTTGAAGAATTTTATGCGTCTGTAAAATTATCTTCAAATAAACGAATTTTATGGAATCAGTCTCACTACTTTCTAGACAGACCCTGTACTATGTAATTTTGTTACAAAAATAGTTTTTTTATCGTAATAAACGGTAAGGCTGCTTAGGTAAGGGTTTTTTTTTTGCTTATTACCCATAATGCCCAGATTATCCGGATATTTATTTATCCGGATAATCGGGGTATTGCCTATGGGGTCAGTTAGTCCTGATAAACGAGGTTTTACTGTACTATAGTTTATTTTATATAATATCCTTTATACTTGTATTAGGACCCCGTAAAGATCTCAGTTGGCAGCAGGAGATAGAACCTCATGTCGTTTCGTCTAATTTTAATAATGAATAAACTGCTGTTTATGATTAAAAGTACTAATAAAATGGTAACCAGAAGTATAAGTTTGACAAAACTTAGTTTTTTCGGTTTCTACTTATTTCTTCTGTAGCGTATTTTTATTGATAAGGCTTTCTTGAGTGTCATTTTTGGACCATAAAATCACTAACACATTGTATTCTCAAATCTTCAATCGAAATGTTAATATATAGGGGATTTTTTTCTTGGATTGTGTCTAATCAGCCAGAGATTATTCGATGAATATTTTTGGAATCTGTTTCCTGCATTAAATAGCAGTCTGCATCAAAGTAGACATTTAAATTGATTGCGCATGTTTTTTGAAAAATCTTATAGCCTTAAATTATTTTAATTTGCAGTGATGAACATTACTAATTTTATGTCCTGTAATCATTTGAGAAGGGAAAGTTTTTAAATTTTATGATTTTAACTCCCAGTATATGAACACTGACTTTCATATCAAAGAGGCATCATTAAATACACTACTGGGCATTAAAATTGCAGCACCATGAAGGAGGGATGCTATAAAAGTCAAATTCACATGATAGAAAGAAGATGCTGCGATAAGTAAATGAATAGCATTTAAGCGCAATCAAAAGATGCAGGAGGGAGAAATGGTACCTCAAACTCTGTATAAAAGGAAAGTTATGCAGCGTGTTTCTCATTCGGAAATCGCATTTGAGTATTGGTTTTTTGTGAGAAGATCGTGTTATGCCTCGTAAAAGAAGGAGAAACGGCTACCAGCACGTTTCTGAATTCGTTAGCTGCAGGATCGTGGCTTGTCGAGAGTGCAGTTTATCGTTTCGGGATATTGCTACTCGCATTTGTCAGAATCCAACGACTGCCATGCGAATATGGAATCGATGGGTTCAGGAGGGTCATACTGAACGCTACGCAGGATCTAAAGGGCCTCCCGTGACTAACGCCCGAGAAGACAGACATGATGTCAGATCGTCTTTGCAGGATCGTACATCCACATCATGGACCTTGAGTCAGGAAATAGGCTTGTTTGCAGTACGACATGTATACGCACAGACAGTGCGATGACATCTGGGGCAGCAGAGATTGTCTGTAGGGCGATCATTATCGCGCCTTACCTTAACACTGCAGGATAGAGTCACGCGGTGACAGTTGTGGTCCCAACGACAAAACTGGATACATGAGTGGCATTACGTCATCTTTTCATTCGAGTCCCGGATCTGTGTGCAGCATCATGATGGACGTATCCGTGTCTGGAGGCATCGAGAGAACGCACGTGGCCTGCTTGGATTCGATATAGTCATACTAGTCCTACACCGGTGTGATGGTATTGGCAGCCAATGTGTACGACACGAACAACACTTGTTCCCGTCTTCGGTAACAGCCAGCTTTACATTTCTCACATCTTAAGGCTTTGCCTTATCTTCGAGGCCTCGCAGACGTCATCTTTCAACAAGATAATGCAACACCTCATGTTGTCCATCGTGTCCTGACCTACCTCGACACAGAGGGTGTTCAACTGTTGTCCTGCCCAGCACGTTTTCCGGATCTCTCACCCATTGAAAACATCTGGTCATGGGTTGCTCAGAGACTGGGCCACTACCGCTCTCCAGCCACTACGATTGATGAAGTGTGGCATAGACCTGAAGCAGAATGGAATGACTTGCTCGTATCACTCATCCAAGCCCAGTTCGACTATATGCCTACCCGGGTTAGAGCCGTTTTAGCTACCAGAGGCGGCAGCTATGTATACTAATTTTGGACCTTGTATACCCCCAAATTGCCTACAAATTTAATCATGTTTTCTTCCTACTATGCTGTATACGTACAATAAATAATTTTTTTTATTTGCTTTCTTTCCTGGTGTTGCAGTTTTAATGACAAGCAGTTATATAGTTTTGCTAATCTGTAATTAGAAACAAACTGAGAAAAATATTTTTCATAGCTTAAAGCTGGGATTGAAAATGATGTGTCCCTAAGTCTGACACAATTACATATGCTGGAACTTTTATTGCAATACAGAGGTTCCAGTTTGTCAAAGAAATAATGGGAACATTCATTCGTCGTACATTCATTCTCTTAGTACATAAATTAGTAAATATGTAAAGTCTACTGCTATATTAATTAAATAAAAAACAGAAACGCAAATTTGTCAGAGTGATAACAATAGCACCTTATGATTTAAATCTATGAAAGCAAAATATAAAACTCGCTTTAAGATTATAAATACCGGCATGATGTCATTAATTATATTCATTTTATTCTTCCTCTGTTAAACTTCGCTAAAACTTCTTTCATCGGTAATTTCGGAGAACTTAAAAAAATCGGAAGCGCAGTTCAGTCAAACTCTTAATCATAACACTTTAGTGTTAAAAATTTAGTTAACGGTGTGCGCTATTGTATATATATAGTGACTGTAACTTGCTGAAGAGCTCACGCACTTAATCAAAAAGAAAATGCAAGGCAGCTCTCTAAGTATACGAAAATACTTCGTTTTTATTTTATTAACAATTTGCTGTCTGTATTATTAACTTTCCCCTTATTTCTTTGCATTGCATTTAGAAGCATAAGAAAAGTTCTTTCCTATTTCCAGTAAGATATAAGAATAATAGTTTTACTTACGTTTAATTTTATATAAAAAACAAAGATTCTTTCTTTTTTTATAAAGAGAATATAATATAGTGATATCTCATATTGACACCTTAAGAAGTTGGAGACAGTTGGAGAAAAGAAAAGGTTGGAAATGGAGAGCGGAAGATGAGGGGTGTTCTTTTTCGGCAGCTGGGACCTGACAGATAGATCCATGCCACCCAACAACGAACAAAATGTATCCTTCATGTCTCATTTCCAGGATCTTCTGATGCAGCAGCTGCTCGGTATTTATAATATTAAAATCATGTGAAAGACTCGCATACCCGTCGAGGAAGCTTTTAAATAAATGTATTCTTGAAAAATATGCAATGTATATTTCTAGGGTTTATGTTGAAATTATTTATTTCCCCATTTCTTTTTTACTAAGGATTTTTTTCGATAGTGTTTAATAACGTATAAATTGAATTTTTTAACGAACATACTAAACGCATACGTGTATAGGAATAAAAACCTGCAACAGATTTAATGTCTTACGGAGGCTCTTTTGAATAAATTAATTAAATCTGAAAAGAAATGATAGGCTTATGACATGATGTTTATTTATTATCATCAGACACATAATTGACTATATTGAGGAGATTATATACACTCATGGACAAAAAAATTAGCTCACCAAGAAATAATTGCGGGATCGTAACGAAACTTGCAATGAAGGTACTTGTCGGGGAGGTATGCAAATGATTAGAAATGCAGCGTGATTGCGCATTACGTATAGCCGGTAGAGGGCGTTGAACATCGTACTCTGTGGAGTATAAAACAGGTAACCAAAACTTGTTTGAGTGTGCTGAATCATTTACAAAGGAAGAGCTGAGATAGACATGCCATTACGCCGTGTTCGAAGACAATATAAGCAGTTGTCGCAGTTTGAGAGGGGGAGAATCGTCGGGATGATGGAAGCTGGGTGGTCAGCTAGGTGAGTAGCTCGTCAATTAGGCCGCTCAAATTGTGTTGTGAGGAGGTGTTGGGACTAGTGGACCCGAGAGATGTCATGTACACGAAGACCAGGCTCAGGACGCCTTCGACAGACCAGTCGTCGAGAAAAACGCCACATCGTAAGAAATGCACGCGTACAGCCAACTGCTTCATCGGCCGCCATCCAGGCACAGGTAGCACCTTCACTAGGGGCCTCTGTGTCTTCTCGAACCATACGAAGGCGCCTGGCTGAAGGACAGTTGGTATCGTAGCGCCCATTACGTGTGCTGCCCTTGACGCCCACCCATCGACGCCTCCGTTTGGAGTATTGCCGCGCACGAGGAAACTGGACTGATGCGGAATGGAACCAGGTAGTCTTTAGCGACGAATCCAGTTTCAATCTCGGCAGTGATGACAATCGTGTTCGTGTGTGGAGAGCCCGTGGTGAACGCTTCAATCCTGCCTTTGCTGTACAGCGACACATCGCTCCCACAGCTGGTGTGATGGTATGGGGTGCCATTGCCTACAATACACGGTCACCCCTAATATTGTTCCGTGGCACCATGACAGCCCAGCAGTATGTTCATGAAATCCTGCAACCACATGTGTTGCCACTCATGCAACGGCTCCCAGGAGCCATTTTTCAACAAGACAATGCTCGATCTCATACGGCAACGGTGTCACAAGACTGTCTCCGCACTGTTACTACCCTTCCTTGGCCTGCCCGATCCCCAGATTTGTCTCCAATCGAGCATATCTGGGATCATTTGGGATGACGAGTTGGGCATCCCACGAGTTTGAACGAACTAGAGGCAAGGTTACAGCAAATATGGAACGAAATGTCTCAAGACATCATACCGAACTTGTATGACTCAATGCCCGATCGTATCGCATCGTGCATTCGCACTAGAGGGGGTCCAAAGGAGTATTAACTCCTCCGTTCTTTTGCCTTTTTCTCTGAAATAAATTATCCTTTTTCTTTGATTTTCTTATCATTTACTTATATCAAAGTAGTCATTACGTATGTAAAATTTCGTTTCATTTTGACGACTCCTTCTTGGTGCCCTAATTTTTTTGTCCTAAATTTTTTGTTATATATATATATATATATATATACTCGCCCAATCCTTATATATATATATATATATATATATATATATATATATATATATATATATATATATATATATATATATATATATATATATATATATATATATATATATATATATATATATATAATCCTTATATATATATAGAGAGAGAAAGAGACATATCTATGCGCATACACGAGTGGAGGCGGCCAGGCCACCGGTCCGATTCGGCATTTGTTGTCCAGAGGCATACGGTGATTACACAAGGTGTGACAGTGTGGGGAGCGATTTGTTGGGACACACGGTCACCTCTAGTCGTCCTTCAAAGCACTTTGACGGCCCACAGTTACGTGGACAAGATTTTAAAGGCAGTTGTACTGCCAATGCTATCAAGTCGCCCAGGTGCCATTTATCAGCCAGACAACGCTCGTCCACATACTGCGCGACTCTTCCAACAATGTCTTCAATTATATGACGTACTCCCATGGCCTGAGGTCACCAGATACCCTCGTCAATAGGGCACGTCTGGGGCGTTCTTGGAAGGCAACTGCAGCTGTCTTTGAATACTGGTGAATTAACTTCCCAGTTGCAAAGATTATGGCATGATCTTCCGCAGGAGGTCATAGGTGATCTCATTTATTCGATGACATGCCGTGTTTCGGCTTACATAGCTGCCAGAGGTGGATTTACTACTTACTGATTTGTAACCTTTTTATGCCAAATCTTCTTAATAAAACGGTCTGTTCTTCTGAATTTGTAATCATTTGCTTATCTCCTCATACAGTACATACATGTTAAGTATCGTGATAATAGCTAGATTCCTTCTGGGTGCATATATTTTTTTATGACAGAGTGTATACTCCTATATATATATATATATATATATATATCTATATAAATAAAACAGAGTGTCTCTATGTATGTATGTAACGAATACAAATCTACATTTCTTGACGAATCTGGTTGAAACTTCGTATACTTATGTTTTGAAGCCTGGAGATAATTCTAAGATTACTTGGGAAGCTTTAAAATAATTATAAATAAACACAGCTTTTAAATAATATTTCATCTTCAGACGATGGAATCAATCATTCATACGCACTGCGCATGCGCAGCTATTGGATGTTAATTCAAAATGTCTAAGGTAAGTGAACGCACGAAGTTATTTAAAGTTAATTTTCTAATATTCCTCCTTTAGTTTTCTTTTTTTCATTAATCCTTTTTTACTTGGTTAATTCCCAGTAAACGAATTACTGTTGAACTCAGGAATATTTCTGTGATAGTCACATACTGTTTTCATATTTGTTTGTGTTGTATTGCTAAGGAAATTGTGTTATTATTGATATTTTTGAAGGGCAGTGAAATATAATTAAGTTTTATTTGCTTTTCTATTTTACATTTAGTTAATTTTCTAATTGTTCATAAATTAATACTTAAAACAGAATTCATTCCTTTAAATATTATATTTCTGTGATATAATTGTAGTTTTTTTTTATTTTTGGGCTGTTTTTATAAGGAAAGGGATGACGAATCGGGGAATATTTTCATATTGGAACATAAAATTGCATGTATTATTTTACTGGGTTAAACCCCAGTAAAGAATTACTGTTGAAACTCTGGAATATTTTTGTGATAGTCACATACTGTTTTCACATTTGTTTGTTTTGTATTGAATTGAGTTTTATTTACTTTTCTATTTTACATTTAGTTAATTTTCTAATTGTTCATAAATTAATAGTTAAAACAGAATTCATTCCTTTAAATATCATTTCAATGGGATAGTGAAGTGGAATTTGAACTTTCTGTCATTTTTTATTCTGTCTGCAACTCTTTGGAATATTTCTGTGATATAATTGTAGTTTTTTTTTTATTTTGGGCTGTTTTATAAGGAAAGGAATGACGAATCGGGGAATAATTTCATATTGGAATATAAAATTGCATGTATTTTTGTATTTTAAAATTTTCTCTGAGATTGTAGGTCATTTTGAAGATAACTGCCATATGTATCATATATGAGAAGGTAATTAAGATAGTAGCATTAGGATTTTGTGTAAAGTGAAAGGCGTTTTAGCTAAATTTCAATAAAAATTACTTCAAATTGACCAATTTATAAAAAAAAGTATGCTATTTACAGGTAAGTTTTTTTTAATATATTTTTTTTATTTTTAAATGTTATTTTACGATAAAAGACCAAAAAAAGCCTTTAAATATTCTTTTTTTTTTAATTGACTCCGAACGTAGAATATTAATCTGAAATTTAGCTAAAACGCCTATCACTCTCCACAAAATCCTAATGCTAATATTTTAATTTCCTTCTTACACATGATACATATGACAGTTATCTTCAAAATAGCCTATAATTTAAGAGAAAATTTTAAAATGCAAAAATAATACAAGCAATTTTATGTTCTAATATGAAAATTTTCCCCAATTTGTCATTCCTTTCCTTATAAAAACAACCCAAAATAAAAAAACTACAATTATATCACAGAAATATTGCAAAGAGTTGTAGACAGAAGCATAAAAAAAAGAATATTCAAATAAAGTAACTAAATTAAACAAAATATGACAGATAGTTCAAATTCCACTTCACTATCCCATTGAAATAATATTTAATGGAATAATAACTATTAATTTATGAAAAATTAGAAAATTAACTAAATGTAAAATAGAAAAGTAAATATAACATAATTATATTTCACTGCCCTTCAAAAATATCCAATTATAACATAATTTCCTTAGCAATACAAAAACAAACAAACAGTATGTGACTATCACAGAAATATTCCAGAGTTTCAACAGTAATCCGTATATTGGGAATTAACCCAGTAGAAAAGGATTAATGAAGAAAAGAAAACTAAAGGAGTAATATTAGAAAATTAACTTTAAATAACTCCAAATAACTACGAAATAACAAATCCATGCGTTCACTTTCCAGAGTTTCAACAGTAATCCGTATATTGGGAATTAACCCAGTAGAAAAGGATTAATGAAGAAATGAAAACTAAAGGAGTAATATTAGAAAATTAACTTTAAATAACTCCAAATAACTACGAAATAACAAATCCATGAGTTCACTTACCTTGGACATCTAGAATTAACATATAGTGAGTACGCATGCGCAGTTCTTATGAATGATTGATTCCATCATCTGGAGATGAAATATTATTTAAAAACTGTATTTATTTAGAATTATTTTAAAGCTTCCAAACTTATCTTAGAATTATCTTAAGGCTTCAAAACATAAGTATACCAAGTTTCAACCAGATTCGTCAAGAAATGTAGATTTGTATACGTTACATACATACATAGACACTTTGTTTTATTTATATAGATAGATATATGTTTTGCCCCGTAAAATAGAAATATATTTATTGTATTATTTTAGTCCTTTTTGTTAAAAAAAATATGTTAAAAGCTGAATACTTCAAAGGAAATATATTTTTCAAAATATTAATATGTTTACATTCGAATCCTTTTAAGTTAGATTCTCCTCATGGTTCCAATTCTTTAGAAATGTGTCCAACTTATAGATTTCGCTATGCATTATTGGTACTATAGCTTTTTGCAGTAAATGTCTTGAACTCGGAACAATATCCACCCTCCTGAAAATAATATTTAATATGTAATAACTATTTTTTTACATTATAATATACCTAACTGGTTTATTATTGTCAAATGATTAACATATTTCATTTTAATGTAACTAAATATAGTCTAATTTGTTATATTATTAGTTTCAGTTTTCATTTACTTAAATTGAAGTTGAATACATTTAAAATTAATGCATCTTCCCCTCAAAAAAGCGGAGAATAGAATAAACAAACTGAAAAACTTTGCTCACAATATTTATATATATAATAAAAAAACACCTAAATTTACCAATAAATATTTTTATGTGCTATGAAAGCAATAATTTTTTTTAAAAATTTGTTTTTAAAAAGACTCATGTTTTTTTAATTTCTTAATCTCACATATTCTATACAATATTTATGTTTAACCATACGTTGCTCTTACGTTTAGCTTAATATCTATATTTTCACCCTTTCAACATAAGGATTATATTAATGAATGTGTGAAAAATAACATGTTTGGTTATATTAGTTGTTGGAAAACAACTGATCTCGCATTTATGGTGCGTGGAGCCCTAATTGCAGATTTCTATTAATTTTTACATTTGTCAGTGGCTTCTATATACTTTAATTTTTTTCTTTTCTAAAGAATCTTGCATTTATGGTGCGTGGAACTCTTAATTGCAGATTTCTATTAATTTTTTTGTTTGTCAATGCCTTCTAGCTATACTTTAATATTTTTGCTACAAAATCTTGCATTTATGGAGACATTTATTATGCAGATATTAATTATGGAGATGTTTATTGCTACAGAATCGTGCATTTATGGTGTGTGGAGCCCTAATTGCAGATTTTTATTAATTTTTCCGTTTGTCTGGGTCTTTTACCTATATTTTAATACAGGGGTTGTCCAGCCTGCGGGTCGCATGCAGCCCAAAGCAAGTGTTAGTGAGAGAGAGCTCAAAGCGAAAAAAAAAATTAATAGCCTGCCTTGATATAAAAAGTAATGCGGAAAAGGAAAAAAATTCACCATGTTATGCAAATCATCTTCAAAATGGTGAATTTTATGAAGGCTTGGGGATTGATTCATAGCCAGTTTCAGGAATTTCTTAAAAGCTTGGATGTTGAATATGGCAATACTTTTAAGAAATAAGTTAGCTCAGTGGAGAAAATATTAAAAAGGTTTTATAGCCTACTTGATGATATCAAATTGTTTATGACATTGAAAAGTAATCTGTGCCAGAATTTTATGATAACTGGCTTGCAGATTTAGCAGATTTTGATAGATCTGAATGCCCATTTAAGTGACTCAAACACCCGTCACTTCATGGATTTTACTTCAGTGCAAAATCCATGAAGTTGAAATTATGGCAAGTCAAATTAAATGTTAAAATTTTTTTGCGTTTCGAGACGCTGACCAAGCACAATTCTAAAAATGTTACAAAATACGCAGCCCTACTTTCCGATTTAGTACAAGAATTTAAAATTGATTTCAGGACTTTGGGGAAAATAAACAATTTTTTTTTTGGTCATCATCGTTTGGAAGCACGTACATCTGTGAACAACTATTTTCAAGAGTGAAGAACACTAAGAGTCAATTTAGAACCAAAATTTATTCGTTGTTTTTTAGTATTGATGTGTATGACATTTCCCATCCCTTTTTTATACTATGTTATTTATACTGTGTTTAATTTTTCATGCAGAGTTCACAAGGCAAAAGACAATTTGACATTTTTACTTTTCAGCTTTTAGTGATAAAATGCTGAATCTATCTAAATTCTAAGATGTGTATAACATTTCACATGTTTTTTTCCTATGTTATTTATACTGTGTTTAGTTTTTAAGTTGACTTTGGCTAACAAACATTCATATTGAACACCGAATCAAGAAAGAGAAACATAGTTTAGGAAGGTACTTGAGATAATATATGGATCAGTTTAATTGAACAGAGATTTATATGGAGTTTAATAAGGACAGGATGTTTCTACTATTGCTACAGAATCTTGCATTTATGGTGCGTGTAGCCCAAATTGCAGATTTCTGTTAATTTTTTCATCAGTCAGTGCCTTTAACCAATACTTTAATACTTTATATATTTTTTTTTGGCTACAGAATCCTGCATTTATGGAGGTATTTATATGGACAATTAGACATTTTTACTTTTAAGCTTTTAGTGATTTATTATAAATGTATATATTTTATGATATTTATACTGTTATTAAATCTATGTTATTTATACTGTGTTTAGTTTTTAAATTAATTTTTGTTAACAAACATTAGACAATTTGACAACTTGACTAAACTTGCAAAATAAAAGGCTGAATCTACTAAAATTCTGAGATGTGTATAACATGTCATATGTTTTTTTTAAATGTTATTTATGCTGTGTTTACTTTTTTAATCGATTTTGTTTAACAAACATTCGACAAAATGACATTTTTACTTTTCAGCTTTACTTTTTAAAACTTTTAACTTTCCAAGAAACAATTTGACATTTTTTTTTATTTTTCAACTTTTAGTGGTTTATTATAAATGTATGTATATTTTATGTTTTACTTATCAGCTTCTTTTGCTCCAAAGATAGAAGGTTAAATCTTGCTAAATTGTTTAGATTTTAAATTGATTTTGGCTAACAAACATTCCACAATTTGACATTTTTACTTTACAGCTTTTAGTGGTACAATGATGAAAGACTGCATCTACCAAAATACTGAGATATGTATAACATTTCACATGCTTTTTTTTGGCTATGTAATTTATACTGTGTTAAGTTTTTAAATTGATTTTGGTTAACAAACATTCCACAATTTGACATTTTTACTTTACAGCTTTTAGTGGTAAAATGATGACAGACTGCATCTACCAAAATACTGAGATATGTATAACATTTCACATGCTTTTTTTGGCTATGTAATTTATACTGTGTTAAGTTTTTAAATTGATTTTGGTTAACAAACATTCCACAATTTGACATTTTTACTTTACAGCTTTTAGTGGTACAATGATGACAGACTGCATCTACCAAAATACTGAGATATGTATGACATTTCACATGCTTTTTTTTTGGCTATGTAATTTATACTGTGTTAAGTTTTTAAATTGATTTTGGTTAACAAGCATTCCACAATTTGACATTTTTACTTTACAGCTTTTAGTGGTACAATGATGACAGACTGCATCTAAACAAAATACTGAGATATGTATAATATTTCACATGTTTTTTTTTGGCTATGTAATTTATACTGTGTTAAGTTTTTAAATTGATCTTGGTTAACAAACCTTAAAATTCCGGGCAACGCCGGGTACTTCAGCTAGTATATATATATATATATATATATATATATATATATATATATATATATATATATATATATATATATATATATATATATATGACGTATTGAATAATAATCATGTAACAATGACGCCATTTTCTCACTGCAACATATCTATATGCCCTTATAATAAGCTCATAAGTCTTTGAATTTTATGTGACATTCCTACAAATTTGAATTTTTCCACAACCTCTTTTTATAGCAACGAGTCCATTACTATTGTGTACACTAGAAAAAAATATATCGTTCTGAACACAGTCTGATTAGTCAATATTAAGGGCATTTGTCTTAGATGAAGCGGAAATGGGAAAATGATACCATGGTGGCGTTTATTCATAATTTCAACCAATGAACACAATTAATTCTCAGATAGTAAAGACGATACTGACCACTCCTGATTTAATTTGACTCCTCCAATGGACACGATAACAACCAACAAACCAACCACTGATAACTGTTGTCGAAATTTAGGTTACGACGACTTAATTTTCGGGCGAAAATGTTGCAGACACCGATTCTAAATGTTTGAATGCGGCACCATTTGTTTTTCTTGATAAGAAAAACCGGTCTTATATGATCCAAGATTGTAAATGATAAACGGAAATCGAAACTTTTGTGACAGGATTTCGGGGTCAGGGTTCAGAGATTTTTCGGTGAAGACAAAAAGGATATTTATGGTGAAGAGACAAACAAATATGTGTAGAATGTACATTAGTGGCGTTACTTACGGTTTTCAGGTTAAGGGAGGGGGGGCGTAAGGTCTGAAGGACATCCAGATGTTGGGCTATAAAAGGTTGAGAATCACTGGTTTAAGCTCTGTAAATTAAAGTGAAATATGATATATGTATATGTTAAAGGGGAATAAAGAAGAAATGGTTGCGTGCGGTATAAGAATATATAGAAAACATTAAGAAATTTAAAGAGGAGAACCGTAGTACGGTACATGCAGTCAGTTAAACCCGTATAAGCTCAGCAGAAACTGACTGAGTGGAATGAGGCACAAGTCTCTAGGTGTCTTGAATTTATATTCTACTGTTATACGCTCTTTTTTACAGTAAAAGAATACAGTTTTCAGTCATGTACGTCACAAACACTGTAAAATTAGATCTTTTAAAAAAAAAATTTCTTGACCGGCCCCACCCCCTTTTTATACGAACCAAAATATGAAAAATAAATCCATAACTTTACCTTTGAAAAGAAAATTCAGGACAGCAGAAATCTATTTGAACTCGTTAAAAGCAGTCATGGCGAGTGAAAAATCACCCATCCATCCTGAAACTAATAAAATCACCCAAGTGTCTCATACGTGTTAACGGGATAATGGGAAGTCACGAAATCAAAAATTGAGAGATTTAACATCATTATCACGGCTCATTGAGAACCATTCCAGTGCAGGGACAATTTCAGCTGTCCGTTTTATAGGAAGGATTACGGGGACCATTCTGTTACGGGCAATTGATGCAAAGTTAATGGCTGTTTAGATTATCGACTCCTGTAGTCGTTTTCAAATTTGTTACGTAGGTAGGGCTCTTCGTTTTATTAGCTGAAATTATGCCGACAATAATGTTCAGTGCTTTAAAGTCAGTGGAAAGCAATCAACCGTATACTCGCGATTCATATCTGAAGGAAATAGAATGGCATGTGTGATTAAAACTATACAATTTTGTAACATATCTCTTTTTTAAAGTTTTCTTTCTTATCTCGCAAATTCTATCACTATAGTCCTTCCATAAACATTTACACTCTGTTCTTAGTATGCGAAGGAACTGCACTATATTTTCTTATCAAAGAAAACGACGTATGAACAATGTACGAGCAAGTTATTCAACATGTAGAACAGTAATTCCGAACCGGTGAAACGCGGCACTTTGAGATCGGTCAGCGGTGCCGGGATATTTTTTTAGAGGGTAAACAAAAACACGTTGGTACAGCTCACGTAAAACATTCATTAAGCTGAAGTAATGACTCTGACGCCCGACAGGTTATGACATACTGATTAACCCTGCAATGGTCGCATTTATAAATTGCAGCCATGGTAGCGTGGCGTCTAATAGACACCACACCATCGCCTTTAGATTTTTGTTATTCTATTTGCAAAGATAAATTAATATTAAAACAGTAAGTTAAAGACATGTTGGATGTAAATGAAAACCAATGGCATTTTTTAAGTGTAATATATATGCACTTTTAACAACAAAATAAATTTAAAAAAAGGAAAACAAAATGTATTTCTATCAGCAATTTTTGCAAATTTGTTGAAACGTCAATAAGGCGTTTTGGTACCTATCCATTTACTATAAAAGAATAGTAGCATCCCTAGGAGTTTTGTTTGTTATTTATGACTCATACATAAATACTTAGAAGGTACTAACATTTGCTGGGCATACTGAGCAATTTATCATTACGCAAAATATAAACAAATTGCTACTGGCATCTGTGAGACGCCACGCGACCACTGCGGGGTTAACTAGTTCCTGAGGAGGAATTAAATAACTACCCCAAGCTGACAACTATTAGACCTCATATCAAACATTTGTGGTCTAAGCATCCATCGCATAAGTCTCATATTAGTAAAGCAAACCTCTTTTTAGTGATTTTCCTTGTAAGCCTCTAGTATATTATCATACTGAATACTGGCTATTTTTGAAACTGCATAAATGTATACCATCGTCGTTGTTACATATATATTTCAATAGATGAATAAGGTTTGGTTTGGAGCGCTATGGTCAACTTTTTGCTACACGAGGGTTAATTAGATCGGGACCTACAGAGTAAAATCGATTCCGAACGACTACAAACATCCCTGCCAACAGTTGGTCTCGAACCAAGAGGATCTGAACCGAATGTCAGCGCCCTAACCACTCGGCCATCACTTGACCAATGCATGAATAAAACCAGAAAGTATTTATTTCAACTGAAATTAAACATGTTCTTGATATACATAACACTTTTTAATTTTTAAAAAAATATTATATCACAATAGAATTATAAAACGGGTGCCCCCCGTTTCTTATCTAATTAAATTCTCAAGTGTGCTGAGAACATGAAAAGGTTTGGAATCCCTATAATAGATGAAGCTTTTGACATATATTTCAGCAATCACTACTGCCCTTCGGAGAAGTAAGTAAGCTGATCTTTGAACTAGATACAACGAATGGGAAGTCTTGTGCCTAGCGTAGGAATAAATTAAAGCAAGTTAAATTGTGAGCAGAGATATTTGAAAATTAACATTAGGAGTGCTGAAAGTTCATTCTATTGATGTAAGTTTGGAGTATTTATATGAGCTTGTAAGGTTTACATAAGATTCGATTCCCAATAATCGAACTTTTAAGTGCATCAATTTAAAGAAGCCGCTTAAGATATGCTTATTTCAGTATACGCAGTTGGTATAAATACCGAGCAGCTAAAAAAGCTGAAGGAGTATCGAGCTATAGAAGGTAGTAGAAGGAAAGAGTATCGAGACGTAAGGGTCGAAGGAAGCGAAAGGAGGTGTAGAGCTCACTAAACGAAGTATCGAGCTGGAGCTAGGCGAGATGGAGCTAGGCTGGAGCTAGGCTGGCTAGTCTGGTTTGCGTATAAATGAGTTTTGCGAGCAGCCGCTTGAAGTGTATAGCTAGGTTGCTTCAAACCTACGAGAGTTCTTGTTAGACGAAAGTTATTTAGTGGTCAGAGGCCAGAGTTTACGAAGCAGCATTGCTGATTGACTTTCGAAGTATCTATGAGTATTTCAAATTGTATTTTTCTTGCATGAGTAGCTATACTAGTGAGTATATTGAATTGAACTTCTTTGCAAAAAATGTGTATACAACTCGTACCAGAAGTATGCATTATCTATGTTGAAAAGCAAATTTATATGCGCAAATGTTTAAAGAAACATATTTAGCAATTTAGAAGTGTGTTTGAATCTAATTCATTAGAGTGCCACTTCGAGTTATATACACCCAAGGTAGGGTAGAAGTAGCTATTCTCTATAAGCTTACGCATTTGATTTTTTTTGTCCTCTATTTTTAGTTGGGAGCTCAAAGAGAACAGTCGGTTCACCCCCTTACCAGCCAATCTTGTCAGTTCAAAAGTCAGTTAGACTGAAAAATTTTAAATTATTTAAACGAACCATGCAGTGTTAAATATAGTGATATTACTTATATCTTTGAAAGTGCAAGGAAGTTTCAGTAGCAATATGTATATTTTTAGCAATAACAATAAGCTTAAAATAGGAACAAAATCCTCCACCTTTTTAAGTTTCCTTAGATTGATTAATTTGTAAAATACTACTTAAATAATTAATCCAATATATATCTATATATATATATATATATATATATATATATATATATATATGTGTGTGTGTGTGTGTGTGTGTGTGTGTGTGTGTGTGCGTGCAAGTAAGTGTAAGTACTTCTTTTTTTTCGGAATTCAGAGAATGTGATCTTATTTTTAAATATTATGCTATTAAGGTTACCAGTAACAAGTTAAATCTCTCAAACACAATATCATTAAATAAAGAATATTTTCAATTACAATATATCATATTAAAGACCCTTTTGTTTTAGTGCCAGAGTTTTCACATAATTTAGCATTCACTTATGAAACAGAAGCTTTACAATGCAAATTATTAAAGGGTGCTTATATTATCATTTTAGGACGATATGTTTAGGACTCTCCACAACAATTAACACGCATTTAACGGGTGTACCAATAGGAGTTGTTGTTCTAGGTATTGTTCCAATAATCAATACCTCCTACTCGCTATATATATTCTTATGCTCCATTATCATAATTCGTGTAGATATTATACAGATAACAAGTTTAACCCGTTCCTGCTTTTAATGTTCCACGAAAAGAGATGCATTTCCCCAAGCTATTGATGTTGATATGTTAAAAAAGGTAAAGAAGGATGAAACCGTATGTCATCCTTCTAGGTTAAATACACATGCGGTTTATTTTCCTCTTATGCATACAACAACTGCGATGGGTAGGGAGTCTCATAACCCAAGTATAAAATATCTTAATACGAACTGAATACTCTAGAAAATCCTTTTACTGAGCAATCAAGATCTTTTCCTTTGAGTGTCTTAACTGTTAATTTTCTTAAAATTTCCCCATAATTTGAACGATGTTTGTTACTATAATTCTTCATATATGCTGTGTGAGAATGCTCCCCGTCAATACTAAAACGATACTGCAATAATACTGGGTGCTGCAGAATGAACAAAAAAAAAAGGTTTATGTTTCGAAAAGGACTAACTATCTGGTATTTTCCACTAGGTTTTGAAAATAACATCCTTCAGGTGGGGCCCGTTATTTAAGATTCACTGCCGATGGAGTTCTCTAAATTTTTACATTACTCTGTTGGTCACCTCTAGGGGAACATCAGCTACTCCCTCACGAACTAGTGGACTTGTGGACTCGTTACACATTTTAAGTTGCTAAAATGTTACGCTTGGATTCCTTAGTAATAAAGACCCACTTGCTCTCACACTTTAAACCCTTACAGGATTGTTTTTTTTATCAGGAACAGTATCAGTTGCATAGAGCCCGAAGCGTCCTATATGCCCTTTGTATCCGGTTTAGAGAACCGTTAGTTTTTAAAGAAAGTCTCGATAACAAAATAACTATGTTCATTGGACCAACTTATGGTATCTACTGGCAACTAGAAAATCAAACCGAATTGGTGCCATCTCCTACGCCGCCCCCACTCCCTTACTAGGGACCTTCAGAAATGTAGGAGTCTATTCTGCCGCAAACTCTACACTTCCAATAGTTTTGCATTCATACTGGTACTGGTATTACTTATATTGCAACCACCAAACCTACATTGCAACCACCAAACCAGTGAAAATGATGGAGTTTGGTATTGGTAAGAGTATATAAAGCTAAATAGAGAGTTCTAATATTCCTATTTGTGTTCCCCATGGTTGAAAATCATTTTCCAATCTTTACTTTCATATTTAATTCTACATTCCAGCTGTCTTTATTCCCCTTTTTGTTCTGGGAGATAGAATATTATTTTTATTGTAATAGTTTTTTCAGCCTCTTTAAGAATCTTCTTAGCATATCCATTTAGCATTCTGTATGTGTTTGGCTAATATAGTTTGGACATCCGAATCCAGTTTGAACATTTCATTTAAAATTTAATGAAATGTTCAAAAATATTAATATTTTTTCTCGCTAGTTTAGCAGATGTAATTGTTCCTTTTAACTTATTATTGGATTTCTTATTTTAATTTGAAAAAATTACGGTTTTCCTGTGAAAAAATTCTAAATTTTGTCTTTTCTTTGAAGGCCGAAATCCTAACTGGGATCAAAATACCTCCCGCTTGAGATAATATTGCAAGGTTGAGCTGTCCAGTACACATTAAACACAACCGCCGCTATTCTTATACATAATTGTTATTAAATTCTCGCCAGATGTACATATTTTCTTTCCTGAGATGCTAATTAATCATTCAACGTGTCGTTTCCTTATATTGTTCAAGGAAATCTGCAAAAACGGCTCATATCAGAACCACATGTGAAATATCCTTATAGGTTATTAAATGAAGCTAGAACATATAATAATTAGAATATTTTGTATAGTGGCTTTTTATTTTTTTTTCTTTGCTAAATTATTAATTTGAGAAATACACTCTGGCACATGTCTGAGAATAACAAAAGGACACGAACTCAAATTTAATATCTAAAGTTACCATTTAATTTCTTATAATATTACTCAACATTAATTTAAACAATGATTACAAACTTATACAGAAATCATCATATTAATTGTTTTCATACATTAAAAAATTATTAGAACACATAAAATTCAAGTCACATATTTTCAATTAAGTACTGTGCTCTCGCCTGATAAATATAACACAAATAATTATGACTTACCACCACCCTCGTTTTAGAAGAAGCATCTGATCGTTCCTACTAAGTCGACCAGCGGAATCGGCAAAGCAACAGAAAAAATGGCGGATAGTTCTAGATCGGACCACCACGAGGTCCTCTTCCTGTCGCTGCTTATTCTTCGACTCACTCAGAAAAACGTTTCTCAAACTTTTTTTTAGCACCTGGGAGAACAGAGGGCAGCTATGTCCTCGAACAAACACCTTTCAGCTCTCATTGGCTAAAAGGATGTTGCTAGGCCGTTGCTATGGGTACTCTAAGACCCCTTTATAGCCGAGAAGGGGTGGCAAGTCACTCTTTTATTCTGTGTACCTTTCTACATGTTACGCTAAATTAGCCTCCGGGAGGTACATACCTTTCTTCCGGAAACCGGTACAAAATGAACCATAGACAAGATCCCAAGCACACATACATCTTAGGACATGCATAATAAAACAGGTACACTAAAATGTGCATGGAACCGAATCAATACTGTATCAAGACTATGAGATTAGAAAATATATTTACAAAGTCGAATTCCCTGTCACATAGGTATATCCCCCCGTTATAAAATTTTGAGCTTTTAAAGTATTATATATTATCTTGTGCGTATACAAAATAATATTTTATACTTTATCTTTGTTTGTTACAAAACATAAATCAAGGTAATACAATAAAACTACTTCGATTTAGATTTAGTAACAAGCATCAAAATTTGTTAGCAAACATATTATTTGGCATTCTTGGGTAATTTAGAGATCTAATCACGTTCATAACAGCATTCTTTAGCTATCACTAGCGATAAGATTGTGTTCATTTACGTAAATAGATTTAGCATAGTAGTACCAAAACTATATTTGGTTCTATCTAAGTAAATTTTCCACACAGGGGAATATATCTCAAGTTTTCATTTCTTTGACTTGTAGTTAAATGCGTTGAGAAGTTTAACGTAACTGTGAAAATCCATTAATGTAAATGTGTGCACTGAAAAGATAAAGGCTGTAAGAAAACTTAAGACAAGTACCTTAGAGTGATTCTTTCTCGATAGCAATTGATCAATGTGTATAATTTGAATTTCTTTGCTGAAGCGACTGCATGACATTTTCATGTTATATGTTAACTAAAGAGTTTTGTTATGTGTCTTTTTTTCATTCTTTTTAAAGAGGAAGTTTTTTTTAGTGAGGGCAGGATAGCTATTGATGGACACTGACCAACTTCAAGTACCAAATTAGTTTGGTACATTAACGAAAAGACAACCTTATGGGAGGATGGTAGTCACGCTAATATTGTATTTTTTTCTGTTTTATACCCGATATTTCACCATATAGCACATACAGTTTACGGTAATTTTTTAATATCATTGTTTATTTTTACGCTTTTTCATATATTTTATTGGTTTTGTTTAATATGCTTACATAGGCACTGATAATCACAAGTGAATTTTAAAACCTTCTATTAACAACGTTCCTGTTATCTTTAATAAACAATTCTAGTTATTACAGCTGTATTTTTCCCGAAAAATTTATATTAAAGGTCAGCAGTTCGCTCTTATTTAAGTTTTTGCTGTTCAGCAGGAGAGGGATTTTCTTATCTATACTCCTTCTTTTCCCCTATATCAAGAAAACTTTTCCATCTGAAAGTTTTGACAAGAGTGGGGTGGAGCTAAAAATCTTTTTTATCCGAGAATTTATCCGACATAATCTCCTGCTCATGAGAGATCCATTCTTTCTTCTTTTTTTTTTACTAAATTCTTGCTTTTGTCCTTGTTCCGTTAAACGCTTCTTAGATTTTGATAACCGTGGCTATGAAAGTGAGTTTTTAGGCTTATAAGATTAATTTATTTTTTCTAACTTTTACTATAGTCCTGTACCCCCAGTACGTAACATAGAAAACATCTGCCTAAAGTTAATACACAATTATCCAATAATTTTAATCAACTTTGATGTAAGAAAAGGGCTTTTATAATATGGGGTCAACACAATACCCCTGTTTTTATTAAGGTATACAGCCTTTAGTATAATTCAGTTATTTAGATTAATTATTCTTTAGTAAAACGCATCAAACATCGCATGCATGTTTATATTAGCGCGTAGATTCAAGATAACATATTTTTCAATAGATACCACAAAAATGTCTTTCTAATCATTCCTTTTAATGAATTATCTCCCAATTTAATGAGTGAATAATGACTGAGAAAATTATGATTTTGCGTGAGTGTGAGAAATATTTTTTTGAAAATTAGAATAACAATATTTAATAGGGGAATCGGAAATGAGAATGTGATACTAAACGTTTCATCTTTCGTTACCTACTTACTCTTTAGCCCTTCAAACTTATTTTTCTAAAATTACAAAAGATTTCTCCCTCTGATACCATTAGAAGTACACGGCATATTACAACAACCATAATTAATGATGAAAAATTAACTATGGAAATGGATAAAACTAAATTATAATTATGATTTATTTTCCAAAAATAAATATTAAAACTTTCTGAACAAGATTTATTACTGATGAAATAACTCAAAGTTTCTAATGTGATAAATAAAATTCCTTTTTATGAACTTTGATATAAACAATCAGCAACAAACGGGGAAATTTGCCCCGAAACAACCGAAAACAAGTCAGGGGTTGTGAAAAAAATCAATAAATTCCCAATGATTAACAGCAAAATTAGCTCAAGTAGAATTTGAAAATTAGAAATAAAACTAGTGAAATGAATCGGGTATTGGGAAAACCTTTATATATTCACCATGATTAACAATGAAATGAGTAGAACTGAATTTCTAAAGCAAATTTAACTTTCTTCAATTGATGTCGAAGTAACAAAGCTGAACTTTCTTTACAAATTTGAACGGAGGTAATTTTATAATAAATTACAGTGAATTTAATAAGGTTTTTCTACTTCGTTATTAAGCAAGGTGTCAAAAAAGTAACTAAGTGAAAGGTAACAGAGAGAACTTCATTAGCCAACTACTGTTAATGCTTTAATCATGAATTTAATATTTCACTTAATACTGAATAGCTTCGCTTAATATTATATTAAGTCCTTGGGGCTATGACCTTGATTTACAAATGTATTTTATTTCTATGAAAAAGAAAACGTTTCCTCAAAGAGAACGTTACTCCCACCCATAGGCATAGCGTGCTTCTAACCTTTTTTTAAGGGGGGGGGGGGTCACGAATTGAATTCAGTTAGGGCACTCCTCAGTACATTGACTACCGGACGATCCTTAAAATATGAATTATTAAGATTTATAAAAAAATATAATAACAATACAATTGATGTTTGAGTAGTATTCAAAAGTTATACAATGAGAAAAATAAATATAACATAAATAAAATGAGAAAAATAATATACCATCAAATTTTTGTTATGGATCATATCATTGACAAAAACTATGTTAAGGCTAAAGACATAATTGGAATCTTCAGTGTCACAGTTTAAAAGATCGGGGAAAAAACCAATTTTGTTAAATGGTTTCTACAATTTTCCGATTTTCACTGAATTTCTATTAACGTTTTAATTTATTTCAAGTTAAGTTGGGGAGGGCACGTGGGGCACGGGCCGCCCCCCCCCCCCCCTAAACGCTACGCCTATGCTCCCACCCTCCATTTTATTTAAATGCAACGAATGGTTATTTAGAGCTAACATACAACAGCCCGTTAAAACCATGTATGTTAAGAAAAAAATCTTTCACATACATATAAGAAATTTTAAAATTGAGTAACAGGTCTTAAAACATACAAATATGTTTTGTGTCAGTGTATTTTAAAACATGCTTAACTCATCCTTTTTCGCTGTCAGCACTATTTTCTGACGCTAGATGACGAAAGGACACTTAGTGTCTCAATTGAATGTTGCTTTTTCCCTAATTTTTATAAAATTTGAGCCTTTACGGATCTGGTGACAAGTGATGAGCCTAATCTGAACAAAAGTTTGCAGTTTATTCGAAATTACAAAATTTATACTTATCGACATGATGTCGCTTTAAATACTTTAGATTTAACTTGCTTGGAGTTTTTGTCCTGGGTTAATATGAGTTAAAGAGCCATAATGTGAAATTGGTCTATACTTTTGCTGAATATGATATAGAACTGAGATAGGAAAATATGTAGAAAACAAATGCGTCAATAAAACTGAAAATTCCGTTTAAAAATAAAATTGATTTTATTTAGGTTTCATAACAAGCAACAAAATGTGTTAGCAAACATGGTATTTGGCATTCTTGGGAAATTCGTAAACGTAATCGCGTTCATAACAGCATTCTTTACTCGTCATTGGGGATAAGTTTGTGTTCGCTTGGACAAATAGATTTAGCATATTCACGCCAAGACTATACTTGGTTCTTTCTACGTAAATTTCTCTCACATGGGAATATAATTCAAGTTTTCATTTCTTTCACTCTAGTATTTTAATGCCTTGAAAAATTTTACATAAGTTTAAAAATCCATTAATATGAATATGTGAACTAAAGAGAAAAAAAGAGACTAAGTGTAAAAAAAAGATAAAACTAAAGAGAAGAATCTAAAGTCATTATTTCCCGATATCAAGAAAGAAAATTTATGATGATGTCTAATGTCAATTTTTTTCTGAATCGACTGCTTAACATTTTTATAATAAGCTGACTAAGGAGTTTCGAGACATGTTACTTTTTTATTGTACTGAAAAAATGAAATTTATTCCAGTGAGAGTATGATAGCTATCGATGTTCACTGACCAACTTCGAAGGCCAAATTAATTTGGCACATTAACGCAACGACAACTAGAGAGGAAGGTTTCCTCCCGAATATTGTAATTTTCCAGCTATAAGGATGATAGTTCACCATACGACACATACAGTTTACCGAGATTTTTTAAAATATCAATGATCATTTTAACATTATATCCTACATTTTTTAAGGTGGTCAAGAACACAAATTTCTTCAAATTTTTGAAAACAATGTATTGCATTAAAATTTTTGTGTTCTTTCAGCTCAAAATGGCGTGTGACTCATTTTCTATCTTAATTTGAACAGGAGATATTATTATTATTATTATTTGAAACATTCTAATAGCAGTCAATCTTTGTTTAAAACTGTAAATGGGTTTTAGTGCATGATTGGTTTTTTCACCATTTCTTGTCTTTAAATTGTTCTAAGAACCGTTAAAGATAAATGGTTCAAACTTGGAACATGTCTTTTTCGATTAATTTAATTTAATTTTAATTCAGAAAATTTGAAAAAATAATTAGTTTTGAAAATATAAGTTTTTAAATATAAGTTACATCATTTAATTTTTATATTTTTATTTTAATATTTTTAATTTAAAAAAAAATTAATATTTAAAAAAAACGATTGATCAAAATTAAAACTAATATATTTCTGTTTAGTTAAACGAAAAATTTTTTAAATTCGGCAAATAATATTTCGAGATATAACGATTTTAAATTACCCAACTATTTTAAAATTTAAAATTTAAATTTAAAAAAAAAATTAATAATAAGTTTTATGATGTGATTCGTTTAAAAATTTTATGGTTAGCCATCACAAGAAAATTTTAGCTTAATAAATAAAAAAAAATTAAATGTGTGTCCCTTAAATTTATATCAGGATTCCGTCATTAAAACTTTACTTTTTCTAAATTTTTTTATGCATTGATCATGATTGATCTAAATTTTTAATGAGCAATTTACTCGATTTATTGAAAATATTTCATAGACTACTTAACACAGTTTGAAAAAAGCAAATAAATGCTGTATTTAACATATTTTTTAATGTATCCGTCTGCCTAAATATTTTCTTTAACATATTAATGAAATTTACATAGTTTATTGTGAAAGAAATTTAGATGCGCGAAGTCGAGTATAGGCTATTTATTACAGTGGTGTATTTGTAACGTTTACTCTATGCCTTTCATTGACTATCTTATGTAAGGTGGACGTAATAATTACAGTTTTGGTTCTGAAATTGTATTGAAATTTGCATAATTACGTCATTAATCATAGTCTGCTGTACACAGAATATATTTAGTAAAAGGGGTTAAATTAGCCGTATTTCTTTTATGCATTTCCTAGACTACCTTAGATAATGCGGTTGTAATAAGTATGATTTTGGTTCCATAATGGAGTACCAAATTTGCAATATTATGCAATTAATCAAATTCTGCTTCCAAGAAAATGGAGTATGTTAACTGAAAACATACATATTTCATCAAAATATTTCATCAATATATTTCACAGACTATTTTATATAAAATGGGTTCTATAAACAACGGCAATATACTATAATATTTAACACTCTGTTGAATTTCAGATAGTTTTATAAATTATGAAATTGTGTTACATAGCCACAAATAAATATCATAAGAGTAGTTGCCAAGTTTTATCAGAATATTTTCCACATTGTTTGAGGTGATACAATCAATAATAAAACCCCAGATTTTTGATGAAAAATACAATGAGATTAATATAGATATAAGGAAATTGTTCAATGTTAGATAATTTTATAAATTATGAAATTGTGTTGCGCACCGACAAATAAGGATCGTAGTTACCAAGTTTTATTAGAATATTTTACGCATTGTTTGAGGTAATGGAATCAATAAACAAATACCAGATTTTTGATGAAAAATATAATGAGATTAATATAGATATAAGAAAATTGTTCAATTTTAGATAATTTTATAAATTATTAAATTGTGTTACACAATGCACAAATAAATATCATGCGAGTAGTTGCCAAGTTTTATCAGAATATTTTACATATTGTTTGAGGTGATGCAATCAATATACAAACACCAAATTTTTGTTGAAATATATAATGAGATTAATATGGATATATAGAAATTGTTCAGTTTTAGATAATTTTATAAATTTTGAAATTGTGTGACACACCCACAAATAAGGATCGTAGTTGCCAACTTTTATCAGAATATTTTACACTTTGTTTGAGGTGGCGCAAGCAATAAACAAATGCCAAATTTTTGTTGAAAAATATAATAAGATTAATATAGATATAAGGAAATTAACCAATTTTAGATAAATTTATAAATTATTAAATTGTGTTACACACCCACAAATAACGACCGTAGTTCTCAAGTTTCATTAGAATATTTTACACATTGTTTGAGGTGATGCAATCAATAACCAAATACCAGATTTTTGTTGGAAAATATAATGAGATTAATATACATATAAGGAAATTTTTCAATTTTGTATATTTTTATAAATTATGAAATTGTGTTACACACCCACAAATAAAGATCATAGTTGCCAAGATTTATCAGAATATTTTACACATTGTTTGAGGTGATGAAATCAATAAACAAATGTAAGAAATTTGTTGAAAAATATAATGAGATTAATATAGACATAATGAGATTGTTCAATTTTAGATAATTTATAATTTATGAAATGTGTTATACACCCAGATATACAGATCATAGTTGCGAAGTTTTACCATAATATTTTATACAATGTTTGAGGTGAAGCAGGCAATATACAAACAAGAGAATTTATGTGAAAAATATCATGAGATTAATATAATACGAAAAACAATAAAATTCAGTTGCATAGAAAATTTTATTAATTTTTACGTTACAATTTATCATATTTGTAGAAATTATTTCATATTTCATTTAGTTAAAAGTAATATCAAATAAAAAAATATTGTACATAAAGCATACAATATATGTTGATCATAATCAACATTTTTTAATCGACATTACTGATAATTATTAGTAATGCCGATTCAAAAATTTTATATACCTATAAAGAATTTCAATATATATGTGAACAAAATCCATGAAAGCAGGTACCTTAGGGTAGTTAAAAAATTAAATGAGATTACATTTCATTTAATACATTTTAGTATATTTTAATATAAAAATTTTCTGATATATATAATATTCCCAAAAGTAAATTTGTATAATAGAGATGCATCTATGTGTGTCTCTAAATGTAAATTTTGATATTTTAAACGCATTTTCAACTATTTTGTCCTCTACTGTCATTTAAACAAATGATGAAATCTAATGTTTTAATCAAATAAACACTCTCATAGGTGAATATATTCTTACATAACTTCAGAGTTGATTATAAGGCCCATGCTGATTAGCAACTTCTCTTATTACGTTCAGAGGAGGATTGCAAGACATTTACGTTAGATCCTCGGGGGGGTGGAATATACCAATCGAATATATTTGCAATCCAGGAACATATCCTTTGGCAACTAATTCACCGAAACTAGCATTATATTACTAAAAATCAGTTGGGAATTGGAAATGTAGTTGTCTGTAAAGAAAATCGAGATATCGAATGAGACTGAACTCTGTGTTTGAAAAGTTTTATTTTAAATTTTATGCGCAAAGAATCGGAAATATTTTCGATTCCCACGGTGGTAAACGAAATAGGGTTTTGCAGTAGCGCGATGTAAATTTTAGTACCCCCAAAATATTGATGCATGTAAAGTAATGCGGAAAATATTTTAATATACAGATCTAAGCATAGTTAAATATATATATCAATATTTTACTTACGTATTTAAGTACTTAGCTGCTTAATGTGGAGGAATTATTTATTAACAATCTACTATTTTACTGGAAACCTCGGCGTTCATATTACTCTGAGTTTATTATTCATGACTTCGCATAAACCTGTGAGGAAATATTCCGTTTCCCAACTACAATATTGTTTCAGAATTAAATATCGTAGCCTATAACAATAGCGACAACAAACATTAATGTATTTCTTAATCTATTACTGTTGACCCATTCGCCAGATTCCTTCGCTGCGTCCCGATTATGAAATCTGAGGGAATAAAGCAATTCTGCCTCTTGGTATATATATGACATGCACTAGCGCCTTATGCCAGCCCCTGCAGATATGATGTTTAGATAGATATGAGATGCGTTAGGAATACTGTGGCAAATGTATTAATACACGTAGTATGTGAACACGCAAATGGTCTTAATTGCATTAAAATGGATATATGAGGATTCACTAGCTCTCCGTTTCTGCGTATGTGAAAACACTTATTTGTTTGTGGGTATATGTATTATTGAGGGAATGCATCTGTACACATTGGAATATATTTTTAATGCAGGTTTATATAGACGTGTTTACTTACATGTCTTTCCATATGTAATGGATTATAACACCGAGTTTGTTATTAAGGCAGCTGTGTACTAACCCTATCGGTTCACTCACCTCAATGTTAACTTATGGAGAATATGTCTACTATTTACAGGTTCAGGTAACCCTCCTATAACACGGTAGATAGGTTCCTACAAAATGCTGTGTTTTGTGAAACCGTGTTATATGAGATCCACAACCAATACAAAATGCGAGGTTATGTTCCAAAGACTTATTAAAAACAAACATTTTTTATAAATTCCATATAAGGAACTTAATTTTTATTAAAAATATAAATGTATGTATAATACAAAACGAAAAGAAAGAAAAAAATATTATTTTCATTTAATTCGTCCTTTATTTAATAAATTTCTTCCTCACCGCTGCTCCGTACAATCAAACGAGAACGTTTTTTCGGATGAACGATATCACCTTCACTTTCAGAACCTTTTTCTTCATTTAGATTTTTTACACCTTCTATCCTCTTTAAAAAATCTGTAATTTTGGTTTGTCTGCTGGTTCCCACAAGGTCATTGTAGATTTCACGGTATGGAGATAGACAATTTTACAGCTCCCTGTTGAAATTCCGGCTTGTTTCAGGGTTAGGGTCTGCATTCAAGAAAAAGCATAGGCCTCCTTGCAATTTTTTAGTGTTAAATTATTAATGCCACAATCTTCATCAGTGCTGTTATCCTCAGAATCGGATTGATTTACAGCTTCGGATACCTTATCCATCAAATCCGCTTCGTCAACTTCTTCCACTAATAAATCTTGAACGTCCTCAATAGTCACATCCACAAAACCTTCGCCTCCGATTGATTTAGCAAGTTCTAATATGCCACCAATTTCATTTTTTGACGAGTCTGTTTCAACTGAAGATGGACATATCTTCTTCCAACATGCATTTAATGTTGATGATTTTAGTTCTTTCAGAGATATTCGACAAAGATATGATGTCGATGACGTGCTTAATTGAAAATTGCTTTCAAGATTCCATTACATTAATTGATTTCGGATCGGTTACGTCTAAAACTCATTGCAATGCTCTTTTTATATAATAAGTTTGTGCTTGGCGCTTTCCGCTGTGACATCGGAATAGAGTTATAAATGAATAAATTATAATTTGGTTATACATTTTCATGAAAACCACTACAGTTAATTATTCATTCCCGCCATTATTTTAAGGTAATTTAGCTTTTAAATGTGTTAAACAAGAATCATGTTATCTAGTGATGTAGAAGTAAAGTATCGTAGAAAAATTTTCGATTTTTTTATCGTGGTAGAGCGGAAGCGTATTACCAATTTATCCTATCGTGTTAGAGTGAAACCGTGTTGTAAGATACCATGCTGTAGGAGGGCTACCTGTACATAAATTCTAATAATCTAATAAAAGTGGTATTTTCAGAAAGCCAGAACTTTTGTGAACCTTGAAACAGGATTGATTTTATAAATTTCATCCAAAAGAGGAATTTGTGAGTGTTTAAAATCCATTATACTAGATTTTTTCTCCGAATAATTTAAATTAAAAAATACTAGTTGGTACCCTGTCAAGACGGCTAGGTAGTAAATAAATGTACTAATACACAAATTATACTCAACACATCATTGCCAAATGTTAAAAATCATAATAATGCGTAGAAACACATTAAGGGGATGGTGGACTTTCAAATTACCAAAAATCGAGCAAAAATTGGAATTTTTTTGGGGGGTGTATTAATATTTTAAAAACATGTAAATATTGGAATGAAATGCATTTAAAATGTGTAGTGAAAAGAAAAATGAAAAATTGGTGGCTTTAGAGTAGTAAGTATTAAAGGTAGATAAAAAAATTATCTTTTAAATGACTTTTTCTCAAAATGAGAAATTTCCAGATTTGCAAGTCTTTAAAATGCTCCTCGCGTCATAATTTTTGACTAAATTTTATGAAATTTATAATAAAGATTCCTGCAATACATCAAAATAAAGTTATGCATCCATTAAAGGTTTCGAGGTCATTTAGGTTATAAAAGTTTAACTTTAGTGTAGAAAAGTACAAAAATTTCGCGAAAATTCAGAGTACAAGCATAAAAATATTTTCTAAAAATTAACTATTCCACGAAAGTACAAAAAAATACATAACTTTGTTCAGAAAGTATTTATAAGCAATATAAATGCAAAATTAAGGGGAAAAGTTTAAAATTGAGTCGCGAGGAGCATTTTAAAAAAGGGTAATTTAATTTAAATTTTTTAATTATAAAATATTTTTAAAAAATATTTATAAAATTTTATAAGGTGTTTAATATTGTTATACTTTAATGAATATATATACAAAATTTCATATCTCTGTGGTAAAAATTTCAAAAATCGTTTTGAAAGGTCCACCATCCCCTTAATGTTTAAGCGGCCTCGTGCTTTGGGAGTATCTAGAGAAAGATTTAAAAATGTCACTGAGAATGCGCAGAAAGCAAATTTTTAATTGTAAATTATCGCTAATTAAACAGCACGAAATAAACAATTTCCATCAGGTTTAGTCTTATATTTCACAAACACTATTATCATAAAAGTAAAAATGGCAGAGTGAGATCTAGAGAAACTCCTCTGCATTGAAACATGTCACCGAGCATGCGCAGAAACAGTGAGTTTCTAAATCCAGATTGAAACATGCCACTGAGCTTGCGCAGAAATCAAATTTTAACTGTAAATTATAGCCCATTAATAAAAATTGCAGTTACAAAAACTGGATTTGACAAATCTACAGATTACAATCTTTCGTTTAAGACCAAAATGAAGTCAATTGATGCAGTTGTTTTCTCTCACGGACTGGCCAAAAAGTCGGCTTAGCAATTTAAGTATATAGATTATTTGCCTTTAAAAAAATGAAAAATGCCCCAAGGAGTAAAATTTCTTTCGCTATTACGGAGTATATTAAAAAAAAAAAAACTTTAAATCCTTGGACATATTTTCTCGATAGGTTAATATTGACGTGAGCAAATCCAAAAGTGTTAGTACATAACATATTTAAGTGATTTAAAAATAAAAGGGGAAACATATTTCACCATTTCCATATTATAGTATTGTTGTAGAATTAAATGTCCTGGCCTGAAATAACAGTTGCAGAATATGTGAATCTCCTTCTTAATCTATTACTGTTGACTCATCAATCTGATTCCTCCACGGCGACCCGATTATGAAATCCGAAGGAATAAAGCTATTTCTGTCTTTTGGTATCTATTGCATGCTACGGCGCCGTATGCCAGCTGCTGAACATAGATTTAGATGGATTTGAGATGCGTTGGAAATAATGCGGCAGATGTATTAGCACACGTATGGGAAACACAGATGGTCTTAATTGTATTAAAAGGGATATATGAGGATCATGAACTCCGTTGTTATCCTTTTAAGAAAATATATTTATTTGTATATGAGTGTATGTATGGTTTCGTGAATGCATGTGAATGAATGTAGATATTTATTTTGTGTTTGCTCATAAAGGGATGTTTACATGCAAGAATTTTCATTTACAACAGACATGGAACATATGTATTACGTACAAGTATGCATCTGAAGTATCGAAGCCATTGCAAAATCAATCCAAGGAAAGAAATTTTCGTTTCATAGAAAATAAAATTCCGTATTATAACAGGAAACTTTAATTTATCAAAGGAAAACATCCTTTAGTAATAGGAACTTTATATAAAGAAACACAAATCTTTTGATAAAGGTAAATATTTCTTTCTAGATAGTTTTAGTTTAATACAGGGCGATAGTCTTTTAGTGCTGGAATTCTGTACCAATTTCAGAGTGGGTGAGAGTTCCTGTCACGGCATGGATGTTTGAATGAACCCTAACGCTTTCCTCCGAGCGTCTTTATAAACATTAAATAAACATTGGTCCTTTTTACATTTACTTCCATTAAATTCTCTTGCGATAATAAAAGATGAATTTCAAGGCTAAGATTATTCATTGTAGTTTATTCTCTTATAGAGGGAGAATATTTTTTTCCTTCTAAAAGTACTATAATGCGAATTTCCTATACTTAATATTACATTATGAAGATGCATATAATGATGCTTCAAAGAATGTGCAAAAATTAAGAATAATATATATATATATATATATATATATATATATATATATATATGTGTGTGTGTGTGTGTGTGTGTGTGTGTGATAATAACGGCCCACCATTATATATCTAAAGCGTATTTAAAATTATCTTGTTAATAAAGCACGACCCCTTTTTTCCAAAATTGCAACCTAAAAGTAAAATAAGATAATTTATCGTAGCCCTGCAGATCATAATACAGGCATGTGAAGTAGCTGAACTCAATAACATCCCCAGATATGAGTGTTAGAAGTTATGAGATTCCGAATGTCAGTATAGTGTTAAAATTCTTGAGCCCTTGAACCACTCTGAATTTATGTCTTCTATGGTGTTAAAACAACACTTTATAAGAACTTTATGGCCACTTATCCTGCACCCAGGTCAATAGTTCGGGGATCTAAAAAGCGCGGGATCTAGCAGTACAGTCCCCGATAAACTTAAGTGGACACGTGAACTCCACGAATCTAAAGTCGCGCAATTAAAATATTAAATAGTTTAGGCCCTCTGGCGTCAATCTCGCAAACCACCCATTTAATATTGCGTGAACAAAAGATTTCTGTCTCTTGGTGTCTCACTCTCGTTGCTGTCGGACCTGCTGTCCGATATGATGTAAAATCGGTGTTCTGAATGCGCCCCAGCGGGGACCGGTGGCGTTGCTAGTGTGTGTGTTCAGTTGTCAAGATACCTGTGTTTTGCTGAATAATGTTTGTCTGCATTAGAATCCGGAATAAATTAATATGCGTCGCATCTCTGTTCTGTGTGTCCCTTCAATGCCTCGCATCTATGTGGGTTTCTTCGCCGATGTGTCAACAGCTCCCGTGAAATGGTCTTCATCTCCTGACACTCCGGCTACGTCTACATATTTGTGTTTCATCTCCTCTACATAGTTAAAGTTTATCGTGCGCGTATGCCCCTTCTCCACGGCATGAGGTACAGGGCATCACACACACACACACACACATATATATATATATATATATATATATATATGTAACATGCCGACCCAGCCCCATATTAACGGAGACCGGAGTCGGCATATCACAACTCAAAAACTTGTAGTCGTAACCGGAAAGACGAATATCTTCATTAACACATGTTTATTTATCCATTTATTGACATCGATGACGGTGGTTTACTAGGTAACAGTGCCACGCCAAAATCTGCTCTTCGAGGTATGCTGGAACTTATATAAACTTTTTGAGCGTCTTGCCATGTGATCACAAGTCTGTAGCCATTGGCTGAAACTATGACTCTGATGTCAGAGTTGACGTATTGTTATTACGTAAAGATGCGCTAGAAATTATATTTTTTGAGGGGACACTGCCCATGCTTTGTTCTTGGAATCAGAAGCGAAAATAGCTCAATCGCGACAACGCCCAAGGCAATTTAGAATAATGTTAGATTTTAAAATGGTATGGGGTTTTTAATGTTATATATATATATATATATATATATATATATATATATATATATATATATATATAGGTTTTAACAATATAATGTCTCAAAGCAGCGATCAATATTTGTAAACATCATACTAGGGTCCGAGGTGGCGTAGTGGAAGCACGTATGCTTAATGAGCCAAGGGTGCTAGGATAGAACGCACACAAGCGCCATTAAATACCATAGCATCTAGCCACGAGAGGGGCTCGTTAAATCTTTAGTCCCTCTATGAGGTCAGAGAGGGTGGAATAAGGTAGGACCCCCCCTTCCCCAGATATTGTCCTTGGAGGTGCTCGATTAAAATTGAGGTGTCACCTAGCTGAGACGGACTCCGACCATTGTAGTACTATTGCAAATTGGAGCCGCACTTCTCAGGCTTGTCTGGAACATTTCCGACCAGGTTGTATTAGCAACGACAACATCAACTAAAATCCTACCGAATCCTGCGTATGAGCATTCATCACATACGCAGAAGCTGTTTCTAGGCAATATCATATTTCTAGGCAATGTCTAGGC
Source organism: Dolomedes plantarius (assembly GCA_907164885.2). NCBI lineage: Eukaryota > Metazoa > Arthropoda > Arachnida > Araneae > Dolomedidae > Dolomedes > Dolomedes plantarius. Next base: position 103,978,977 of record OU015500.1, read on the forward strand.
AAGGTCATTTTTTGGTTCTGTCTGATATTTCAGCAGCTAAGTTAATTTTGCATTCCATCCTTAATTTTTGCACACGATTATATATTTTTCAAAGAAACTTTTTAGGAAAATTTCTTTTCGTTTCCTTACTTTTTTCTTCAAAAGAAAACATACACCAGCTAAATATATCTCAGTTACTTTCTGAGATGTTCAAGTAGAATCAGTCTCTATGAGATCAACTGATATACTGATCAACTGAATTTCGATTATAAAGTGTTAAATAGTCATGTCTACTGTATTTAAACGGGTATTTTAAAATGAGATTTAAATCACCAATAACCACTTACACCTCTTTTCTAGTAATATCACTTAACAGAAAGAAACGACTAACATTTAATATTTATCAGCCGTTATTACAATTTTCCCTCAACAAAACAAACTAGAGGACGAGAAAAATATTTTAAATTGAACACAAAGATTACAATACACTTTAACATATTCTGTCTTTTTTTAATGCAATTTAGCACACTTAGTAATTACTCAACCAGAGGGGGTAGGAGAGGATTTGACAACTTCTTTGGAATAGAGACATTAGCCC
>OU015500.1:103984553-104172421 GCA_907164885.2 Dolomedes plantarius
AGGACGAGTAATTAATTGAATAAATTTGTGTCGACCTAGAAAAAGTGAGTTAAGTGTAGTTAATTGGTGTGACTTAATATCTTGCCGGGATAGTAGTCGACGATGGAACTTCCTGCGGTTATCTGCTTTACTTCGCTGCCACCACTTCACGATCAATTATCGGCAAACACGAACTGATGAGTCCAGACTTCGAATGTATTTATCTAAATTACTTTACTGACTTGTTCGTATATATAGTTTATGGCATTCCTGATAATGCCTGGAGTATTTCATCAGTTCCCTTGTGTTCCGGCAGGTAGATGTCCTAGATGCGGCGGACCTTCATCGAAACGTTTATGATTCATTTTTTTTTGAACGATTCACGCTTATTGACTGAGTACATCATAGATATATTCATCATAGACTTTCGGCCGCCTTTACCCTGTAAGAACATTGTGTCGTGGAATTTCCGTTACGAACTAGTGTGCCGTTCCTTCACCAGTATAGACTACGATGCCGTTTTACTCCCTCGATACGATGGAGTAATATTTTTCTCGCACAGATAATGACACGTAACCATTCCTTTTATTGAGAAAGAACACTTATTATCTCCTATACTGATAAAGGACAATTTCACTTGCACAGGTACTGCTCCTTCAACAATGAATTGGTGTTTGTATATGAACCTCATATGAGCTCTAGTTAATTGCTCCTTCAACAATGAACAGTTGTTTGTATATTATTAAGGGTACTTCGTAAGCTCTGTTGTTTGTATACTATTAATGCTATATTGTAAGAATCTGTCAAGAATCGGCTTTATTATTTTTATATTCTTAAGGCTACGAAACGAAAAACCTTACCAAAACCACATCTAACGGAATATAGCTAAGAACACATTTCTGTGAGAACACCATTAAATTCATATTTGTTTTGAATGACATTAAAACTGTCAAACGTTATTAGGTATGTAATGCTAGAGTAGCAAAATTTATGTGTTTATCTTATACCCCTGTCTTCAATAACAACTGCTAAAGAGTTAAGTTCTGTTGACAGATTCCACACCGCATTCTTTTCCACGGTGATGAGGGTTTTCATTACCCTAATTAACACACAGAAATCGATTCCCATCACGCAAAATTACTTATCCGATATTTCTTTCTCAACACTTATCCGGAAGATTTTAAATACTGTTTTAACGGAGTAAACACGGCCTAAATATGCATATTAAATTGTCATTTCAAAGTGTGGAAAGTATTTTGTCCGCATTTGCACTATTATGTTATGTTATTTCAAAGTTTAGTTTTGCTTTGGTTTTTCACATAAGACTGCCATTTCAAAGTCTGAGTAGTATTCTTAAGTATATTTAAAGTTATGACCGTATTTACTTATCTGCATTTTAATACAGAAATAGGTAAATGTAAACAAGTGTGGTACCCCTTGCCGTGGTTTGGCGCTTTCAAAATCCGCCAAAATCACGCTAAAATGAGGCACTTGTAAAGAATTTGGCTATTCAATTAGGATGTAGTATCAGGTGGCTTTAAGTAGAAGCTGTGCCTGGTACTAAGGTGTAGAAAGGGTAATGAAGAATAGAAGCCACATAGGGCAAAAGGAAGAAACAGACTGTCACTGACTCTGTGGGATTCGTGGAAAGGGAAGAAAGTGGCCTAAGAAAGGAGATTGCAGGATATCCCAGTGTGTGGCCTAGGTGGAAATTTCATAGAGACAGGTGCTACCCCAACGGTAAGTTGGAGGTCGCAATGGGAAATGGTCAGTTGAAAATTGGGAGAGCCAGAAGTTAGAGCACTCTCAGCGAGTAGGCTAGAGTAGGATAAAGCATCTTCTGCATGTAAATAATTTTATGTGTATGTATTGTGTCGAGTTACAATAAACATCTTTCTATAGACAATTCTGATTCTTCATTGAGTGAGAGAAAAACAAAGACCGGGGCGCGGTAGTCCGGTTGGCAAGAGCAGTGGGCCAGTGATCCCTGATTCGATGCTCGTCGCTGCAAATCTACCGCCGTGTTCACTAATGGTGGCCGGGGCACGTAAAATAGGGCTTGGTTACAATGTCCTCCAAGTTCTCCAATTTACCTCTGGAGGGGCGGGGTCAAGTGTTCCGGTCTAGTCACTTGACACGGTTTAAAATTACGGGACCGGTCATTTAGACAAGTCGGACTCCGACCCTTGCGATGCTATTAAAAACCGGTGCCGCACCTTTATCGCCCATAGGCTTCGGGACTTGACCTGATGTTACATGTCGGTCAAGGGGCATAAGCAACAACAACAACATCAAAGACCACTCGACACCATGACTGTCACTACATGGGAATAACTACAATTCTTTAATAAGAATTCCTCAATTAGGCTCGTGTGAAGAACTGATTGCCCCTTTTAAAGTGAGTGATAAACTAATTATTATTTGATATGTTCTGTAGTCAATTTTCCCTAATAAAGGTGTAATTTGGGACTTTGTAATTTCCTGAGCAATTTTTTTATCCCGATAGTCACTTAATTGCTGTAGATAAAGTCTTTGAGCATGGAACTCTAACATCTTAAAGTCCTCAATCCTTGCTTGAGCAAAAATAATTTCAATTCATAATAAAAACATATCAAAAAGTACAGATTATAATTTTGTTAGTCCAACATAAATTGGCATAAGGAATTTTAAGCATCGGATTTGTTGATAGATAAAGTTGAATTTGATAATTTTGAATATGATGGGAACCACGAGGTATGACGGTAACGCCTTACGAAACAGATTGAAATATCTTTCTTCAACTAGGATGCTTTGTGCTTGGGAGTCGTATAGTCTAGGGCTGAGTGTTTTGGAGTTAAAAATTTACTATTTATTGACAGTAAAATTAACATTTTATTTATTTTTTTATATGTTAGAATAAAAATTCAACCATAGTACCTAGAAAGGTAATATTTTGTGATATTTATATTTTATCAGCATAAAGGTGAAAAATATTGCTTTCACACTTGACTTTTGTGTTTACCTTCCATTAAATATACTTTAAAAGGGTACTTGTCTTACAGTATTTCTATAAAATTGAGAATATCTGAACTCATTTGCAAAATTTGATTATTTAAATAAAGTTTGTGGTAGATTCTACTCGTTTCTTGTCGACAAAAAAACTAAACTTTTTTTTTTTTTAATTTGGAGGAAATATGTGCCTAAGGGCCTGTTCATATAGGAGTCCGTTGCGTTGCGTTACGGAAAAGATGACGTTGAGACGAAAATAAACCAATCATAGGCGTTAAAAATTTCACAGCTAATCGTTTGGGGGTCTATGATTGGTTTATTTTCGTCTCAACGTCATCTTTTCCTTAACGCAACGCAACGGACTCCTATGTGAACAGGCCCTTAGCGCTAGACACATTATAGAAAGGCAATGAATGTCTAATCTTTTAAATAATAATTATGTTTTTTTACAAGATTTAGGAATTATTAACATTCCGGAACCTTAAAATTGACTGTATGTCTAAAAATTCCTAACTTTATATCATTGTATTTATTTTATATAAATTGATTTATTTTAGTCCGAAAGTACTAAAAGAAAAAACGTAAATTTTAAATGCAATACTAATTCCTCGTTTAAATTAAATATTGAAATTTGTTTTGTTCTGAAACTTTTTAGATATATTGTGAGTTATTATAGTCAGAAATTTTCTTTAATAGGTGGAATAAAAAAATATCGAAGAAGCAATTATAGAACCTAGTTAGAGGTAACCGTTTAAAGCTGGTACTAAATATTCATTACAGGCTAACGTTTAGCGTGGAAGACCGCTATTTTTACAAGAGCCATGTGCAACAAGGAAATCAACGAATGCAAATGCTACTTGAATATATTTACCGCAAGAAATGTTTCAAGCATTCGAATGAAAGCTTGTGATATATAATCAAACAATTTAAGTAACATAAAACATCAATATGTAAAAATAGTCCAAAAAAAAAGGGAAAAAACATTCTCTTTCCATAAGTGATACAAGAGAACCAGATCGCTAAAGGCATGACGTCAAAGCCCCGACAATTCCATCATCATTTTCTAGACAGTAAAAGAACAATTACCAATAACAAACTTAATTAACTTATGAGAAAACAATTCATTAAGAGCACTTTAAAATGTCAATATAGTTCTCACTATTACTTCTGATAATAAACCTTCGAGCTGTCTCTGAATGTTTTTGAAGTATTTTTACACCATGAACTCTATCAAACTTTTAAAATGAAATCAAAATTTAAAGTGGCAACAGCTTACGCAAGCTTTCATCAGTTTCTGTGTTTATTATCCTCCATGTTCCGTATTATTCTTCGTTCGTTTTTTGACTTGGTGGGGAACTATGATACACTTTACACTTTATTAGATGTCAAGTAGGGATGATTTCATTATAGACTCTGTACTTGTGATGTTTTAACTTCTGAATCTATGGATACATATATATATATATATATGTATATACACACACATTGGCCTGAAGTACGAACTTCAGAGGGATTCTTTTTTGTCAAACTGAAGTATTTATACATTTCTTGTCACTAAGTATTTTCAAGTACAGTTTTCCACGTTTCTTTTCTCGAAGATAAACTTCATCAAAGGGTGAGTCTCCAATTTTCAATCCATTTTAATGATAATCTATTTCTTGCATGCTTAATTAATTGGAAATGTTTGGTAATGGACATTGCATTTAATACAGATTTTAATGGAAAATGTAAGTTTCCGATTTAATTTACAAACTGAAGAGCCTCACGTTTAATGCGGGACACGTTCCTTTAGGAAATGGCCTTTAACAGTGTTTCGATAGATAATTAAACCCAATTATTGGTTTCGAATATAATTTCCTATTTAGGGAAGTCCGTGGGATTGCTTCTGTTGAAGAACACAAATTTTCAATAAGTATCACAGTAATTCTATTTAGAAATCATGCTTATAGAACTTATAATACATTAATAACAATATTCTTTAAAAATTCACTCAAAAAGAATGTAGATATATGATTCTGTAAAAAAATCCTGTAAAGGTTTTCAAATAGTTGGTTAACTATGTTGGCAATAATTAATGAAAACGAAAATTTTGACTTTCAGTAAAATATCGATTCCTTATCCAAACCTTGCCCAAACGTTTTTCTTTGTAATAAGCAGCATATCTTTTCTGTATGCAGCAATACGCTAAGTAGTTAATAGTATAACTAAGTAGCAATAGGATTAAGTAGTAATTGCCCATAAATGGTTTGCCCTGTGATAACGTGGCCACAGCGCCTTGCAAAAATATCGTCATTAAATTGTGACACGAGACACCAGGTGTTCTGGATTAACTTACGTCCTTTATTGGACAAATAAAATTATATACAGAGTTATTTACATGTAGTAGATGGGCACCTTACACGTGCAAAACGAACTCGCTAAGCTCATAGCTAAATCTCAGCTCCCGAGCCTCCAGTCAAAACGACTCGAAAGTTCTCTCCGGTTCCTGGTCTCTCCCTGTGTCTCTGCGTTCTCCTCTTTATAAAAGCCTCGCGCTCCTGGTGACAAACCGCTAGCCCGCTGACGTCATCTCGCTCCTGACCGGCTTGTTCCCTCCGGCTGAAACGACATCCCAGAGTCGGTTCTCTTTGTCGGCCGCGGTCTTCTTTCAACGGGACATCTACCCTGCCTCTTGATGGACGGTCTCGTTAACGATGTTTTTCCAAGTTACCTTACCGTAATTGGAGCTGAAAGGCTGCATAGGCCCATCACCCGGTCTTTGTTGGCCTGAAAAATGTACGTTTCTCTGGAACAGAAAACATTATTAACAGGTCTTTCTATGGAGATCATCAGCCGCCAAGACAGCTGAACCCCTCGGCCAGTTTGCCTTTTCAATATTGTTCTCCGAACAACACATGAGGAATGGAGGCAATTACGTCTCCCGCACGAAGAATGTGTAGACTACATCACACACACCGCTTAACCTTTCTGCCCATTTTACAGAATAGCAAGGAAGGAGTGGAGGCATGTGTCAACAAAGATTGCCGCTACTACAACTCCTCCCCCCTAAAAGTCTTTTTAAACATTAAAAAGGCTAAAGGCAAGTTCAGTAGGTCCATTTAGGAAAGCCCACAAGAAACCATTCCCAAGAGGTCATTATCCTTTGGCTTTCTTAAGCCCTAACTCAAAAGAGTCACAACCGCCTATTTTAGACTTCACTAAAAACCCTAACTGCCCTCAGTCTGAGACACAATATTACAACACCTTTACACATAATAAATTCATACATGGTTACAACACAACACACATAAAGCATTATCATTTTAAGGTATTTTCACAGTTATCATTACAATACATTCCTCAAACTTAACTTACTTAACAATCATTTCTAAGATTTCTACCCCAATTAATTAATCGGACATATTTTAACTACGTTGTAACACATGGAACAAATATTACTCAACAGACAGACCCTGTCCTCACTAAATACATGACAGTATTGCACATGAGATTACAACACAGATATCCAACTTATATAATCAAGCTTATATACACTTATATAAACTCATAAAATCATTTAGTTACTTAACATCTTAATTACATGCTAAAATTATCCGTCATTGTCACTGAACTTAAAATGAACCTTTACCAAAATACCATTCATTGTAATAAAATAAACACTCAAACAACTATGTGTCACCTCCAGGTATACAGCACCTGACTACAGGGTTTCGGCAACACTGGCCCACCCAAACAAAACCGATGACTAACACATAGATTTTCAATACCATTTTAAAATTACTCAGTTTACACAAAATTTGACACCTTTAAATACAGAATGTTTGACTCAAAACTCTAGCAGGTGATGCTTAATTCCTGGTAGGTCCATTTAAAATAGTACACACATTACACATGACACTGCCTTTACGCAGGACATGAAACACTATTACATAAAACTTCAACAACAAAAGAAATGCAACACAATATACCTAACAAATTCAACACAATGTTAAACTTACAACCTGCTCGTCCAAAGACTCACAGTTTTTCTTTTCTAACTACAGGACATTTAAATTTTTCTTTTTCGTTTTATCAAACAATATTTAAAATTTTTCCATTTAGGCGTTGGTCCACAAAACTGACTCAACACTAGAAACCTCAGACTCCTACAGCCTAGATTAGTTTTAACAAGATTTTCATCTTTAATTTTTCTTTCAACAAAATGGATCAACTTATATTATTCATGGCCTAAATCAGACCTAACCTTGAATTGAATATCAAACAAACAAAAATTTTACTTTCATCATGAAAACATGGATTTAAACAAAATTCTTCACATTTTAAATTGTTTAGCATAAATAAGGGTTCCAACCCCAACATCCTTCTCTGATTAATTCCATCAAAGAACTAAAGGATTCAGACAAAAAGAAATTCACTCATCATGAGAGCGGGCCTTTCTTTCGAACACAACCCTGTTTTCATATGGAAGTTTCTTATTACTTTTGCTACTTTAACAACACCTAGAACAGAAATCTCGTTCCAGTACATATTTAAACAATTTACTTCCATTACCCTTGATATTCCAATTTCACTAATTACATAAAATTACTTGACCCACTATTGGTAAATTAAGATTCATATAACATAGAATCTACACGATTTATTAGGATTTTCACCTATCAGTTCATCCTGAACTAAAAACCTAACAATAGACAAAACCGTCTAAGTTTCCATTCACGATACAGAACATTCACACAATTGGACATAATACAACAAAAAAAAACCTTAAATACTTTTCACCGTTGAACACAATGCAAATCGTTAAATAATTTCCATACATCAATAATCAATATTAATTGGCCATCTTACTCATGGATGCACAAATAAATTAAACTTAATTACAAAAATTCATCACAATAAATCCAATAATCACAATAATCACTATACATTCAATTCTTAGGCTATGAAATTACCAACATATTTAAAGTCGTACAATTCATCACAATTATAATTATATCATTATTTCTTAAATTATGTATTCACACTCAATTTAATACATTTCAGCAACACAATTTTACAATTTATACCTTAAGATCCTCATAACCATCCTCATAACCTAAATTTTCTTCACTATTCTCAAGTAAGGTGCAAATGTATACAATAGCTTTCCCTGCGATAACTGCCATAATTGTTTCATAATGCGTCGCTACAATTACAACCATTTCTGCTACAATAGGGAGAAGGGTATCCATCTTGCCGAAAAAACCTATTCTGTATCTGACCTTTTTCCGTGACTTATAATTCCACAGTTTGACCACTTCGGGGTTCACTAAACGCGGCTCTCGCCAATTAACAGGATAACATCGTGATTTACCCTTTCCATAGTTAGTCTCGCCATTTAACTTATTGTCTAAAACCTTCCCATTACAGGGTTTCCCTTCATTAACCCTTAATCTTTCCGGTGGGTTCTCTTGTTCTCCCAAAAACCATATGGGGGAACTTTCCCTTTTCGCCACGCGAATACTACTCTCTGTTTTCCCCTGAAACCCGTACAAAACGCCTCGTACGAACAAAAACCTTTCAGGTTCAATACAGCCGTCCCTCGACTCCTGTTTTCCTGGAATCGGTAAGCGAGGCTCAAATTCTGAACTCGCCCTCAACTGGTTTTCGCCCCGTCTACTGCAATCGGTCAACGCAAGGGGATTTTCCTTTGCGCTATTCGAAAATCCTGTTTCCGATCTATTATATTCTAATTTCTCCCGGTTTCTACCTTCTTGAAACTCCTCTAGGCTTTTACTTCCCAGAATTTCACCCGCGGGGTTATTTAGTTCAATACTTTCCTTCGTGCTACAAACGGGATGACTCGTTTTTTCTAACGGAAACTTGTTTTCATTCCCCTCCGATTTTCCGGGTACTTCAGTTGGTTGGATTAAAACTCCGGCTTTCCCAAACTCCTCAGGACTCACCAGCTTAGAATTACTGCTTTTACCTAAATTAGTTTCAACGCTAACCCCACTATCCGTTTTATTCTCCCGAATAGCCATACTAGGCGAATTTTCTGGACCTGTGTCCCCTGTGCTAAAGCTATCCGCTTCAACTGGTTTAATCGCAATTTCCTCGTAAAATTTTATTGATTGCAAAAATTCTCTTAAAATTAACAACTCTTCACTATGACGTAACTTAAGTTCATCTCGAATGCCGAATTCTACTTCACTCTCAAGATCAAAGTTTAATTGTTTTAGATTTTCTATAGTCTCTTTATGGTTTCGCACAAATGACTCTTTGTCAAATTTGAATTCCTCTGACATTCCCGCGACTAAAGTTTTAACATCAGGGTCTAACGAAGTTCCCGAGGTCCCTCTGATTCTCGCTAGTTCCAACGCTCTATGTCGTTTTCGCTTTTCTAATTCCCAAGCTAGTTTTTCTCTTTGTTCTTCCCTTTGTCTATCCAACAAAATTGATTCTAGAGAATTTTTCGCATATTGTTCGTCAAAATCTGACGCTCCTACAATTTGCCTTATAATTCTTAGCTTTATGTCTGACATCGACACATTAGCATCGAATTTTGCTGCCAATGTCAGCAGGACACTTTTAGTATATCTAGCTAGAAATAGCTCCATTTCGGTAAATTCTGCCAGAATTTCCCAATTTTCAATAATAACACTATAAGGTTCTATATACTATTTCCGAATACCAAATAATTGCTGTCAGGAATTTCTAACACATAAATCCCTATTATTTCTCTATAAAACCTTCAAACATTTAACACATACCATTACACAATTATTGTAATAAAACCTTAAAACATGTATTACATAATCATAAATATCATAACTAAAATTTCGAAAATGCCTGTCACATATACCACAACAGTTATACACTATGATATTTAAATCGCTAGAACTTGTACTTAACTACTAATGTTTCAACGAACTTACATAACAACATATACAAGAATAAACGCTCTTAATCTACCGTTATGCCGCTGACACAACAAATATATAAAACATGCACAATATCACACAATTCCAGAAAACACATGCATGCACAAAATTTTCATTTATTTATAGTATCGCCGGTGATATGTGTCTCACACTGAGCGCTTCCTGTGCACCAAAGGCACTGTGAGATTTCCTATGAATTCTCACAAAACTTTCCTGTTTAATCCCTAAACAGAGGTTTTCTTTTAAAACCTAACCTTAGGAGATTTATCTCAAAATCACCCCAAAAGAAATCCCTTTCCTGTTTAAATCCTTAAACAGAGATTTTCTTAAAACTTAAACTTGGGAGATTTAACACAAAATCACCCCACGAGAAATCCCTTTCCTGTTTAAATCCATAAACAGAGATTTTCTCAAAATTTAACCTTGGGAGATTTAACTCAAAATCACCCCACGAGAAATCCCTTTCCTGTTTAAATCCATAAACAGAGATTTTCTCAAAATTTAACCTTGGGAGATTTAACTCAAAATCACCCCACGAGAAATCCCTTTCCTGTTTAAATCCATAAACAGAGATTTTCTCAAAATTTAACCTTGGGAGATTTAACTCAAAATCACCCCACGAGAAATCCCTTTCCTGTTTAAATCCATAAACAGAGATTTTCTCAAAATTTAACCTTGGGAGATTTACCTAAAAATCACCCCAAAAAAAAAAATCCCTTTTCTGTTTAAAACCCTTAAACAGAGATTTTCTTGAAACTTAACCTTGGGAGATTTATCTCAAAATCACCCAAAAAGTAACTTGATTTCTAAAAATCAATAACATATATACAATACAAAAAGGAACTTTAAACCATCGTTTAATCCCTAAACAATTAATTCCTTTGTGATTCCTTCGAATCACTTGCATTACTTAACTAATTTTCCTAAACCTTCACAGGCTTAAATTTCGGACCCCTCGACGAAGAGCTGAAATTAACTATCTAAATTCTCTGAATTATCAGGCTAATTCCAACTAGTCAACCCCACAATTTACTGCCCCTTGACGATATTTCGCGCAGACCTCTTGGAAGATTTCAAAATAGGCTCACCTTCGGTTATCATTGCATCAGTTGATCAGGCTGGTGTTTGACTTCCGCTGGGCTTCCCTTATCCTCCTTCTAATCCGTCTGGCTTTTCCTCGTCTGCCCGCAAATTCCGTAGGCTTCCGTTGACTTCTGCATTTGTCGGTTCTTCACCTGGCTATCCTCCCAGAACCGCTTTCTCACTCCTCGTCGTTGGTCCGCCGTGTGTTCGCCTGCTATTTTACACTAGCAGACAATCCACACCTTCTGCCACCAGCTGTGATAACGTGGCCACAGCGCCTTGCAAAAATATCGTCATTAAATTGTGACACGAGACACCAGGTGTTCTGGATTAACTTACGTCCTTTATTGGACAAATAAAATTATATACAGAGTTATTTACATGTAGTAGATGGGCACCTTACACGTGCAAAACGAACTCGCTAAGCTCATAGCTAAATCTCAGCTCCCGAGCCTCCAGTCAAAACGACTCGAAAGTTCTCTCCGGTTCCTGGTCTCTCCCTGTGTCTCTGCGTTCTCCTCTTTATAAAAGCCTCGCGCTCCTGGTGACAAACCGCTAGCCCGCTGACGTCATCTCGCTCCTGACCGGCTTGTTCCCTCCGGCTGAAACGACATCCCAGAGTCGGTTCTCTTTGTCGGCCGCGGTCTTCTTTCAACGGGACATCTACCCTGCCTCTTGATGGACGGTCTCGTTAACGATGTTTTTCCAAGTTACCTTACCGTAATTGGAGCTGAAAGGCTGCATAGGCCCATCACCCGGTCTTTGTTGGCCTGAAAAATGTACGTTTCTCTGGAGCAGAAAACATTATTAACAGGTCTTTCTATGGAGATCATCAGCCGCCAAGACAGCTGAACCCCTCGGCCAGTTTGCCTTTTCAATATTGTTCTCCGAACAACACATGAGGAATGGAGGCAATTACGTCTCCCGCACGAAGAATGTGTAGACTACATCACACACACCGCTTAACCTTTCTGCCCATTTTACAGAATAGCAAGGAAGGAGTGGAGGCATGTGTCAACAAAGATTGCCGCTACTACAGCCCTAATTAGGTGACTAATTTTAAATACTTATTTATCACAAACGATTGTTAACTTTTGCATAACAACCTGTAAAAAACAAAGCATTGTCAATAGTATTTAAAATTTTCGAAAATTGCTAGAATGTGTCTTTAACCATGAATTAATTGGTTAGAAACTTTCGGGAGTAGGTAATTTTTCGGTCAAGCATTACTTGCCAAGTTAACAGTAGTTTCCTTTTTTTACTTTGACTATTAATTTTAGATTATTTTTGATAACAGTAAATGAACACTCAGCTGACTCCTTCTGAAAATTAACAGACTTTGTAAACTAACTCGAAGGACTCCGGCCTTCATGGGTTTAAATGAAGCTTGATAATATTTTTTTCTGTATAAAATCAAGTCGTGTAAATTTAAAAATATGCATATATAAGTTACTTACTACAGCGTATTTGTAATTATTTATAACATGAATATTAAACTTACTAAGAGTGTAAATGATTCCTATGATATTATTTTTGGGATACATTCATCTTTATGTATCCACAATTTATCCCTTGAAAAACAAATTCATCTTTATGGTAGCTATAAATGTTTGAAAAACCTTTCAGGGACTGAATGTTACAAACACAAAGTCATGAAAACCTATCAGAAGTGGTGAGTAGGTTGCTTGACTGGTACTTCAAAGTTTCAAATTTGATGGCATCATCCTTCATTAAGACATATCAATTCCGACAGATATTCAGTGCATAGACAATTACTAGCTGAGTGGCAACCCTATGTGTTGCTTTTTCGATTTAAAATGAAATGGTTTTATTTCTTAAAGATTAAAAACTGTAATCAATTTAAAAAATATATTGCAATTTTTAAAAAAGAAATAATTATTTAAAATTCCCTTTTCAAATAATAATTTTTGGTTTTTGAAATAATTCTTACAAATTTCCGTTTTAAAATTTTGCTTTTTAAACAAAAAAAAAAAAAATAAGTTCATTTCATAAAAAAAATTCTACAGGTTTTAACTTCATTTCCTAACACTAAAATTATTTCTGGATTCGATTATTAAATGACTCGTTCTCAGACTCGCTCTCAACTAATAATTTTTACTTTTGGCAACATGGCCGAATGTAAATATTAAATCTCATGGAGGGAAAAGTGCTTAAAAATAATTATCATCGGTTGCTCATTAATTAGTAACAAATTTCACTAACTTGCTGGAATTATTAGTGAGTTAAATAATAAGTTTAAAAATTACGAACTCGACATTCAGTTACATTAAGATACAATGGCGATCAGTGCGGGAAGTTTCAAAAGTGAGTTTTGTAAGTACGCTTTTTTAGGATAACATTTTTTTATCAAAAGTATTTGGTATATTTTGAAAGCTGAACATCTAGCAAATACCGATAAATCACAAAATTCACATTAATAGGTACAGAAAACCGAAATATTTGTCCATCAATATTGTCGATTTCGTGAAATTCGGAAAACTGCTTTGGGGAAATAGCTTCGTTTGCAGTGAAAAACATTTTTAACTTTATAAAAATGTGTATATACTTAAAGATGAAGAGCTGTAGAGCACATAGAAATAAAAAAATTGTCGATTGGAGGACAGAAAAGTTAAATATTGCATGCATGAAAATAGTAGAAATTTGCGAAACGGAAAGGAGCTGGCTCACCCGGAATGTCAGCTGTTTCTGTTGTCCGCTTCTTTTGAGTTCGGTGGTTTTAATATATTAATTAAAAAAAGTTTAAAGTTTTGAAAGTTGAAGAGGGCATCAGTGCATGCGCTTCGTCCGTCCGAGTACTTCGGTACCAGTCGCGATATTCTGCTATGCTCAGTTCCCGGGATTAGCCCGTCCCCGTGTCTGCTCACTAACAAACATACGTTTGTTTACCTTCAGCAGTTAATAGTAAGATAACATTCAGAAAAAAATATGAAATGTTTGACTTTTTTTGTATATTATAACAAGCACAAATTCCAGAGACATTAGACTTAACAGACATTATTTGAAATGTCTATCAAGAATTCTCTATATCAACTGTTCTATCTCGTTTATTCTCTGAATATATGTAAACATATTCAGAATTTACTGGATTGTAGATGTTTACCATCAGTAACAAGAAAGCAACAATTTTAGAGATTTGCTGCTTGCTTCTGTATTAAAATCAAATTTCAAAAAGCACAGAGCATCACTATAATGTATGCAATAGTGTTCTTAAATTTATTGTTATGCATATCGTTATAAGATTCGCTGCTTGTGTATATATATATATATATATATATATATATATATATATATATATATATATATATATATAATATGCCTTTTTTAGAAAGTATGTATATCGCATTCTTATATAAATTTCAAGACTTTAGTTTCCTGTCTGTAGCAACATATTTTCAAAAATTTCTTTTTAGTAGTATTTAACAAATAAAAAGTCTCCTTAGTTAATGTTCGTTTGAAATTAAGTACTGTTGCAATTCATTTTACTTTGCATGTAATTTCTTTCATTCAGGCATCTTATGCAATTCATAAAATGTCTGTTAAAAGAATGAAATAATATCGTATATTTAGCCGTATATATTTAAACAAAACATGTTTTAATTCTTTCAAAATAATTTATCTTCTCTGGAATTTATGAACTGAATAAACAGGATAATAATGAAAGGTGAAAAGTACTTCATACGGTTACTACTCTAAATAGGAATTCATTTATCAACCATTAATTTTCCAGCTATTAAGTAAGTTCTTAAGTAAATTTTTATATACGATATTCAAGTCACTAACTCTCCTAATTATCTAGAGCTTAAATATGAAATTTCATGTCTTTTTAATCTCATGTTTCAGATTTTTCTCAAATTCAGTCATATACTTGAATTAGTAGCACGGACCCTAATTTTTATGTTTTGTTCTGAGCTCTTTTCTGTCAGTTTTGCAGCATAAAGCTCTTTTTTATAAACACTCTTATTAATTGAGATATTGGACATATGTCTATGTAAAGGCGTGATAATCACCTATTAGCGATTCTAATCTGCAGTAATTTTCGAGAATTACGAAACATTGCAGTAATCACGAGATGAAAAAATTCTAGGGATATTTTATGATGAAAATTTAGATATTTCAAGTTTGAGCTCTTTTCTGTCGGTTTTGTAGAATAACGCTGTTCTCTATGAAAACGCTTATTAATTGACAGGTATTGGACACATGCCAATGTAAAATAAATGTTTATCGTCTATTAGCGATTCTAATAAGCAGTAAGTTATGTGTTTAAAAAAATTCTAGAGATATTTTATGAAGAAAATATAGATATATCAATTCTGAGCTATTTTCTATGAGTTTTGCGGCATAAAGATTTCTTTGTAATCACTCTTATTTATTGGCAGATATTGGATAGATGTCAATCTGAAAGCGTGATAAAAGCCTATTAGCGATTTTAATCTGCAGTAATTTACGAGATGGAATAATTCTAGGTATATTTTATGAAGCAAATTTAGACATTTCAAGTTTGAGCTCCTTTTTCTGTCAGTTTTGAAGCATAAAGCTGTTCTTTACAAACACGCTAATTTATTGACAGATATTGGACAGATGTGAATGTAAAAGCGTGATAATCTCTCATTAGCGATTCTGATCTGCAGTAACGTACGTGTTCATAAAATATCTCTAGAATTTTTTTAAAGAAAATACAGATATTTCAATTCTGAGCTTTTTTCTGTCAGTTTTGTAGCATAAAGATTTTCTTTATAATCACGCTTTTTAATTTACAGATATTGGACAGATGTCAATCTGGAAGCGTGATAATAGCCTACTAGGGATTCTAATCTGCAGTAATTTACGAGATGGAATAATTCTAGGTATATTTTATGAAGATAATTTAGACATTTCAAGTTAGAGCTCTCTTTTCTATCAGTTATGCAGCATAAAGCTGTTACTATAAACACGCTGATTTATTCACAGATATTGGACAGATGTGAATGTAAAAGCGTGAAAATAACCTATTAGCGATTCTAATAAGCAGTAATTTAAGAATTAGAAAAATTCTAGGGTTATGAATTACTTTTCTCCTTCAAAGAGTTATTCAAAATTTAAATGACTGTACTATAAAGAGTGAGACTTAAATGCAATCATGAGTTTGGTTAGAACTTTTCGAATTATTTATATTGTAACTTTGTAATAAAAGTAAAAGCAACAGTAATGTAAAATCAACATTTAGTAACATATATCTTTTATGATAAGGAAAACCATTCATAAAGTAGTTAATAAACACGCTCATTAATTGGCAGATGTTGGACACGATTCGGTCACTCCCTTCAAAAGCGTCATATCTAAAAAAAAAACGTGATTATTCAGGAGAGTGAATTTAAAGTTTAAAAGTAGAATAAAATGCATTTAAAAATAAATATTAATTCTGATCTCTATCGGCTAAATATTGAGCGGGGGTTATGATGATGTTGCAAGGATATACTAGTCTTTCAGGGCATTCTGAAAACAGGCATAACTAAAAATCGCCGATTTTTGAGTTATGACGTTGTTGAAAGGAGGGAGCGACATGTCAATGTCAAAGCGTGATACTCGCCTATTAGCGATTCTAATCTTCAGTAATTCACGATTTAGAAATATTCTAGCAATATTTTTAAAAACTGGACTTTTCCCAACAGTTATTCGAAATTTAAATATAGCTGTATAAATAGTGAGACTGAAAAATAGTAATATCGGTCTGGCTGGAATTTTTCGAATTATTTATATTGTAACTTTGTAATAACAGGTCAACAGCGAAAGTAATGTAAAATCAAAATTTTGTGAAAAATGTCCTTTATGAGACAAATCATTAATTGTGGATATGTTGAAAACGGAAAACAAAACTTTTTTTCTAGTGAATGATTGAATCTCAAAAAAAATTTTCTAAATTTCGTCAAAGGTGCAGTGTCATATTTAAAAGCAATAAAACATATACCGAATATTGAGATTTAATAATTGCTTGATGCATTTAGTCCAACTTGTATGTTATTTTTTAAGCAACAGCCGGGCGATGACCGTATGTCTAGGGCTCTGCCATATCAAAACCAGAGTCTGTGGGTTTGAGTCTCACTGTTGGCAGGGATGATTTTAGCCGTTCGGAATCGGCTTTAAACTGTAGGTCTGGGTCTAATGAGACATCATGTAGAAAAACTAAAATGACAGTAGCGCATCCTCGTTCCCATGGCTTCATGAGCCTGACGCCATATTCTCAGCCTCCCGTTGGCGTTAAGTAGTTGGAATCGAGACTCATCACTCCATGCTACTCGTTTGCAGTCCTCTACACTCCAGTCTCTGTGCTCTCTTGCCCAGGCTAGACGTGCAGCCCGATGGCGAGTATAGAGCAATGGTACTCTCGTAGGTCGACGGCTCCCGAAACCCATACGGTGAAGCGAGCGTTGCATAGTCCGTTTACTGACTGTACGACTGGCACCGTCTTTAAACTGGGTGATAATTTGAGCTAATGTGTGGCTTCGCTGGCTACGTACAATACGCCTGAGCCGTCTCTCACCACGCACTGTCAAGGCTAATTGTCCTTTGCAGTTTGCCCGATCGCTAGTATTTTTTCCACCATCCATGTATTCTTGGTATACTCTTGACACTGTCGACCTTGAAAATCCTAGCTGTCTGACGATTTCGGAAATTGAATGGCCCATGCGTCGCGCACCTACGATTTGTTCGCGATCGAAGGCGTCCAAATCAGGCAGTTACCCATACAGGCAATTCCAACAACTAATTCAGAACAACCACAGTACACGCTATATATACAGTTACCACAGCGCCCACTTGCGCCTCACTTGCGCATACATGATGCGCAGAGCTACACAATTTGCATAGGCTTCGCTATCCCCAATTCAGTGGCACTTCAGTGTACATTCTCGTTTAATTGTGGCCAGGCCGCATCAGTCGTCTCTCCATCCTTTCTATTTCGTTTATCACTCGGTTGCACTTCACCTTGATTAGCGAAGCTTCGCTGGGCATTCAATCTTGCGTCAATTTTTTAGAAGTCTCGTAGCCCTTGTAGCAGCTTAGTTTTTTATCTCAGGTTTTTATTGTAGTAAGTGGGGCTCCCTCTAACATGCTTTACCCTGTATATATTTTTCTTTCCTTTTTTACTATTGGTTTATGCCCGTGTTGTTGCACGCTACCAACACCCTGCTCACAGGCGCCCCGAAGCGTCGGAGTCATAAATCCTGCTCACAATTCAGGCTGTGTCGTCCTACCAATTTATATTGCAGCGTATTCACATCCCGCTTATTACAACAGGGTCATCAAAAAAGGTTGGACATATTTCGAAAGTTCATAATTCTGAAAGAAATTCAGCAAACGCAATAATATTCTTTTTAAACAGCTTGGAAAGTGTCGAAGATTTCTAAATATAACTGGTACGTAACCGTGACATGGAACGTTGCGCAGAAACGATGCAAGGTGGAAGAGGTCTTCGTTCGGCTTTCCGTCAGTGCGATGTCGCCCGTTCAGGAGAAAGCTCAATGCGTGTTGTGGTTAGAGGAGTACAAATCTGAGGTTACGTCAAGAACATTGATTACAGCGTAAAGGTACGGGACTCGACACATTTACGGGAGAGAATTGTCGATGCAATTGCCACAGTGACGCCAGACATTCTCCGTAACACCTGGTTAAATATTGATTATCGACTTGATATGTCTAGAGCAACCAACGGTGCTCATATTGAAACTTATTAAGGAGAGTGGTCACTTTTCAGTTCCTTTTAAAGTATCTTTTTTAGACCTATGTTCGATTGCATGAACTACTCATGATTTTTGTTTGATTTACAGGAAATGTTTTAAGTAATTGCCTAACATACTGTTCATTATATATATAATATTTCAAGGTAATTAAAAGATAAAATTATTTTTTATGTATAATAAGTGAATATTTTTTTTAAATCGAGCATTTTGCATTTAACTGCTGTGTGCATTCTGTCTAAATAAATTATTAAGGTACAATAATAATTGTTTTGTACATGTGATTACATTACTTCAGGCAACAATATCCACCAACATTATTCTAAAATATATTAAAACATTTTAGTACGTGCTATTTTTAATTAGAAATTTCAAAAATGACAATAAATGCTTATAAAATATATTTTAAGAAAATTAAAATATGTTAAGGTTAAAAAATGTTGGTGTATTTTGTTGCCTGAAGTATTGTAATAACATACAGTAAATAATTATTACTGTACCATAATAATTTATTTTGACAGAATGTGCACAGCAGTTGACTGCAAAATGCTCGATTTAAAAAAAATATTCACTTTTTATGCATAAAAAATAATTTTATTTTTTTAAATTACCTTGAAATATTATATATATATATATATGTATATATAACAAACAGTATGTTAGGCAGTTACTCAAGAAATTTAATGTAAATCAAGCAAAAATCTTGAGTAGTACATAAAATCGAACATAGGTCTAAAAAAGATGCTTTTAAAAGTACTTAAAAGTGACCATTCCCCTTAAGGTAAAATTCTATTAAATCCTGTACATTACACAACGAAAGAATTGTTTGTATTGTAATTATTTCATTAAATATGATTATATGAAATTAGTCCAACCTTTTTCGATGACCCTGTATATTACCCACCCCACATCTAGTTGTCCAGATTAAGATGACCGGATTGAGACTCGCAGAATATGGAAGATTTAAATCGGCATTTCAAATTAATTTACGTGCAATTTTAATATTTGCAACTAATATTCGTCTTAAGCTCTTAAGCAATTTTACGATACACAAATGTTCTAAACAGCGATAAATTACATAAATAAAACACTAAATGCTTTCCATTTTGTGGACATTACTAAGCCTCCTGCAAACATCGATGAAAATAAATTGTGGAAGGTTCAACCCATTCTGGATGCCTCCAGAAAAGTATGTCTAAGTTTTCAACTGGATCATGTAGCATACTCTATAGATGAGCAAATGATCCCATTCACAGGTCGTTGTCCAGACAATTTGTGAAAAACAAACCTAGGCCTGTTGGACTGAAGAACTTTGTTCTTTGTACATCAACAGGCTTAGTACTAGATTTTGAGATCTATCAAGGAAGATAAACTCCATTAGTTCATCCTGAACTCGGACTAGGACCATCGGTCATACTTAGATTAGTAGAAACTTTGCTTCCAAAAAGTTTTGTTTATTTCGACAGATATTTCACAACATTACCATTGATAGAAAGGTTAAATGAGTTGAACATTTTTGTAACCGGCACTATTTCGGCCAATCGCATTAGTGGTTTTGAAAAATCTAATATAGAGAAAATGGATCGTGGTACATGTATAGAACATGTTACGAAAGACAATAAAATTGTGATTGTGGAATAGAAGGACAATAAAAAAGTTATAATGGCATCAAATAGTTGTGGTACTGAACCAATTCAAAAAGTTCAACGTTGGTCAAAAACCACACTTACATATATCGATGTAAAATGTCCATCTGTGATTAAAACCTATAACCAGTGCATGGGGGGGTGTAGATGTATGTGATCAACAGATGGAGTACTACAGAACGGGGTTTAAAACAAGACAATGGACCTGGAAGGTCATTTTGCATTTCATAGATTTAGCTGTAGCAAATTCTTGGTTTCAATACAAAAGGGTTGCAATATCAAACAAAATCCCCCCAAAAAATCAAATGGATCTCTTGAAATTTAAGTTAGAGGTAAACGAAGCTCTAGTAGCATCTCCATCTGCTATCAGATGCATTTTGAGTGATGATGAAGAGGATGATGTAATTCCTCCCGCAAAAAGATCTAAATATTATAATCCGCCGGCCAAAAAACCATGCCAGGATAAAAGGTACGATATGTATCAGCATTTTCCATGTATTGATGACATATCAAGGCCTCGCAAGTGCAGATATGAAAACTGTGAAAGCACTTCGAAAACAAGTTTTGAGAAATGCAATATCTATTTATGGCTGTCAAAAACAAAAACCTGTTTTAAAGATTTTCACTGTAGATAATCAGGCAATAAACTTATACACCAATAATTATCTTATTTGTATCAATTTTAGTTGAATAAGGTATGTTTCTTCTATCAGAATATGTATAACTCGTAAAATTTTACAAGTCATGGTTTCGCAGGAAAAGCCCAACCCTCACGATCGTGCAGGTGCGGTTTTCACAGAAAAAGCCCAACTCGTACGATCGTGCGGGTACCCCCCACGCTCCAGGGAACCAGCAAAATTTTTTTAATTATTTTTTTCAGTGTCATTGGGGTCAGTATAAAGTTAATAGCCAAAAAAATTTAATATTTAAAGGTAAAAATATTTCGGGTCTTAAAGGGGTAGATCAAGGAAGCCGGGGGTTAAAAAAATTGAGAACCACTGCACTAGGTAATCATTTTCTTTAAACATGCAAAAAGTATTTGCTCGTGTTTTTGAGGTTAATACTATTTGCGGGGTCAAATATTTTATTAATATAACTTTATATCTTAGTGCACTGTATAAGAATCTATTAACAAAAATATTTAATGTTCTTGTTTAACCCATTTAGGACCGCTCCATGTTTCCTTTATTGGAAATGCACCAAACAGTTTTTTAACACTGCTTAGAACATTAATTACACAAATAAGTTGTTTCCATAAAATTACATTTATTTTTACGTGAGTTACAAAATGTTGCGTCTTCACAACATCAGTCCAAAGTGGTATAAAAATTTTAAAAATATAAAAAGTTAAAATTATAAAATTAAAAAAAAAATTTAAATCTTTGAAACATTTCGCATTGAGAAGAACATTGCACTTATTACATACACTAATTGTTTGACTTTTGCAGTGTTTACATTTTTTTGTTTATTTTCACTATTTTTAGTAATAATATGGCCCATACGGTCTTTCCGAGTTTCGTTGATAATTAGATTTTGAATTGAAGATGATCTTCCAATATCTGAAGTTTCAGGTAAAACAGAATTCTTCTGCATTTCTTCAAGCCTTTTTATCAAAGATATGGCTCTCTCAAAGATATAGATCTCTGAAACTTTAATAAACTTATTTTAGAATTCCTTACATCCATGTAGAGTATCCATTTTTCCCATACAATATGCTCCTTTTTCTTACTGTATATTGCTTACTTTTACATTTATTAGAAAAAATGTCGATTTCGCCTGCAATGTCTTTAGGTAATTCGACATTTTCACATAAACATATTATCATCAATAGCTTCTTCATCCGTCAAATCATCCGGATCTGGAGGGATAATGACGAATTGTGGTTCATCATTAGCTTCTGTTGAGGACGATTCTGAAATATCATCATAATCTAGTCCATGAAAATGTCTCTTCTAATGTCAAAAATCGCTTTTTTTCTAGAGACAAACTTATCTGAAATGAAAAAAATACCAATCTACTGCATAAAATCTAGGCAGCACTAATAATACACATTGGAATTAAGTTATACACATTGGACTGATGTTGCGTTTTGGCAACATTTTTAAAAATATGAATTGAGAAACATAAAAACAAAAATTATGCCTTACCTGTTGAAGCCATTTTGTTCTTTAGTCTCTAGTAAACTCGGAACAAGCATCATATCGGAAATTTTACATGTGCTACTATGTAAGGTTATTATTTGAAATTAGTCATTTTTTTCCGTTTCAAAACATCAGATAAAAAAATTTTTTGCAAGTGCTAAAAGCGGGCAAATGTGAAAACAAAAAATTTATTATAATCAATTAAAGTATAGAGAATAAAATAAAAATGTTACTTCAGACGTACAAAACTTAGAACATGACTTAAAAATACAGAAATTAATGTTGCGTTTTCGCAGCACCATTCTTAAATGGGGTGCAACTAATCAATCTTCTTACTACTTTTAATAAATGTAATACTGGAATGGCTTACCTTTCACATCATCTGAATAATACTTGAACAATAAGTCAACACTAAAAAAATTTAGTTCCATGCATCCTTAAAATGTATTTAATAATTCACTTCATTTTAACACAGAACTCTTGATTTCATGACACACTGAATAACCCTTCGGAATTAGGTTTCACAAAATGAATAATTGACTTCAAAATGTCAACAGTTTGTCAATAATCTGCACAGACTCTTAAAAAAAAAAAAGGAATCGCATCCAACATAGCGGTTTTTGAATTCTTTCATGACATTCCTTAGAATAGAATATACACCCCAATAGATTAAATATTTCTTAGCTATTTTCTTCCCATTACTCAGAATCGAATGTGCAACAACTACAGAATAAAAAACATTTTAGCTTGAATGTAAAAAAAATTAAATAGTGATGTCATCTATTGACCAGAAACACAATTACAATACAAATTACAAACAATACGATGAATAAAATGTAACAATTATTATAATAAATTATTTCAAAAAATAAAATTGAAATAGTAAGCCTTTTATGAAGACTGAACACTATTCGAACAACTCATTTAAGTTGTGGGTTTAGTTTTAACCTCAAATTCAATAGCTACGGTTTATTATGAATGTCAGGAAGCTAATGTCAGTACAGTCAGAATAAGGTAAGAGGGATTAGGAAAGTATATTTTCCCTGTGAGGGAATATTTCCCCCTTCCGTTCATAATAGATTTTTTCTGGTGCCACTGCGCATTGAAAGCCCTGCTTTAATTGATAAATTATTCTCAACAATCTTATAATGTATTCGAAACAATAGAATAGCGGGATCCAAACAATTTGAAGACTTAATCCAATCAGTTTGAAAATGTCTCAGTTTATGATACAAATATTCAAAATGTATTAGCGCTATACTTCTGTGATGTAAGATAAGATTTAAATTGGTATAAAAGTATTTCATGAGATCTATTAAAATATGCGGTAGGGTGGCGCATCACTTGTACTTGTAGGCATTAATCCCCATGTTATGGGAAAATTTTGATTCTTGCAATTTTCTAATCCCGGATATCATAAGGCTATATTTGAATTTTTTCCCTGCGTACAAACGTAGACGTTCAAATTTATAGTAGATAATTTTTTTATTATTTAGTGCTTAGTTTTATTATTAAGTGCTTAGTTAATATTTTCCAGTAATTAATTTTAAATGGAGATTTAAGTTATTGATGTCCACTACTGTGTAACTAAAAAAATAAATGAAATAAAAATACATGACCTATTGGACATGTGAAATACAATGAAATATGATTGAAAAAATACAATGAAATACAATGAAATATGATTGATATGAATAAAATTGAAATACAATGAAATAAAGATGCGTGACCTATTGGATTCACAAACCAATTTTTGAAAACGGAATTGAAATGATTTGCTGTCTACGATTAGAAAAATTCTTAAAAGACAATTTTTCCCACCTTAGCATGGGGAATGGAGATCTACAAAGACACTGTAGAACTAATGACGGACCTTTAAAGGATTATGATGTCAAGTTTTTGTAGTATATATACATATTTAAATTGACATACAACTGATATCTCATAAAAACATTATGCACTTTTGTTAATTGTATATATATTTCCTAAAATTGTATATTGTTTTATATAAGATTGTACATAAAATAAGTTATATGAATAAAACACATACTTTATAAATATTGTTTTAACTGTATATATAACAATTATTGTTATAAATACAATAATTATGTATGTACCTTACATCACTCTTAGAAACGTGAAAAAATTCCATAATATGCACTGCAAGATGTTTTTTACAATACGGGGAGCTTGTCATACGGGCCTAGAGATTAAGATATCTAATTACGTTAGTCGGGATTCGAGCCGAGAACCCCAAGCTCGACGCGTCATAACTTGGCTACCTCGGGCCTTCTGCACTACAAGTTAAGAGGGAAAATGAGTTATTGTCTCAGAAGTGTAAAATTATTTGCACTGCCTACAACGTGATGGATTTTTATATTTGGGGTCATAATAGCCAAAAAAAGTCTTTGAAAATGCCCTTTAGCCAAACAATCGGGCAATGATTTAGCTAGATATATTTTTGGAGGCAGGACCTACAGTTTCTGATTAATGTATTGAAACATGAAAGATCTAATTTAGAAGAAAAAGTGCTCTTTCATTCTATATATCTGCAGTCAAGAAGTGTACACAGTGAAATTCTATAATATAGGACAGTTTTATATCTATGATTTTTCTATGTGTTTTTTCAGTAGAAACAAAAAAGATTGAGAAGCTAACGTGCAAATGATGATAATGATAAATGTGTTACAAGGTAAGGGATATATTTCCATTCATGCATCTTATTACATAAACTTTATTAAAGAACTAATTGCTTAGCAGTTTGTTAAAAATGCATGTGTATGCAATGGAAACCAACAGAAAGTTTTATGGTAGCTGAGTTATGTTGGCATAGCTTTACGACGAGAAAGGTTATGCATTATAAATGCATCTAATAAGCTAAGTCCTTGTCACAAAATATTATACTGATTGATTAATAGTGTGAAGGTTTTTTAATATGCTTTGAAAATTGTAAAACAAACCTGATATTCATTTTAAAGAATAATTTCTAGATATCCACATGCCTTAGGAACATTTTGTCCGGAATTTCATTTAAAATTATGACAATAGACTTAACTCATTTCCTGCAGTAAACTTAATTATGTTTTGCATATGAGTACTTTCAACAACATTAATATAAGTGTAAAGGAAATTATTTCAAAAATTTTTTCATCTAAACTAACAAAATATTTTTATAAGTCTAATTTCCAATGAAAACTGATTTATGCATTTGAATAAGACAGTGATTCATCAAGTGAGAAAAGCCTAATATTTTGTTATTTTCGCCCGGAACATGCTCAGGCTTTCATCTAACAACCGGATTTTCAAAGCTAATTAATATATTAAATTCATAAAATTCTCCGCATTGTATGTCATTTGCTTTCTTTTTTAACTCTCAATATTATGTGGCAGGGCTTGTGGCGGCCCTATGGTACAGCGCGATGGTTTTTGGCGTTTAGTGCTTTCGGATCGAATCCCGGCGTCGCGCCACAATAAAATGCCTCCGTTTGTGTCATCGTTTCATAGGGGGTAAAGCTGTCCGCCTATATGGTGCTCCCATAATCAAATGGACAGTAAACTGCGGCGTACTATACACGAATGCTTGACAACAAGTGCTTCCGCTTAAAAAAAAACAATGGGAGAGTTTTACAAAATTAAAAATTTTAGGAAAGGAAAGCTCAAAATTTGGTAATTCTAAGTAGAGTATTTAGTATGTGATTACTTTAAGCTAAACAAAATATATTTGTAATGCTGTGTTTTATGTAAAAATCAAAATCTGAGACCTAAAACATTCGATACGGGAATAAGTATCAAATAAATACATTTTACAAATGTAAATCTCAACACACAGTATTTTTGAATAATCTACACATTTTTTTACCTTTAAGGAATTTATGCAGTACAAGGTTATATTCTCGATAAGGATTTAAACTGAGTGCAATTTACTTTGAGACATTAAGATTTTCAGTTTGTTTTGTGCAGAATTCTATTTGAATATTTTCTTCTACATCATTTTGTCTATAAAAATATCCCTTATGATTTTTTTATAAATATATTTCTTCGTTTTTTTTTACTCCAGTTGTATACATTGATCGTTGTATTTATTATATATTTATTTATACATATTTTTGGCATTAATTGCACACATTTACCGTTGTATTTAATTTGAATGTACTCCGTAGCGAAGTACGGGTTTTCAGCTAGTGAAAGCTACATTTTTAGACATATATATATTCTATCCCTCAATATCTTATACTTGTTGATAAACTCAGGAATGGTTTAAAAGCGCTCCAACAAATCTTTCTGTTAGATAAGAGCAGATTTTGTGCTCCATTCAAATAGTCGGTTCACCGACTGCTTATCTGGATTGTCTCCAAGGAGAAGCCAAAGATTATTGGATTAAGGAAAGGCCCGCTCAGAGGATAAACGTATTCTCAAAATACCTTCTTGAATCTTCCTTAGCAGCTTCCAGAAATCGCATCGCAGTGCTCTCGGATTATGCGGTCGCAAACAGCAATGAATACGGATTAACAATTAAACAGAGAAACGGAAAGCGAGTTTGTTTATTTTATTTATTTGGAGTTGAGACAAGAGGCTTATTCGATGTTATTGCATTCCAAAGTAAACACGATTTCTGTAATTGCTTCATCTGTTTGCGCCAAACTCGTATCGTTTATAAAATAACCTGAGTAGGTTTGCAGAAACTGTCCATAGAATGGAAGTCAAATTTATTTAAGTCGCGCCGTAAATAAGTATATTTTCTGTTATATAGCTGTTAACCCGGGACATAAATATTAAGCTTCTTTTAAAATTCAAAAACCATACTTAAAGCGTTATTTGGTTCCAGTATGCGCAAATCCATGTTCGTTAGGATCGTATTATTTCCAGGAATATGCTGAATATAATTTCATTATGAAAGTATATTGACCAAGAAACCTTGTTGGATATTTTAAATGCATTGTTGGGGATTATTTGGAGGTTTTGTCAGAGTGTTAGCTAAATCCCTTTTTCTTTCGTTTTTAAGGAGTAACCGAAATAAATGTGAGTTTTCAAATGGTAAATCCAGTCTGTTGTGTATAAATTATTACGTAGTTGCAAACATAAAACTGGAAGAAGACAAGGTACTTTAGAGCTAGTAAATTTCGGAGGAAATAGCTTTTTTCTTTAGTTCTGCTTCTTCACTAATTCTTTAAATCAAATCCCATGACCTGTTTCTATATTATTATGAATTTTGTAAATATTTCATTTTGTTTCGTTAAAATGGCTTCTATGGAAGAGCTCCTATAGCTTATGTATTTCAGATGGAAGTCTATGGGAATCTCGCCAAACATGAGAGTTATCCCCAAATTGGCGATGGATTTAGTGACTTATTTTGGTCACGAAATTTGGCGATATTTCGCAAAATGGTCGCCAACTTGCCAACTAAATCTCTTTGGAAGCTTATAGAAATATCTAGCCGAGACGTACATATAGGGATAAATACATATGGCGCGTACATATGGCGCTTTGGAAATATATAACTATACCTGACATTTGCATTGGAACTCAGTTCAATTTCATAGTGAGAATTGAATGTGTTGAAACTTCATTAATTGGGGTGTATTGTTTTGATTACGTGTTTTATCTTTGAATTTGTTTATTCGCCTGAAGAATTTAAAGAATAATAAATTTATTTTGCGAGAACTTTCTGACGAGATTTTATTCAATCCTAACGAACCCAGGAAAACGGAACAATATTTTTGAATATTTGACGTTATTGAATTTTTACTATGTGTTATGTACAGTATTTTCTTAAATGTGTTGTTCGGTGAAAAAAAAAATACTGGGAAGGTTGCATCCAGAACATTGCAAAAATTCACAAATCAATAACAAACTACTAAAATATTTTTGAAAAGTGGGTTTTATAAAGCCTAGATATTCCGCTCTACCACACACTGATCGCATTGGATTCTGTAACTCTCTTATGGCGTGAAATAACTTTTCACAAAAGGTGGGGGTTTTGTCAAGAAATTTATAAGGTCTCTAAAATTTGTTATTCCAAGAAAGTATTATTTTTATGTGCTCTCTCTTTACATACGATGATTATTTTTAAGTTAGACTTCCTTTCTTTGCAATGTCTACTTCTCTACTGAGTAGCTATATGCAGATGCGGTCCCGAAAGTGAGGCGGTGAGGTAGTTGCTTCAAGCGCCGTATTGAAATAGGCGCCTTAATGAAGCCGAGTAGAAATAAGCCATTTTTAACGGATAAAGAAAAAAATATTTGTAGTTAATCTTATATATGAAGAAATTCATAAAAATTCTCAAATGTATGCGAATATTTAGATTATCTATTATAAACGGAGGAATTTGAGATTATGAGACATAAGTTTTGGATGTATATTTCCAAACGTTGTTTTACAGCTACGCTAATTCTACAACCTGTAGAGGTAACAGCAGCATAGCGGAATTTATCAGATCTGAACATTTTAAGGAGTTATCTATGAACAACAAATTAAGAGCAACTGAATGATCTAGTAATTAAATTACATAGCAAATTAAAATAAAACTTTTGACTTTTCTGTTTTGTTTAGATCTGTAAGTTTTAAAATTGTTATGTTTCTTTAAAATAAATAAAACGTCCCTATGTCATACGAATTTTCCGAAAATGTCCGTTATTCTATCAAGTAGACTATTTTTAGTAGAGCTACATTCATTATTTATGAGTTCCTCCGAAAATTCGAAAAGGCGCCGTTGTTAAAACTTGCCTCAAGCACAACGATGGATCGGCCCGGCACTGTCTATATGAATCGCCCAGGGGGAAAAGTTTCACATAACTATTTCTAATACAGCTGTTCCTGTAATAAGTATGATTAGCTTATATATAGCTCATGTAAATGTAATAAGAAGAGTAGTTATTACTTTAGGCTTTTCTCGGATATTATAAAAAGGTTGTAACCCCCCCCCCCCCCTTTCATAGGGTCATGCAGAATCATCGTATTTTAAATAAATACGTAGTTTCTTACAAAAATTAATCTGACTTCTTAAAATAGATCCTGCTTTTTGCCACTGGAAATCGACACTTCCCGTAAGGTACATTTTAAATATTAAAACACGTAATGCAATAATGGACGCTGATATGAAAATTACTTGTATTTATGTTTCAGAAGTCACAGTTTACTACGTTTTATTTATTTATTTTTTTAATATGCAGGTTTATTCTTTAAATGGAGGAAAAAGGAAACCCACGGCCTCCAGAATGATTGAGTCCTCTTTTTTAGATCACTTCTTTTTCGAATGTTTTTCAAGCGTCAACGTGTGTTGATATCGAATAGCATTGGCCAGAAACAGTCATTCGAAGAAACTTAGCGATTGAAATCAGAATTGTTAAAGAAATGTCATCTTTGAGCTTTATTTAACCATGAAGGGGGCTTTATTTAACCATTTAGGGTATCGTACCCTCACCCGTCATCTGTGACATCATAGGACTTTTCGATTTACGGATTTAACTTGTCAATATCTGGCCTAGACAGGAAAGTATTTAATGACACCTGTTAGTATTCAAACCGAGAACTCTCGGCGTCGAAAGACGACTTGCTAACACTAGGCTACCTCGGGTGCAAACACTTTGTTCAAATCTGTGTAAAATGACATCCTGATTAACTCGACCCTGATTACTTTTGATTAACCTGATTACCTTGCATAATATCCTCCCGTTCTAAAACCAAGGGTGGATTTAATTTGAAAAAATCTTTCTCTTCATATTCTCATTTGCCCAAAGAATAATGATTGAGCTTTGATAGTTCAATCATTCATCACTAAGTGCTTTCTCTTTATTTTATATCAGAATTAAATCTCTATAAATTGCTGTACATTACAGACAACGCAAAACTTCAACGCAATTTTGAGATGAAAGAGAATCATTGGTTAATTTGCATTAGAAAATGTATCTAAACTATTAATGACTAAGTTACTTGTTTCATCTTGATTAATCTTGCCTATAATTTATCATCCTAGAAGTATATAAAAATAACTTTTATTTATTCTGAAAATAAGTTTTTCAAAATAATTTGTCTTCAGAATTTATAAAAATCCCACTTATAAATGTATTTTTTACCTTGAAAAGATTTAAATATAATTTTAAAATAATATTTGCTTCAGAGAAAATTCATTATTTTTTGTGCAAATATAAAAAAAAAACTTTCCCGAGTAGAAAATTTAAAAACTATTTTTTGTTCAGCAGATATACGAAGTGATTAGAGTTAAAGTGACCCAAGTCCATTTTTTTTGTCAATTCGCACTAACACTGTCATGGTAAAATAAAAATATTTTATAATGCAATAGTGGACCAAGTTCGTCCTATAAATGCTAATCTTTAGATGGAGCGAGTTCTATGTACCGCTAAAAAACAAGAGATTACTGAATGTTTTAACGTCTATACCAAAGTACATAAAGAAAGTGCGTATACAATTTTGGTATCCACTGGCTACATAAATGTTTTGGACGAGTCAGCGGACAAGGTATGTTGTGACAGTGGACATGTTTGGACAAGGCAAGGATTCTTGGCATCTTTTTTGTGTTTGAAAGACTTTGAGAGAAAGTGCACGAACTTACAAGTTCATGATGATACGTTTAGGCTTATGCACGGCAAAATAGAAATGTTAAAATTACCCTTTCTTTGCTAAATCTACCTGCTTGCATACGTGTTATTAATGATATCAAACACCTAAGTCATAAAATATCAGAAAGAAAGTGAACCAAGTCCAGCTGTCATTGAAATTAAATGCGGTGGCATATTTATAACTGTAATTTAAGTGACTTTATCAATGAAATAGTTTAAATAAAACATGGTACTACGTTACGGAAGCAGAAAAGCAATAGAAAGTCAATAGTTAATTAAGTACAATCTTTCACCTTTGAGATCAGTTTTCTAAGAATTGACTCTCACGGACTTAGTTCACTTTAACACTGAGACCTCCATATTTAAAAGTAAACATGCTCTAAAAATTTTGCTTTAAAACTTTTGTAAAAATTTACAGATTATAGAAATATTTTTGTATGCGTTTCTGTCCAAAGGCAATCCTGGTGAAAAAACAAAAACAAAATACACTGAAGTGCCACTGAATTAAGGATACCTACCTAGTAACGAGTTGGGCCTCCTCTGGCCTTGATAACAGCTGCCACACGACGAGGCATAGATTCAACAAGTTTCTGGAAACGTTCCACGGGAATGGCTTGCCAAATATTGGCTAAAGCTGTCCATAATTCAGTAAGGTTCTTTGGTGCTGTGTGATAGCCTTTCACGCCTTGTTCCAAAATATCCCAAAGATT
Source organism: Dolomedes plantarius (assembly GCA_907164885.2). Lineage (NCBI taxonomy): Eukaryota > Metazoa > Arthropoda > Arachnida > Araneae > Dolomedidae > Dolomedes > Dolomedes plantarius. Next base: position 104,016,333 of record OU015500.1, read on the forward strand.
CTCAATAGGATTTAAGTCTGGGTTTCTAGGTGGCCAATTCATGACAGAGAAGTCAGAGGAATGCCCATCCAACCAGCCAGTAGCCAACCGGGACTTGTGAGGGGTACAGTTGTCTTGCTGGAAAACTCCATTACCGTGCGGATAGCAGAACAGCATAAACGGATGGAGGTGATCACCCAGCAACTCTACGTACCGAATTGCATTGAGGGAGGTTGGTACACGCACCAAAGATCCCAAACTGTGCCACGAAAAAACACCCCAGACCATGATTGAGCCACCATGCCCTTGTACAGTTCCAGCCAGGCATGTAGGATCCATGGCTTCATGAGCCTGACTCCATATTCTCAGCCTCCCGTCGTCGTTAAGTAGTCGGAAACGAGACTCATCACTCCATGCTACTCGTTTCCAATCCTCTACACTCCAGTCTCTGTGCTCTCTTGCCCAGGCAAGACATGCAGCCCGATGGAGAGTATAGAGCAATGGTACTCTCGTAGGTCGACGGCTCCCGAAACCCATACGGTGAAGCGAGCGTTGCACAGTCCGTTTACTGACTGTACGACTGGCACCGTCATTAAACTGGGTGGTAATTTGAGCTAATGTTTCGCTTCCCTGGCTACGTACAATACGCCTGAGCCGTCTCTCACCACGCACTGTCAAGGCTAATTGTCCTTTGCAGTTTGCCCGATCGCTAGTTTTTTTTCCACCATCCATGTAATCTTGGTATACTCTTGACACTGTCGACCTTGAAAATCCTAGCTGTCTGACGATTTCGGAAATTGAATGGCCCATGTGTCGCGCACCTACGATTTGTCCGCGATCGAAGGCGTCTAAATCAGGCAGTTTACCCATACTGGCAATTCCAACAACTAATTCAGAACAACCACAGTACACGCTATATATGCAGTTACCACAGCGCCCTCACTTGCGCATACATGATGCGCAGTGCTACACAATTTGCATAGGCTTTGCTATCCCTATTTCAGTGGCATTTCAGTGTATATGTAATTTTTTTTTAAATGCGCCGGAAACGTTTAAACTAATTACCTGGAATGTGAACTTTAAATTATGACCTTTAACCATTATATTACATTACTATATCCATTATAAAAAGTATATATAATGCATAAAATATATAATACATAAAATTATATATATTGCAATATTTATATATATTACTATATATTACTATATCCCCTTAAATAAGAGATAAAAAGGATGTAACATTTACTTTATCACCGCAATTTACAAGACCAAGGAAATCCTGTAACTTAATATTCTAACCAATTTTGCTAATCTTCTGAATTATTAGCAATTTAATCATCTCATCATTTATTTTGTAATACAACAATCTAGTTAAGTTATACTCTAAACGAGGAACTAATTTCCCTTCAATGAACCTATTTCACTTCAAATACCTCTAAACATTACACACAGTGGTTAAAAATGGCAGTCAGCCTAAGTTTAGAAGCTGGGATTATACCAGTACAAGCAGCAAATCACTAATCTAGAAATTTATGACACTATTATAAAGCTAATGAAGTACATATATTACATGCAAATGAAACCATAAAACACCAGTGCTATTAAAAAATGCATAGCTAGCAACTCTTTAGAGTAGCAGCTGTTCTAAAATGAGCCATGAAAGACTCATCAAAATGTATATTCTCGTACACCTACAGTCTACATGCCTAATTTTGTCTGGAATGACTCCATGCTGACCCGGATAATTTAATGAAAATTGGTAGAATGATGCCTTAACTCCTTTACTACCTTCCAGGTTTCATAAAGGCGGGAGTAGTTTATTAATGTCGTGTAATTAAAGGCAATCCTAGCATTAACACAGTAGAATCCCTGCGTCAGGGACGGATTTAATATTGCATAAACTGACGCTCGCTGGTCACTGGATAGCTGGGCTGTATTTAGGGTTTCTAAGCTTGGCGAATTTTCGCTGTATTTAACTGCATATATATATATATATATATGTGTGTATATATTATATATGTATATATTATATATATATGTATATATTATATATATATATGTATATATTATATATATATGTATATATTATATATATATATGTATATTAATATGTTTGTGTGTGGGTATTTCTGGCATTAGAACGATTAAGTAGTTTTTTCTATTTAAGAAGTAGTTAGAAAGCTATCTTAGTACCTTGACAGTTGATTCAGTTTTTTTTTTGTATTCCTATTATTTTGCAGAGTGGGGCAATTATTGTTTTCATTATTTATTTATACCATACGAATCTCAATATGTTCAAGCATGCTTATGGAGAATAATAATTAATGATACTAAGAGTAATTTATGGAAATACAAAGAGGGCGAAAGCGTTTCGAAAGTAAAAAGCATTGGGGAATCAAAGCATTTACACTATCGTTCCTATAATATTACTGTAAATGCATTAAATCATTCATAATAGTTTTTAGATATAAGTATGAAGACGGTCCGCGAGCATTAAGTCCGGGGCCATATCGTATTGAATAGCTCATAAAGGAACTTGCAGAAAACCTGTTTTGGGATGCTAATGATTATACTTCAAATGCATACTGTGCTTACACATATTCAACAATTTACTGGCCTTACTAAATTTGCAATTTTGTACGGAAGTTAAAATTATAACTTTCTCATAACGTTAACCGTAAATAATTGTTTCGGTTAAATAAAATTGAGTCACTTATTTTGAAATTTCGGAGGTCAAGGACCCGCATCTCAAAAGAAATATTTTGGCCGTCACTTATTAAGGAACTTTTGCAATAAATATATTTTTGTCTCCGAACACAAATAGCATTCCTTTATCCATGACGAAATTTTTTCTGTTTTTGTTGGGATATTATGAAGAGCACTAACTGTTAAAGCTTACATATATATTTTGTTCTCCTTTATTCTTAGTCTGCACATTCTGAATCGGTTAAGAACAAAAAGTGAAGTTTCATCGTAGTCGAAGTGCTTGAAATCTAATTTAATAACAAACCATGTATAAACACACAATCATGATAAAATACAGGGTGTCTCAAAAAACCTTGACACATGTAAAAAATTTATATAAAAAAGTACTCATGGCAGGAACTAGAAATTCACATACGTGTTATCTTATATATTAGAGTTTTTTGTTGTATAGTCAATAAATTTCACTATGCGCTCCTTTTGAGGCACTGAGAATATCTAGTCAGTAATCCATTTCAGCCCATTCGCGCTCCAAATTGGATTCCATAAAACATTAAATTGCAACAGTTATGCATTTTTTAGTTCTTTAAGACTGTCCAGTTTTGTTGAATAAACTTTCACAAATCCCCAAAAGAAAAATGTCAAGAGATGCAATGTCTGGAGATCGAGGCGGCCTTTGGATGGGACCATCTCTTCTAATCTACCTATTTGTAAATCCCCCTTTTAAAAAGTCTCGTACAATCATACCCAAATGAGGTGATGCACCGTCTTGTTGCGAAATGATTTTGGAATGTAAATAAGAAATTTTAGGGACAGCAAAATTGCCATTTACAACTTTAGCCATTTAACAACTACCGTTTTCACGGAACGACTAGCTACCTCTGAACTTTTTCAACAGAAAAAAAACTCTAACATATGCCGTAACACATCTGTTAATTTACAGTTCCTACTTTGTATACTTTACTGACATTATATAAATTTTTAAAATGTCTCAAGGTTTTTTGAGACACCCTGCATTTACTCAACAACGTAGAGTTTGGTAAATAAATATTAATGTATGCTTTTTTTTACTGCACCTGTGCAGTAGGAAATTATTTCGCGCACCTGAGATTACTTTCGCATTACTTTTGCACACGAGACTCAATTTCGTATATGTTGATTCTTAAGGGGTCATACGACTATTAAGAGTCGAAAAAGTATAAAAATTGTGTCACTTTCGACATTCCATATCTTGAAAAGTAGAAAATTAAAAATCATAACTTTTTTGTGTTAAAAGAACAATATTCGATTTATGAATATATACCTGTTTCTTGTTTCATAGTTAAAAATAATTTGTGCTAGATAGTCATAAATAATAATCAGTTGGCTTTGGATAAAAGTGATATCAAAACTAACGCACATAAATACTTTAAAAAATTGAGTTTAAGACAAAATTTCCGCTTTTAACAAATACTGCAGAAACTTAAGTTTAATTTGAACCTAAATTTGTATATATTTAAGGTATATTTCTAATTTTACTATGAAACTGAAAATAGTGCATTTTTTCTTAATAAATTAAATTTTGTTTATGCATGAAAAATGCATTCTCTAGAGATCAGTAAACAAATTTAGGTTCAGTTTCAAGCAAATGATAATATGTACCATCTGTGAAAATTTCATGCAAAAATATGAAATAGTTCTAGATATAACAATTGCGTTATGTGAAAAAAAAACACATTTTGAGATAAATCCCTTTGAAGTATTGTCCTTTAAATCTGTTTACAGTAAACATCTGACACGGTTTTATTCATAACTTCCGGAATTATGGGCATTTTTTCAACCGGATTGTCTTAAAATACTCAGAAAAGGTTAGTCTTCTATGTGTATTTTCTTCAAAAAATCTATTTTTTTTTTACAGTATAACAGTCGTATGACCCCGTTATATTTATGCAGTTATGTAATTTAATGCTCATACTACTGCGCAGAGAAGAATTGATCAAAAGATCACAAATGTTAATGCTACAACGTAAGATTTGTTTCTTTTATGGAATAGCGAATATCTAATTAAAGATTAACATCTTGCCACATGCCATGCAGTTGCGGTTTTTAGTGGCTAAATACAGTGGTATGGAGAAGGACAATTGGTATCAAAGAAAGGTCAAGTCTCTTTTATCATCATTATCAATTTTAAAGGATCCTAAACGAATTTTCTTGGACTCATCCTTTGATCACTCCGTATATGTGACTAAATCTTTCTCGTAAACTGTAAACGCTCTCACTACATTATAAAAGATCATTTAATATACACTGAAACTGCTTTCTTGAAATTCATTTGTTAATGTTTCTTTGCACCATTCATTGATTTAAAAGAAAATACTTGTCCGAAGGTAACATTACATTTCTATTACTACTCCTGTATCATATGCATATTTTTTAATCTTTGTAATTAAGCATTTGTAACACATTTCGAATAAGATTCAATCTTTTCCATTGTTTGCTTGAGAATTTTGCGAATTTACTTCTCACCAAGAAAAATTTAGACTATCCGTATATGAAAGTGCCTGTCTCTAGAGGTTATCTTATTATGGAGATTTCATTAGTTACGGAGAAACTTATATCAGTTATTATTTTTGACTATCAATTATAACACGATCTTTTGAGTACACTTATGAAGCGAAAATAGTTTCCGTTTATACTTGGGCTTAATAAAATAGCCAGGGAAAAAAATTCGGTTGAAAATTATAAATTTTTCCCTAAACTCTTTTTCGAGGAAGAAATGAAAACTACTTAACTGATTCGACAAAACATTATTTAATATATCCAAACATTAATTTCTTTTAACACGCCTAAAGTGTCATTTATATTAACGATTCGTTGACACTAATATAAAAAGACATAAATATTAAATGACAAGCTTATAGAACTAATTTGATTATGTCTTTGCAAATTGCTTTGTAACTTTGGAAATGTTCCCTACAGCCTTCTAAGTATATGATTTATTTATGTCAATATCCGGGAGCCATTTTACATTTTGCTGATGACAAACATGAAACAAAACCTTAAAAAAACTTAAAAATCACCAAAATCAGTTATTCTACATTTGTTCAAAACAATTAAGATTGAAATTTAAACAAATGGGGCCTGCGCCTCAGAGGCAAGTTCATTTGTAACTGACGCTTGAAAATGGAGATTGAAAAATCCGCCCGAATTTCGGCAAAACTGCTAATTTCGCTAAGTGATTTGCCGATAAACCCTTTTAAGTAATTATGACCTAAGCCTTGCTCGGTGCGTTTTGGGACATTTTGCCGATGAATTTCCAATAAAACTAATAGGCTCGATTTCACTATGAATCACAGCAATTTTTTATTTTCAAAATGAATATCAGTTGGATTATATTTCCTTTACATACATGACTCGGAATCAGGGATGTATAGTATATTGTGGAGATAGGAAATATTATAAACGCAACAAGTATTTTGGGTAAATATTCTTTTAAATATAAACAGCCCGTTTATATTTTACGCCAGTCATTGTTAAGGAAAAGGTAAATATACCAATATTCAGATACTTTCATCGTCCAAAGAAACTTCTCAACAATTGTATTTTAGTGAAAAAAAAGGGGAAAAAACATAATAGTAACTATCTACTATTGTAAATATTATCTTATTTTCCCTCATCCTTTAGTTTTCAGAGATTCCTATGAAATCAAAATTATAATTTAAAAAACTGATCTAAAATTTAAAAAAATATTTTAAGATTAAAGGTGGAGGAACTAAACATTATTGTATATTTTTTAATTGTTCCACGTAGAACTGGTGTTACTTACAGGTATTATCGAACCGGTGTATTTTCTCTTATCTATGTTTATGAGAAATTCCATCCTGATAATTAAATAGTAATTTATATTGTGTACGATATTAAAAATAGGTTTTACTACAAATTTTGAGAGCGCAGCTATTTCGAACTTTGTTTTTTATAACTTTATTTTTTCATTTCTGTTCGAAATTAGAGATAAATTTAACATTTGTTTGTAACATTTGATTATTTTTTCAATAAGTACAATTCGAACACACGTTTTATTTCTAATAAACCTTTGCTGTTTCCAAACGTTCCCATTATTAAGGATTTATTCATGTGATTGTCTTTGAAGTGAAGATTGAATTTTGATTGCAGAAATTATTATCGATGAATTTCATTTTGTTATCACCTAAAAGGCAATTTTTAATGATTACGTTGCAGAAATATGTTGGTAGTTTTTTTTCTTCTTTCAGAAGGGAATGATGACATGATTTCTATAAACTATCTTAATGGTTTATTCACACAATATAACGAGTAAATGCATTTGTTAGAGTGAAATATCTTTGCAGTGTTTAAAGATATGTTTGCTTCTTAAATTAGTCATGATGTTTGTTTATGAAAAATTTCCTAATCAAAACATTTTTATATATCATAACCGTTATTCTGAAGGTTGATTGCTTTAATACTTTCGTTTATTCTACATTAATAAAGCCAATGAAAATGACTAACTTATTTAATAACATTAATATAAAACAGTCGTTTCGGACATGTACAGTGTTAAATTTTTGGTTTTTCAAGCCAATGAGAGGAATCTGGGTTTAATTATATCAGTATAATTCTGGTCGTGAAATTACCTTGGCCGGTTCTTATCTTCTATCTCAAAATTATTTGAATTCAGCAAAGTTTTTCCTATCCAGCGGAAACACAGAATTGTTGCAAATAACCTTGGAATAAAAATTTCCACGTCCTTCTATAAAAATGCTGCAGATTTGAGGAAGGTATATGATGATAAAAAATATATATATAAATCTCACGCAGAACCACACAATTTTTCACAGCTGGAATTTTATAACCCTCAGATTATTATTTTAAAAGCAAAACTTGAAAAAAGTTATAAAAACAGCTTAAAAATGTTATTTAAAAAAATCTAAAAAGAATTTAAAAAAATATTTCTTAGTGCACCCCTACACTATAAGAAGAATCACCATGCAAAATTTCAGACATTTAGGTCCACCGGTATGGTATGTGCCTTATCAGTCAGTCAGTTACGGAACTCTTTTATATATATATATATATATATATATATATATATATATATATATATATATACTAGCTGAAAACCCGCACTTCGCTACGGAGTACATTCAAATTAAATACAACTGTCGATGTATGCAATTAATTAAAAAAAATATATATATATATATTTATTTATATTTATAATAAATACAATTTATAATAAATCAATGTATACAATTGATGTAGAAAAAATATATATATTTATAAAAAAAATCTTAAGGCATAATTTTATAGACAAAATAATGTACAATCGTCTGCCGCATTAGCAAGAAATTTTTTTTTGTCTATTTAGTTGTTATGCACGTGACGATAAATTTATTTAAAGTACCAGAAAAATAAATCACGTGACCAGCATTTAATAAATTTAATTCTAAAAAGTAATCTTTAAAAATTCACCAAAAATCAAAAAATCGAGGTAAAGATTCGAAAAAGAATTCATTTTAGAGGAATTTTTATGGTCTTTATTGTGATATAAATTTTATAACCCTCAAATTATTATTTTAAATGCAAACTTAAAAAAAAAAATTACTAAAACAGCTTAAAAATTTTATTTTAAAAAATCTAAGAAGAATTTTTCAAAAATCTCCCTTAGTGCACCCCTACAGTATAAGAAGAATCGCCATGCAAAATTTCAGCCCTTTCGGTCCAGCGGTTTGGTCTGTGCGTTAGTGATGCGACATCGATAACAAAACATCGATGTTTTGAAACATCGATATTCAATATTAAAACATCGATGCTAATAAAACATCGCCCAAAAACCATCGATGTTTATAAACATCGATGGTGATTTAATTTTACTCTCTGATTGGGCAGACATAAATGACACAAAACTTGATTGCTTTGGGCTACATTGATGACTCAAAATTCTCGTTGTAAATACCGCCATGTTTTGCCTTCAAATGTCCAGATAAATTCGTGGTATTGCCAGAAGTTTTAAGGGAATTAAGGCAAATATTGCATTTCGCCAATTTGTCAGAGGTTTTGTAAACATATTTCCAAACGGTACTTTTGGGAGGCGTCTTACTAATAATATTAACGTCAACTTATATAAAACCAGAACGAAACAAAAACTTACATGGATGCACTCGTGTATATACTATTTGTAAAATAAAACCCCATGGAAGGTTCTGGAGTGTCAGGAACATTCCAAGCGCTCTGATTGGTTCATTGGTTGTAAATTGCCATTTGTCTGCTTGCTAAGGAATCATTCCCCCTTTTGTATTCGTCCCTTTCAGAATTCAGACTTACATTTACTCAGTGTGAAAATTATGCTACGTGGTAAATTTTTTTTATTACGGTACTTTTTCATTAAAAAAAAATCGAGGCAACGTAAAACATCGAGCACAGAACATCGATGTTAAAAAAACATCGGCTTCAATAAATCGATGTTTAAAACATCGATGTTTTGAAAACATCGACATCGATGTTGCAACCCTACTGTGCGTTGTATGTCAATCAGTCAGTCAGTGAGTCAATCAGTTACGGAACTGTTTTATATTATATATAGATATACTAGCATTATTGTCCGGCGTTGCCCGGGTAGATATATAGATATAAAATTTTTGATGCATACCATCAAAAAAATACTGGACAGCAACCCCCACTCTTCATGTTCATTTGGCTAGACTGAATGCGCTTAGCGCGTTTCTACTGAAATGATATACAAACAATAAGAAAGAAAGAAACTTTAACCTGCGGACCCTCGTCTGATTATACGTCTGATTTTATTGAGAATTAATAAAACAGTGTAGCGTGATTCGCACGTTTGGATTGAATAAGTTTAGTGTTTAATTATATTTGTTAGATACTATTTAATTAGATTTGTTTGATCCACTGTTTAATTAGAAATAAATTTTATAATTTACATTTGCCTTTATTATTTACTAGTAGGTAACCCGTCATTTTGACGGCATAATGGAAAAAGTATATGAAAGTTTAAAAATATCCCGAATTATCTAAAATATTGCATTTAATCCACACCTTGTAAAAGCAAACCCTTTCATTATTTTTTTATTTGTTTAGTTTTTCATGCAATTTGAGTAGTAGACTGCCATCCAACCCGTCATTTTGACGTCATAATACTAAAAATGACGTCAAAATGAAAAAAGTATATGAAAGTTAATTTTTTTTTTTACAGTTCACTACGCGATTCATTCACATTCAAGTTTGTTTACTTTCATAATTCATCGCAAAAGTAAACAGATTTTTAAAAACTGTTAAATATACAGCTAAAAACATCCAATTTTTTTTAGTTCTGAATGTTTTATAGAAAAATAGGCTGAACAAACGTGATTTGATGGAGAAGATATTTGTTTATAGGTAAGAAAAAATTTTTATCCACATCTGAAATTGAAATTAAGCCTAACCGGCGGTTTGTTTACTGAGGGCTTCAATTGAAAGATGAGTACAGCCCGATAGTGTTATACAGAGACAACGGCTATTATATATAGGATTTTTCCCTTAAAAGCTCAGTTTTTTCCACATCACCCAAGAGACGCACGATTTTCAACATCATCCAAGAGGTAAAGTGCAAGATGCATTATCCCCTTATTTAATCAAAGTAAGGCGGGATTCCGCATGAAGCCTATTTTCCTTACTTTGGTGATTCGGTTTTTTATTGTCGACAGGCCAAAAACCATATCGGTTTTTGATTTTCCCAAGGTCAAAAACCGTTGAAAAAAGCGAATTGTAATTCGGTTTTTAATTTTCCTAAGGCCAAAAACCGTAGAAAAAGCAAATTGTCAATCGGTTCAAGCGATGAAAAAACTGCAAATAACAAAGGACACAAAGCAGAGCAGGGAAAGTTGTATTAAAACATACTAATTTGAACTGCATTCTTAAAAAACTTAGATCTCAGTTAGTGTAGTGGTTAAATTTTATTTTTTACCGTACTTTAATATTTCTTTTGCCAATTTATTTCGTTGTTATGCACGTGACGCAAAATTAATTTAAAGTATCACAAAAAGAAATGAAACCAAGTAATCAGCATTTCATAAATTAAATTCTAAAAATTAATCTTTAAAAATTCACCAAAAATCAGAAAATGGAGGTAGAGATTCGAAAAAGATTTAGTTTTAAAGGAATGTTTATGATCTTTCTTGTGATATAAATTTTATAACCCTCGGATTATCATTTTAAATGCAAACTTAAAAAAAATTAGAAAAGCAGCTTAAAAATTAAATTTTAAAAAATCGAAGAAGAATTTTTCAAAAATCTTTCTTGGGGCACCCCTGCAGTATAGACTCCATTATAGAAGAATTGCCATGCAAAATTTCAGCTCTTTAGGTCCAACGGTTTTGACTGTGCGTTATCTGTCAGTCAGTCAGTCAGTCAGTTATGCAGGACCAAAGATTATTATCACGAAGCTCTGTAGCTTCATAGTTATTACCAACCCCTCTTCCCCCGTGCGGGGGGATAGATTTCAATGATAACATGTTGTGGTTAAGGGGCTGTATCTACATTTAAGTGGGACTCAAAATCATTAAAAATTAATGGAAAAAAATAATTGAGCCCCAAACTTCGTTTTTGCTGCGTTAAGTTTCTCGGTTCCTAAACATTAACTGAGCCGAATTTGGTCCCGGTGGGTGAAACAGTCTATGATTCTATAGCGGACAAACAAACAGACAAGCTCTTATATATATAATGACAGCGTCTCTAGCACAGATATATTAATATTTTTCAAACAAATGTATTCGAATTGTCAAAAAGAAAAGAACTGGGTATTTGAGATGCAAAATAAACATTAAAAATGGAAGTGAAAAGTAGACAACACTGAAAATTAAAGTACTGAATAAAATGTCCAATAACCTAGGTTTTTTAAAGGAATTAATATTCTAGCGTTTATGTATTGTTAAGTTCATTTATACCAATCATTCTTCTTGGAAAATAAATTTTATTGGGTCACCTGCATAATTATGTCAAACTGGTCTATATTACAAATTGTTCGATTCCTGTAGTTATAAAAAAATTTGAAACTTAGCCTATTCCCGATATAAATTATCTTGATGTAAAATATTAGTAAATTTCAAACATATGAACTAACCTTTGAAATGTATAAGATTTTGAGATTTATAACATAAGAGTGCATGAAATTCCTGTGTTCTGGTTTCTGTTTCCAGACCTCTTCACCAGATATTGAAACATAGAATCGATGTACACACACGACCCGCAAAAAAATCGAGAATCAATTCCTGTCCAACTGCTGAAATCAATGGCCTGTCATGTCCTGAAAAATTTCAACGTTTCCTTAAAAATAAAATATAAAAACAAGTTCACGAAAATAAAATCCCTTCGCAGCTGCGCACCTGCGTCGTAGAGTAAAAAGAAATCCAATAAGATTATTAGAATTCTTAATCATTGAAGGATATCTTACTAGAGAAAAAAAATGGATAACATTGATCTAACACGAGAACAATTTGGCAAGAGAAAGAAACAACGATCTGAATTCAGTCGAAAGGGGAGAATATTAAATTGTGAAGTAAATTTGCTCTTATTTGTCCTTTTGCCGCGGAAATATTTGGAAGTTTCACTAAAAAAAATCCCGATCACTCTGATGTCGCATAATGTAAAGCATGTTTTACGATCTCGAATTTCCAAAAAGGGTATTTATTCCTCAAAAATTGATTGTAACAGAAGATTTTTTCCCTAAGATATATTTTGTTAATACTAGGTATATGTTGTTAATATTATACATTTGTGTATTTTTCAAACTTCTGTAAATTGTATTTTTTGTCCAAAGTAAATAGATGTATACGTTTTGATATCAATTTGGTCTTTTGTCAACGTATGATGCATTAAAGGACTTTTAATAATCATTCTTTTAACCATATAAAAATAAACATTTAAATGAAATGCACCCTTTATTTGCAGAATTTTATTTATTTTCAGCCCAAAGATTCTATTGTTAAAAACATATTTGAGTTCCTGCATTCGCCAAAATTTCCAGTAAAATGAATGGTATGGCAATGTTTTTATGGAGATTAACTGCAGAAAAAGGGAAATAAGTTAATAAAACATTAGTACGTTTTTAAAATCTGAAACCATATATTTTTGTTAATTATATGTTCATGTAAACTATCTACCAATAAGTATTTGGACACCTGATAGAAAAAATATATTCATATTCAATAGTTGGTAGAGACTCCACGAGAGGCAATTACAGCCTCAAACCTCCGGGAAATGCTTTCAGCAAGTCCTTGTATGACGTCTAGTGGTATTTTCTTTCACTGGAGAAGACATGTAAGTTCCTTCAGCGGTTTACAGCGGTTATAGCACCCCTTAATTAGGCTATCCAACTCGTCCCAGAGGCTCTCGATAGGGTTCAGGTCTGGTCTCTGGGCAGGCCAGTGCATTCGGTAAACCCCATTATCACCATACCAATCCATGGTGAACCTCGCAACATGACAGCTGGCGTTATCGTCCTGGAAGTAACGTGAGTCCAACCCGTAAAACTGCCACAACGTAGAAAGCACACTGCCATCCAAAATAGTGCAGTAGGAGTCGGTGTTGGGTTTAACATGAATTGGGAACAAGGGTCCCAGTCCATACCAGGGGAAAAAAAACCATACCATAATTCTACCTCCGCTGAACTTTACCGTGGCCATAATGCATTCTGGCAGGAGGTGCACCTCCAGGCAGAAGCCAGACTAACCCTTTTGTCCGAACGGTAGAGGGTGAACCTTGGTTCGTCGATCCAGAGATCCCGTTTCCACTAATTTACGGCCATTTTCGACCTGCTTTGCACCACATTAACCGAGCAGTGCGGTTGGATTTTGTGATCAAAGGCTTATGGGCTGCAGCACAACCATGAAAACCAAGCAGATGTGCTTCCTTACGGATATTATTCATCGAAATAGCACTTTCGGTTGCTTGTTGAAATTCCTGGAGTATGTGGGCCGTCGGTTGGGTGTGGTTCTTCCGAATTTCTGTGGACAGTTCCCATCGGCCTCTATATCCCAGTTTCCCGACTCGGGGCACATTCTGACAATCACTCTCCACTTTTAAATAACATATGCCATTTGGGATTGTCGATTTTGGGTAATTCAGCTCGTTAAATATGTCTCTTAAGGATCAGCCATTTCAATGATGCCCGAAAATTACACCTTCCTCGAAATCAGATAACTCTGCTCTTCATGGCATCTTGCATGCGACTAATGTCAATGTTGTTTCCTACATGATATTTAACGGTGGAGGGCGTTATGTATATCAGGGCTACTGATATCATTATTTGCATGGGTGTCAAAATACTTATTGGTAGATAGTGTATAAGGGTGTTTTATTTCAAATGGTATACTTTTAAAATGAAGCCAAAATGAGGCAAAATATTTGTTGCAAGAAAAAATAATTTCGAATTTACAAATAAACTTCCATAAACCAAATTAAGATTCAAATCCAACAATGTATTTTTTCATAAAGAAAAAATCTTCCACATAAATAAATATATGGCAGGCGGAAAAATTTAAAATAACCATTAAAAATAAGTTAAATCTCTAAATAGAGTAATAAAATCTACATTATCGCAAAAGTTCAGGAAAATAGTGAAGTCATAAGGCTTTAGAGATATTTCCTTTGAAACCAAATCGAAAGATAACCGTTTTTTAGACATTAATTATTATTTAATAATGTTCAATGATAGCATTATCTTTTGAAAAGAAGTTAAATTTATTAGAGTTGTTGAGAGACAATTACTTGATTTATTTCTTATGATAAGTAGCAAAATTTACAGCGTAAATATTCTTCCTTGTATTTGATAAATTTGATTATCTATGTTACATATAAATCTGAGTTTTTTTCAATGATTACCCTCTAACACAACGTCTACATAAATATGGAAAATTAGTTAGAAGGCAGATTAAACTGAATGTTTAAACATTTATTTTCACTTATATCAGAGGTTATTTTTGAAAGAAAGCACTTCAAATACTAGGGTAGGAAAATATTTTTTTCTTAAACAACTATTTGTCTTGTCCCCAAATTTTTTAGGGATATGGATTGATTCCCACCTTTAGAATCTCTCATAATCCTTTTATTTTACTTATTTTGTTAGCCTTATGACCTGCCTTCATGGCGTGGGATAGATGTTGTACAGTGTGTACATAAATGAATAAATTCCAACTCTTCAGGGCAATTTAAAGAAAACTAAACAAAAGTACAAACTTTTTGTTTCTGGGGCTACATCAAACATCAGATGTTTGTTCCACAGCTACCAAATGACGTTGACAAACTTAAGACACTCATATCTGCAGGCTTTTAAACCCAGACATGTTGAAAAGAGTGTGGTATGAGTTATTGTACCACCTCAATATCCTTCGTGTTACTAAAGGGGCTCACACTGAACACTTATAACTGAGTCGAATTTAAACTTCCAACTGTTATTTCTGATTTCCGATGAACAGCAAGTTTGGACTGTGTTTAGTTTTCTTTCAACAGCTCTGCAAAGTTGGGATATTCATTTATGTACCCACTGTATTATTCAACACATTCTGATATATCCGGATGTAAAACTATTTTTGCCCGTGGCATTACCAAGCGATCATATTTGAAGACGTGGGGTACATTTTGGGAGCCAGAGAAACCTCGTCAACCTCATTTACAATGAATGTCTTGCGTGATGTCTGCTTCAAATTATTCTTTGTTTTAATCAAGTCCACTAGTTGTCTATGGGAATGATATAATTATGGACACATTCTACGGCCCCTTAGTATTACGATGTGACATTCCCGAGAGTTCGACTCTGTTGATGCCCTTCTCTTAGTTCGTTCTATCAGTTCGAATTTTTCATTGGCAAGTTCTATTTCCCAATTTTATTGTTATGAAATATTTAAATGAGAAATATACGCATCAAAATGAAAAACAAAATTAATTGAAATGGGTGATGCCTATCAACAACAATCTGGGAAGTATTTCTTAATGAAATAAGGAAATAACTTACAAAAATATAATGGCTTTCTTACCTTTTGGGCGTTTATTATGTAGCCAATTAATAGGCGCTTCTGCCCTTGCTGTGGTACTTTATAACCGAATGTGAGTTCAGAAGAAAAATTAGTCATTTTTTCAGTATTTTTGAGATGTTTTTAATATACAAAATTTAGCTAGCCATTTTGTAAGCATATCATTTAAAATGGCAAGCAAGAGCAATAACATTTTTTAAATTGATAGACAAGGAATAAAACAATTTTGACGAGAAAATTAAATTCATACATTCAGTGACTTGACATTTCAGTTTAAATAATAAAAGAATGTCATGCGAATTGAAAAAAGTTGGATGGAAAAGTGGTAGCATACGACTTATGATTTTTTAAAATACTTTAACATGCTATAACTACTTTGACTGCGTATAATCTGGTAAAAAAACTTCAAAGATCTCCCGTTAATGAAAATTCGTTTCTTTTACGTTTTTTTGAAAACTTGATTGACTTGAGAATATATCCAGGATTTATATGCTAACGAAATCAAATAACAAATTTTTTTATGGCAGGTTTGTGCTAGTAAGACTAAATTCCCTGCCATGTGCCATTCTCGGTTTTTTCTATTACATAATAAACAAGATAATAAATAAATTTGAAAAAAAAATGAAAAAATTAAAAAAAGAAGTAAAAGAATCATTACGAATTCGTTTCTACTCTATTGATTTCATTCTGCTCTAATTATAAAAACGGATTCCAATAGTTATATTTAATTCTTTTTAGAGATAAACAATTCTATCTCGCATTAAAAGGTCTTGTTCTACATTTCATCGAAGTGAAATTCATGAAACAGATACAAACTGTAAAAGCCAGTAAGGATGTGATGTTCTATACTGTAATGACGAATATTGGGACTATCTAAAATTGACGAATAGCTAGAGTTCTGTAAGACATGGAATAGGGACCATCTATCATAGGGAATTATGAAGTTGAAGAGGATATAATAACAGTTCTGTTGTGTCGTGAAGAATTGTCCGTTGATAAGTATCTTACTGGAAACAAAGATAGTTTGTAAAGGAGATTATGAAGTCCTTACATGGAACCGTGAAGACACTAATCTTTCACAACAACTTTCTTCCCGTGAAAACTAACATGTTCCTTAGTCTCACTATACGCAATCGCGAAAGTTCGTGGTGAGGAGCATAGCTCGTTACCTCTGAGGATGTTGAACCGGCACCTCTCTATATAAGGCTGACTGCTGAAGAATTGTCCCAAGACATCAGGAGGTGTACAACGCTACAGATAAAGTTCTCTAGGGCACGGAAGACTACGGCACTACAAATGTTCGACTGTGGCACTAAAAAGTTTTACCTACGGAAGCAGGAGTCCCCTAGTTCCGAAGGCTGGAAAGGAACGTTCGGCACGCTGAGTTCAGCTACAGGACCGAAAAAAATGATCTTCTTTCAGGAACAAATTAAAGGAACAAGCAGGTGATTCGTCCATACATCAGACGAAATGGAATATGAGGATGATGGCCAATTGGATATAATGCCGTACAGCGTTCTTTTTTGAAGAAATAACAAGTATTCACTTGTACATATACATAAAATGCTGTAGTAACTGGTACTCAAAAGAAACTTCCAAATCATTTAAAATTAAAAAAAGTTTTTTTTTTATTTTTACTTGTAAACGTTGAGCCAATCTGGATTAAATTCATACAGTAAAAAACATGCGCTCGAAGCTTACATGACTTATAAATTCGATGACCGTTCAGGTGCAAAGTAATACAGCAAATGGTATGATAAAAATATCCCCCTGATACAGTCGATGCCAGGGTGAAGAACAGAAGGGGTGCTTAAACGTATACAATTTTAAGAGAAACTTCTCTCTTAGGAAAATACGGCTCACTAATCTCTTTTTTTCATCGCTAGACAGGAGTGCATAGGAGAAGAGCAAGGGTTGCATTAAATTAAAATTATCGCCAAGCAAAAATACCTAGAGAAAGTGGTCGAAAGTGACCGTACTTAGAACGGGGCCGAGAACAAGGTCGCGTAGGACAAAAAGCCGGTTAGATTAAAAAGGCGATTAATAACGGCCAAAAATAACATTAAGCTTGCTCCAAGCAGGCGAAGAAACGGCGCGCAAATAGCTGATTGGTCTAGCCAAAGCTGACGTACAAATGCGCCTATTTTTAATTGGACGTAGCTCTTCTACCAGGACTAAGGAAGGCATTTCCCACGCGGCGCAAATCACACCCACCGAAAAAGATGTTATCTGGGAAAATTGGAGACAGATCGTCTGCACTTATTGTTACCGACAGCAATTTACGGTGCAATTAAAGTACCCCCAAAGAAGAGTAAAGTACTGTCCTTTTGAAAAGAGCGGTCATATAAAGAAAACCAATTTTAGTGACAACGGGGTTGCGTTTCCTAAGAAACGTCACTAATTTTAATAGGCTTTTCCCCAGGCACAAGAGAAACAGGTGGCGATTTTAAAGATGTTTTTCCTAGAACACCAAAATGGTGCAGGGCTAACATTGAGACCTCCCACGTATAGGGGAACAAGTAAAAATTAAACTCTTCAATTTTACAAGCTAAACTTGTTAATAGCTCAAGCAGCCAAGTTACATTTAGAAAAACTAGCAAATAACTTATTTCTTAATTTCTTAATACTAGCACTTAACATTAATATTTAAACACAGACTATACCGATAATCCTCGTTATATATACCACCTGAAATTCTCAGCTATCGGTGTAAAATATGATGTCTTATCAATACGGGTCAAATTACTTTACAGATGATGAAGAAACATACTTCATTTTGAGCTAAAATTAATTAAACTGATACATGCCCTCTTTTTAATGGAATAACCACCAGATTATGAAATGGGGAGTTTATAACTAATATTCACTGAGCGGTTATTTTATTATAACCTCACGTTCCGTAAATCATTGGGCTATATATATCTATCAATACTGCTGCAGTTCTCTCTGGCGTGATCTCTCTGAGATGTTACTTAGTGGCTAAAGGAATCTGAGACCATATCAGATGAACTACGCAATCCATTTCACAAAGATTTGATGGTTTTAGATCCATCTGTTTGATACCCCTTTCGACCTAATCTCACAAAGGCCCAATTGGACTGATATTTGGTGGTTGTTGAGGCCAACTAATCTAGGTTAAGTCTCCGTCATGCTCTTCAAACCGTGTATGAACAATGTGAGCTTAATGGTATGGTGATAGAGATTCTGCTGGAAGTAACCATCTCCAGTAAGGTTAACCATTAATATAATTGTATGTACTTTATCAGAGAGAATATTTAACTAACGTTCGACACTCAGACGTTCTTCAGTATGAATCAAGAAGCCCAAACTATGTGAGGTAAACATCCCCCAAACCACAGCATTGTCTACACCAGCTTGAAGTATTGTGGCACTGCACTTAGCCCTCATTATTTTATGCTTTTCTTCCATATTCTAACCTTATCATTCGCATGATGTTAGTGAAAGCATGATACATTGGACCCCGTTGCCCTATTCTATTCACTCACTATCCAATCTTGTGACCCTGAGCGAACCGGAGATTTTGGATGATATCATCAAACAGCAAAGGTTTTCGAACAGGCCTTGAGCTTCCATACTCGATATAGTGTAGTGTGAGATGAACAATACATTGAAAAGCCATCGGAGTTGGTCATTGATTAAGATTAGCTGTAATTTGACGTGACGTACTATTGCCCACCTATTGGACTGAACAAGCCTGGAAACTCGCCTTTCAGCTCTATCATCCAACAGCTGGTTACGACCACACGCCATTCCTCGAGACCCGGTTTACCGTTGCGTAGGCATTCTTTTTAAAACTGATCAATATTTACTGATGAACATTTCACAAGCGAAGCAGTTTTTCTGATACTCGTTCCACTGCTTCTGGTATCCAGAGTCATTCCACGTAGTCATTCCACGTACAAAGTCCATTAAATTTCGTACTTTACCTATTCTGTCACAAGCAATAGACTTCAACTCTCTTTAGGATTTCATCCGGCTATTCCTTTTTACACAAATCTCACCCCCTGGCAGCAACAGCCGGGCGAATAGCTGATTTCCATAAAATTATCAGATGTTCATAATAAATTGACCACTAAATGTACATATTATTCGATAAATTATTATTTCATACTACACATCCGCATCCATAAATACAACAATATTAAAAAAAGTTATATTCTTACTGTTATGTCCCGAGATCGATGAATTTTTTATTAAAAAAATGTAATGTATAACACAGTTGAAATACATACTGTATATTAATACTGTTGTACTTACTGTATGTGCTTTAAATTTTACTGTACACTGTACTGTACTGTTTACTGTATTAAACATACTGTATATCTTTAAAAGTAAAGGTAAAAAGTATCTGTATCTATAAATATAATCTTTTTTTTTACAATTTATAGAAGTCGATTTATTACGAATAAGTTAATAAAGGTTATAAACAATGATTTTTTTCTTAATTGATTTTACCTTTAAAAAATTATCCCATATCACTAATGTTAAAAAATTAATGTTTAATTTTAAATGATGCTAATGAATCATTAAACATACAATTTGCTATTATATATTAAGTTGTTACAAAAAAATGTTAACATATACTTGTTTGTTCATTTATTATTCTAAACTAATATGCGAAACAACTCCAACATTAATATTCATTTTCTAAGAGAATGATTAATAATAAAGATGCATTATTTTCCTCTAGATTTATGGAAATTTAAACGAGGAGGAGAGACCGGAATTTGGTCGGGATCTCAAGCAAGTGGCTTTATATTTTCGCTTTGTTAGCTGCTTCATGGGTAATGTAATTCAACAACCAGTAGCTGAAACAGCAATTATTGGGTTATTGGATTACCAAGAAGCAGACTAGTTACCCTTCTATTGAAAGAGGGTATGGAACAGGGAAAAAAGATTTATGATATCATATTTAAAGATTTTGAGAGAAACGAATACTCCGGTAGAAGAGAAACAAAAATTTATGTGCTCTCCCAGGGGAATTCCCACCAATCAAACTGAGCCAATCAAGAAACTGAGAAGGTATTAAAACTTCAGATTCACATAAATTACATGAATAAAAGTCCTATCTTGCCTTAACTTTTGAGTGTAATTTCTCTCACAAGCCAAACGACCAGGTAAGGAGGTCTGGTGTATACCGAACCATATCACTGCGTCCTTATGAACAAAAAACGCATGTAATGTCCTATGTGTTGTAAAACAAAGCCCATTTGCACAGAGAATATAATCAGGATCATACGGGGGTGATAATTATTATAGGAAATCTTAATAGCATCTCCATGAAAGCAAAAAGTTTCTTTAGAGTCTGCTAGGAATGGCCTGAGATCTTCTTGGAGCTGTTAACGATATGCGGTGAGAAGTCATCGGGGTAAAAAATGTATATTCTCATTGCAAAAAAATAAGTTCTGATAGATGATTTGTGGTGGTGGTGGAATCACAACTTCGAAAGTCGTAGTTCAGAAATAGTCTAATGTATAACTTCCATAGACGAGCACATTAGGGCGAACAGAATCAGAATCCGAAAAAAGAACATACGAACATTTAGAGGTGTTAAACTTAATTCTTCGCCTACGAAGGCAATTCAATAAGACGTGAATATACATTTCGAAATTATTGCATTCGTCTTCAACCAAGTGGTCATCAGCTAAATAGTGAATTTGTTTTGCGTTGTGAAATTCTGCGAAGAATTAACTCTTGTCCAACAAAGAGGGTCCGTTTTCATATTTGAAATTGTCATTAAACTTTTTCAATTTTTTATGATTTTTATTTTTTTAATTTTAAATAATTGTTAATTTTTATGTGATTTTTATATGAAAGGAATATGCTGGAAACAACACTTTCAGATTTTGAGGGTTTGAAGGAAAACACTTATGATCACGTCGCAAGTAAAATCAGGTTTCACAAATACTTCCCCCAAAAACAAAAATTGCAAAGCTAAAAAAAGGATTTAATAATCATTAGTATTGGATAACAAATCTTTGTCGGTTATAACCCAGACAGAAATTTCATGAAAACTTTTGTTAACATCAATACTTTTCTCCCATTCTTATAAATATTATAGTTTTTGTATTATTTTCAAAGAATACTATTCAAAGTCAACAATCAAGTCTTTACCATTTCAAAAGTGACAGTTGGAAACAGTACAATACGAACAAAAGGTTTCTTTTATACAAACTTAGTGGTACAAAATACATCGTCTATCTTTATATTTTTTGAATTACTTTAATTTTTATAAAAGAAAGTCGATCCTTTTTCCCAAAGGGCAATTTCTTTAAATCACATGTAGAACTCAATACAATGGGGAAAAAATCTAAAGAGCTGATCTCATATGCTCCTTTCCTCTTATCCTTGGGGATGAAAATGAACATTGCAACAGTTCTTGGACATTCCTAACAGACAATTGGTGAACAATCAATGTGACACTGCTCCTCAGAGAGTTGTTTCAAACCTTTTATCGGTATCTCATCAAGTAGAAGTTTTCTGGAGGGCGTACACTGAATATCAAATAGAAACTCTTTCCAAGTCTTACTCAAGTTCTCCTGTGTTCTGCGGCTGTATCAACTAATGAGTACAAGTCTTCTGGGTAAAGAAATTTGCTTGAAAGTTTCATGTAGTTGCTGAGAGAAATAAATTCCCCTTTGAAATGATCTTTTCTTTTAAAGTTGCATTGCCTTATTTTACAACTAGAGGAAAATTTCAGCGAAAGGTTTGATCATTTAAATATTTCAACGAATGTTATTTCAGCACTACATCTGAAAACATGAGTATGGCCTCAT
Organism: Dolomedes plantarius; assembly: GCA_907164885.2. NCBI lineage: Eukaryota > Metazoa > Arthropoda > Arachnida > Araneae > Dolomedidae > Dolomedes > Dolomedes plantarius. The sequence continues at coordinate 104,038,837 of OU015500.1, forward strand.
ATTATGACTCTTGAACCATGCTGAATATTCCTTTCGTATAGTCATATCTAGTTAATAAGTATGTTGGTGCTATGACTGAATGTCTAAAATTTGCCAATGATAATTACAATTTAAATGTTTTCGTGTAATTTCGTCCCTTGAAGAGACATTCTATAACTTAAAATATATTAACAAAGGTAAATAAAGAGAACTACTCATAAATATACAAAGGGCTTTAATTTAGCGAATTTGAAAATTTGTAATACGTAAAGTTAAAATAATTTTTATTGTATTACAATTAAATCCTTTGTTATGTTTTAGGAGGCTGTTAAGAGAGAACTTATGCTTTTTACAAGCTGCATAAAAATTAATGAATGTAAGAAAGTTTTAATTTAATGAAATATGAAAAGGCTTTTAGTTATATTGAACACGGGAGGTATCAACATAAATATCTCCATGGGATTGTTTGAGTTCTTTGTATGACGAACGTAGGCATCTAAAAATATCGAAATAATCCTTTATGATAAGATTCACGACGTGTAGTTATAGATTTTCAGCACAAACCGTGTGGGTTAAGAGTTTCACTGCTGCTACGAATGTTTGCCTTCGTTAGAAATAATTCTGTCAGGATTTCATAGTGCGTTTAGCCCTTGGGCAGTTAAAAATGATCGTAGACCTCCAAAAGCTTACTTACGTGCTTAGCATCATATAGAGTATAAATGGGCTCGGAGAAACTATATATCGCACCCCGGCAAAATTGCCCAAACTCAAAAATACAGCATATGAGAAAAATCAACCTAAAGAATACTAAACGGCTTCAACTAGAATTAAAATAAAACTTATACAACTGCCCTCAGGTGCACAAATTGCGAGATAGAGGTCTGTCGCTTTTCGTACACAATGGCGCCCTTCCTACATATTTTTCAATGACATAACCTCAAAATTGTCATTTTTGGACTTGTGTCACTTTTCTTGACGGGAAGCGATATGTAAAGCGCCGGGATTTGGTACAGAGGATGATCGGTTTGAGTCTCGACAAGCGCTACTGAAAGTACTGTCTACGCAGTGTATGGGCAAGTTATATCTGCAGGCCAGAAAGTCTCTCCATGAGGTTTGTAATGAGTGGTAGGAAGGTACGAGCCTTCCTGTTGTATTTCAAAAAGATGCTCTGCCTCTTTTAATGGAGGTGGACCCAAGGAATGATGTTAGTTCTTCTATATGGGGTTCCATGTATAAGCAACCTTATATTTCACAACGAAAAATAGGCGAAAGTCGAAAGGCAAAAGTTCTTGCCGTACTGGAAAAGAAATTAAGTATTAATAAACGACATGGCTGGGATGGATGAATAAAATCAATAACGTTATGAATGTAGTTTGGCTCAGCCTCAAACCGGTTTATCCGACTAAGGGATAAACCTTTGAAACTTCAAAAAATCGATTTTTGGTTTTTGCTATATTCTGATTTTTGGGAAATTTCTGAACAATATGCAAAAAACCTCATAAAAAAATTTGCATTATTTCTCGAGTTATGAGGTTTTATGTAAAGCTCACTCTGTTGCCATAGCCATGTTATTCCAACTTTAACTTCAGTTTTCTCAAATATGTGAATTTTTGGATTGCGCGCACTGTTACTCCCAAACTATGTGTGCTAGACACACAAAATTTTTATCAGATTTGTATTATAAGCTTCTTTACCCACTAAAACCAGAAAAGTAAAAAAAAAAATTGTAAAAACATTTTTTAGACTTGAAAATGTTTAAAAAAATTGCAAAATTTTAAATTTTTAAAAATTTTATGTAAATTTTTCAATTTAAACTATATTTTTTGTATATTTTTTAGTTTTACATTAAACTTGAGAGTATTATTAATTTAATTTGACCAAAAAATAGTTTCTTCATGCATATTTCTTAATTTTATGATGCGCGAAACATCCAATGATTTTTTTCCCTTTTTAGTAACCCTTTTTGTACATTTAAAAATAAAATCTAAAAATTATTTATGGCTTTAGAAGTTCTATTTTTGTATAAAATATAACTGAAGACTTGTAATTTTGATATAAAACAAAAAAATTATATATATATATATATATATATATATATATATATATATATATATATATATATATATTAATATTATTATTATTGGAGTTTCAGTAGCTCTATTTTGATCATGTTTAGGGTCATTTCCCAGTAGTCAAAGGTTGTGAGCCCCCTTGCAAAATATGATCGTAGCGTTACAAACTTACCAATTTATATACAGCCAATTGGAGATTGTGGTCGAGTTTTCGGTCAAAATACGAACAGTATTCCTAAAATGGGAAGTTGGGAGAAGGCAAAGGAATAGACGAAAGATGAAATGACTAGCATACAGAAGATAAAATTTCTCTCTTGGGTACCATTCTAGCTAATTAATAAACGCAATCGTTCTTGGTAATGTGTAAAAACAAATTGTATATTAAGTAGGAAAACGTCTACAAACCTTGAATAAAAAATTCATTTGATAACTCTAAAAAGAATTGGGCAAAGAAAACCTTTTGCGAAACTTTAATTTAAAAGTCATATTTTAAATGTAGAATCAAAATTATTTTTAGACATTTAGCATCAGTTCCGAAAAGTTTACGCGCGTTCAATAAGTCGAATATTCTAATTGTGTGATTAGCCTTATGATTTTGCAGTGTATATTTTCTTAGAGATTATATTTGATAATCTGAGAAATATATTTGATAAGCCTTATGTCAAAATAGACATGCCTCAAGTTAAAAAGCAAAATATCGGAGAAAAAAAATTTTTTTTTTCGTACGGTTAGATCTTACTGCAGCATTAAATATGTTTCTTAAGTCTATTAAAAATTGTTAGAACCCTTTTTACCCCGTGGTACTGCTCTCTGGAAGGAGTTTTTACTGCAGCGAGTAATTTGAGAAATGTCTACTCTCATTTAAAAATATTTTATTAAAATTACATATTTAAATATTTGGAATCCTTGCACACATTACGAAAGCTTCAGAAGCACTATGAAGAGTTGGTTGTCGAAAACATATATCAAAAAGAAAATCCCGCTCGTGTACTTTTAAATAGAAAGTGCATTAAACCAAAAGGAAAGGGGAAAAACGATTAAACACAAAAACGAAAAAGGTGTTTTTTTTCAAAGGATTAATTGTTACAAGGTTAGAAAATAACTGTTTAAAAAAAAAATCAGGTAGTCTCTTCTAACAAAACTACCGCGGGTTATTAACGTAGGATTACTTATCGTTGCCATATATCTTTCTTTTTTTAAAGTATTTTGGTACTTTTCTGTTTAACTGTTTACTGCTTGCCCAGGTGATGCAGACAGGGTTTGGCGGTCTGCCAAAATTATAAATAGCGACGACTGACGTCTGAAATTTTGCATTACCGCGGACCGTTATGGAGGAACGTAATCCTACGTTAAAATTGATAAAAAGAAACTAAAGTGTCGTGATGATAATGCCCCAATTGATATAAGCAAATTTTTATTGACTTTAGCGAAAAAGACAAAATACAATTATGGGAGGGGATAAGGTGACACCACCTGTATTATAATATATTTACCCTAAAATAATTGACAATTTAATATAGTCATAATACAACTCTTCTCATCATTTGTTTGAATATATTTGATAAGCCTTTCATGCATTAAGTTCAATGTTTTGTCATTAGGGCATCTAAAATTAACAATTACTCTAAATAATTGTCAAACAAGTAAAGCAATTTTTTCAAGGTATTTACCGATAAAAAATTGGGACATTATAAACGACACAAAATATTGGAATTGTAATTATTATTCATCATTGTCAGTTTTTTTTTTTGAAGGAAATAGGAAATATTACATAATCATGAAAATATTTACTTTTAAGTTCGAGTAAAAAATAATTATCACTGAAAACATTTCGTTCTTTTTAATGAACAATAAGGAATTCTTTTATGATTTGAAATATATCTAAGGAGATTTTTTGTCTCGTGCAAATAAAAGAAACAATACGGAAATATTGGAATGTTTCCTCAAAGATTAATTATCGTCCAAGATAATTAAGACGATAAACGTTATTGCAACAGAAATGGTGGAAGTTGAAGTTAGTTCCTGATAATAATGGATATCATTATGAGAAACACAAATAATGTTATTTTTGTACACTTTCATATTCTATCTAAGTGATCGTAATTTATTTTATTATGTGGTGTAACGTAATTCATAAGCTACAGTATTTTTTAAAATGATTGGATAAAAAATGTTCTTTTATAAAAAGTTGATGGGGAAAGCAAGTTTTATAAAAAACGCTATAAGTGGAGAAACGATTAAATACAGAAACCAAAAGTTTTATTTTTTCAAAAGGATTTATATTCACCTGGTTAGAAACAAATAATTGTAAAAATAAATTTAAAAAAATAAAGTGGCGAGATGATAATGTGCCAATTCAAGGTAAACAAATAAACAAGGTAAAAAATTGAAACAAAGTGTTATTTTGCGTTTTAGGTAGAGAGAAAAATACCGAAAAAAGACAGTAGTCTAGACAAATCAATTATGATAGAATGTATAATTTTTAGCTTCAGAAGAGAAGGAAGAAATTAAAATACGCATAACAATGAAGTTAATTTTTTAAGGGGGTCCCGGAAACATTTAAATTTTTTTTTATTTAAGTTAAAATTTTGAATTTTTTTGTGATGGTTAACCATATAATTTGTAAACAAAATCACATCATAAAACTTATTAAGTTTTAAAAAACTTTTAAAATTTTAAATTAAAGAAAGGGGGATAATTTAAAATCATAACTCGAAATATTACTCGTCGAATTTCATTTTTTTTTTCATTTAATTAAACAGAAATATATGTTTCAATTTACATTCAGAATTTTTTTAAATATTAATTTTTTTAAAAATTAAAAATATTTAGATTAAAAATTACAAAAAGATGATGTAACTTATTTTCAAAAAATCATATTTTCAAAAAATCATATTTTCAAAAAATCATAGTTTCAAAAGTAAATATTTTTCAAATTTTCTAAGTTAAAATTAAAGTAAAATAGTTGAAAAAGGCTTGTTCAAAGTTTCAACCATTTATCTTTAACAGTTCTTGACTTATAACAATTTAAAAACGAGAATTGGGATAAAAACTCATCACGCTGAAAAACGCACTTACAGGTTTAAAGAACAATTGGCTACTACTAGAATGTTGCAAAAAAAAAAAAATTTCTCCTGTTCTAATTAAGATAGAAATATGATTTAAAAATCATTTTAAGCGTAAAAGAACACAGAAATTTTTCATGCAATAAATTTTTTTTTCTAAAATTCGAACAATTTTGTGTCCTTCACCCCCTTAAATATAAAGGCCTGTTCGAAATATGAAAGCAAAAACAATTTTAAATAACGCAATTTAGCTTTTAAAAAGTCTGATAAGTATGCGAAGAGAATACCAAAGAAAAAGAAATTCTTGAGAGAACTGTGGATGAGACCCGTCTGGTGAATGAAAACAAATTGTTTTAGTTGTATACTTCTTCGAAATGTACTTTAGATCGCAATGCATGACTAATGCTAACTAAATTGCAAATTTTCCTTTAACACTTTTCAGATATTTCTTGCTTTTATATAATAAAAAAAGTATGTTTGTTTAATATCGTTTTTAATTATACATTATTCTCTTTCCTGGCAAAGTTCTCTTTAAACATCAGATATTCTACTAACTTCACCAGAAACCCTTACATATTTATTTGTTCCGTCTCTAATGGTGACGGAGTCTAAGGAACCTGAGGACGGAATCTGAGGATTTAAACTATAATTCTATAAATGATTGCTTTAATGTTTTTGCCTGTATTCAGTGTTACTTAAAAGGAAATGCTAATTACGATCATTAATTCTGCCTAATACTACATTTTAGACATTTGCATCTCGAGAGAAATTAATCTCTAAGAATTAATCTGCGAGATATTGGAGCTGACTCATCAGGAATTTAGTTACGCATTGTAGCCAAGTCAGACCGCCATTTTAATCTGGGATATTCAAAAGAGTTATTTTCCAGAGTCCTTTCTCAAAATGGTCTCCATGTATAGAATATTATGTGTTTGATTTTTTGAAGCTTATTTCCACATTCTTAAATCTTAATTATATCTCCAGTTACGGAATATAGTTCACATGAATGGTCCTTAATTTTGAATTACACAAAGACAAGTATGTATACCAACATGTTCATACATGCCGACGCCTTGGGTCAGAGAGAAATATAATCGAATTAACATAGTCGTCTAACAGGGAAATTTTAGCATCAATATTTCGTAAAGCAAAGTTGAAACAATACAAGTATTATTGTGTGGCGTATGTTTTGACGGAATTGGGAAATAAAATGGAAGCACACGAGGCAGCCTGAAAATGTAGGACAACTGAAGAAAAATATTTTTAAAAATGTATTTTTCATTTCTTAACATTAATTGTTCAATAGGAGAAAATCATTAAAGTAATTCTCAGTATCTCCTTGAAATTTTCTATTTATTTAAAATATCGCACCTCTATTAGAAGAGTGTTACATCTCAAAATAGTCATATTTTCAGGAAGAGCTAAAGAAGATATATGTCGAAATTTTATTTCTTGTTTTATGAATGCCTATGATAATTTTGAGAAAAATTTTTGTTCGAATCACTTCAGAAGGCAAAACTTTATACTATTAAAGTTGTTTTAAATATTTAAAGTATGATTTTGAATTTTTGTTACAAGATATAACCTTTCTCTATTAACCTTATTTTTCAACATGGACTGAAAAGCTTGATGGAATACTATCATATCTCTATGCTAATGCACAATCTATTTAAACTTTTCACAATACAAAGAAAAAACCTTGATAACACGAACAGCAGGTTAAAAAATTAAAAATTTATTTTCCAAATAAAATTTAATGAACATTTTTATTGCAGGAACATTTTAATACAACAACATTAGGCACTGACAAATATCTTATTTTCATTCTTCGCGCATGAGAAAGTTCCCCCTCCTACTTGTGGAAGAAGATAATAAGCGCCATCTAGGAGATTGTGCTTGTACTAGACTTATAACATTATTCGAGAATGAGAAGCATTTCTTATAGAGCATTGTGGTGCAATTATCTCAATATCGAAGATGTAACACTCCTCTAGTAGATGTGCGATATGTCTGAAGTAAGCGGGAGTTTTAGCACAACACTTTTGATAATACAATGTTATAAAATTTGTAATATTAAATCCAGATGAATATTACTTTGGTTAACAAATATTTCATTCAAGAAGTATAAAAAATTCCCATTTACTTAAGTAAAATGAGATAAATGATTTGAATTTCAAATATGGCAACGTTCGGAACTTTAAGCAATTTTTAGTAACATGAAAACATAATTAGTGCATTAAGCAAATCTGATATTTAAGGAAAAATCAATTTTTTTCTGTAATGAAACAATCTGTTACATTCTCAGTTTATAATACACACTTTCAAAACCAATTTTTAAAACATACTTGCATAGTTTTATTTATTTTTTTGGGGGGATTTTAATGCTACGAAAATATAAATGTTTTTAAATGGTTTAAACTTTAATTTTCATTTATCAACATTCACGAGATTCTACTGTTTATTACAACTTTTTTTGCCTCTTTTCCTAAGCGTTTTTTAACTTTTGAAAAATCATTTTCGTCCTTATTAACGAGCAGTTTAGAATTTCAGAGAAATTCACATCATTAGACATGTATTATGGCTCTTTACTGAAAATCCGATGAACATAACTTGAGTTAAGTGCAATTTGTTTCCACGTTTAGAAACTTAGTGGAAAACAAAAGATTATAATGGGTTAAAATCGAAAAAGAGTTAAAAATATTAATCGTTACTGTATAGTTGTGTATGTTAGATTTCCCCAAATACATTTTACAAATGTTTTAGTTTCAGAATTAGAGAAAAAGACAAGCTTAAAAAATTTCCTATTTCTTTTTTGAGGTCTTTCAATGTTTGTCCAAATACAGGTGTATTTTAAAGAACGTATTTTTCAAAAATATACCTTTATGAAAGGTTTTTTTTTAAGAACAAAGTTTTTTTAATTTGTTTCGTGTACAGAAACATATCAGTTTATAAATACCGGTATCACTTCTTATAGCATGAAGGATTTAGTTTACTAGCACTTAAGTATTTATTAAAAGAACTTAATCAATACGAACTTGGTTTTAGTATTTATCACTAGAGATTAAATCTTCACAAATATATTGATTTTTGGACAGTATTTAGGCTAAAGAAGTGTTTAAATTCTGCTCCTGATTATTAAACGAAGCAGAAAATAGTTTGGTAATAGAAAGAAGATAATGATTACTTGAAGAAAGTTGACGTAAACTAATATATAATAATATAATTTACGTTATATATTAGAAGAAAAAATCTCTTCAAGGAGTTCCTCATTGTAATTAATCATTCATAGTATTTGAAAATATTTATGAAAATGATTATGCGCCTAGTAATATATGCTTGTTTGGCCAGAAAGTGAAACTTCTAACTACTTCACGATTTAATATTAGATGATTGTTGAATATTTATGATAAGTAACTCTATATGGGGACATTCTTAAAGATGTTACATAAATGTGTTTTTCTAAGACCTTTATGTAGGCAGTCTCTAGTAAGCGTTGATATTAACATATACATGTAACATTACTATGAGGTTGAATGCAGAATTTGAAATTCCTTAGGAGCCTGTCTTTTTTATGCTTGCCGAATACAAAAAATATTCTAAAATTTTCCTACTTCCTACGTCATGTTAAAATGAATTGCAGAGTAATAAAATGAATTAGTAGTTATTTATTATCTTCATTACATATATTATGGGTGAGAGAGATGCTATCTGAGGAAAATTATCTGCATTCAAATAAGTAATTATTGCAAGAGATCAGAGGACATTTGATCCATATGCTTAGAAGTTAAAGAGTAGGAAAAGTTGCATTTTAATCTCATACAAAAAATGTTTTCTACACTCACAGTTCTAATTCGCAAATTAGCCAGCATCGCTGAATTTTGAGATTATAGGAGTTATTTTAGTTGCAGCTAATTTTTGAAGTATACTGTATATTCTATCATGTAAATGAGATGCTGACGTGTTCTCGATTAGTCTGATAACTTTTAAGGGACAAACTCATCATTTACGCTTGCTTGAAACATGGATACTTTGAGTCCTTTAAAATATGACCCTTTGTATCAACATGTTTAGAACTTGAAACGATATAAAGTAGTGAAGCAGAGTGAAACTCTCTATGCATATTTCTTATTATCATATTTACTTTTAATTGTTACTTTGTTTTGTATATACGATATTAAATGCTCGGAATTACAACTGAAAAACAAGTATAACTTGAGCAAAATTTTACTCTAATGGTTGTTAGTATTCCTGATAGATAATAAAAAGACCGTTTTAATGAAAACACTATTGTCATACAATTGCAATTAATACTTACAATAAAGGCCAAGTTCGATTCTAGAATACATGGAGTGCTTTACAAAGAAAAATTAATGCAAAAAAAATAAACGCTGAACCTTTTAAATAAGAATAGCATTATGTTATTTTTGAAATCAAAATAGCTGAAAATATTTTCAATATACAGTCTAACCTCCATATATCGAACTTCCCTATATCGAATATTCTATATATCGAACTCTTAGCATATCTCCAGGTTCCTTAGATAGAAAAACTGCTTCTATATATCGAAAAAATCTCTATATATCAAAAATTGTTTCACGACATATTGGGAGATTTTATTCCACTTTAAAATAAAATCTCCCAATTTTTGGCGTTTGAAACAATACTTCGTGGACTTCAATACGAGCATTACTCTGAACTTTTCGCAAAACTGGCTGTTCATCAAGATATTTGTAGTTTTTTTTAAAGAATGTAACTGTGATCACTGTAACCACTAACTGGACTATTGTTTTTTTAAAGGTATATAGTACTCAATAAATCTTTCACATTAATTTATTTTTTAGTTATTAACTTTCATTTAATGTGTTCACATATAAATTGGAAATGGAGTTTCTTATACGAAAATTAGCTTTAATTTTAATATTTTTGGAGAATTATGATAAAACTAAGATCAATGCTATATATCGAAATTTATATATATCGAATTTTTTTCCGCCATTTTGCTACTTCGATATATGGAGGTTCGACTGTAATTTAAACTAATTTTTATAGCCGTTGTTTTTTAAGATTATTCCTAGATACATGTCCAAGTTTCAGAGAAATCTATGGTAAGAATGATAACTCTGAATGTCAACTGTCCCCTTAAGAATGGACTATGCTCCACCCCTCCCCTGTTTTGTTAGACATTACATTATTTGGAACGTCACGGCGCTTTCCTTCCGAAATACTTGACGGACTTTGATTAAGGAAATTCCATTAGCACATCTAGTGGGCTGTGTAGCGCCGAGAAGATTAAATAAACAATCAAGATTAATTCGTCCTTAATATCCATAATGGGTCGTTGATATCTGTCGTCCGTGGCAAATACGAATGCTGCAGAAGCTTCCATTCGCTTCCCATAATGCCCAATTATCGCAATTGAAAAGCGCTAGCTAATCTCGCAATTAGTTGAAATGTCACTTCTGGCAACAATCCAGAGAGCGACAGTTCCTATCCAAGCAATTTTTTTTTCTTTCTATTTTCACAAAAATCGATAACAAACTCTCGTTATCGATTAGAAGTTCTTAAGCACTAATCCATACACGTTTTCTGGAAATATTCTTGCTTTGGGCTTTGTTTGCCGAGGAGTTATGTTGCTCAAATGGAGTGCCGCTTGTGAGTGGATTCGCCGGGGAAATTTTGAAAAAGGGGTTTTAATATCGATTGTTTCAAACGTTACTTCTGCCATTAAATGCAGAAGAAAGAGGAAACTAGATATACGAAAACTTCGTACAGAAGATCTTTCATTTTCGAGGGATGAAGGAATATATATTTAACGGTAAACATACACATTTTAAGGCACACAAAATATTTTAATATTTTGCAGTGACTTTATTTTCTGAAACATGATGTAATCTAAAAATGATTTTGCACATTAAAATTACTTGAACAATTAAAAATTCTTTTTAAAAATAATTTATTTTTTGGGGTCAAATGCGGAGGTACTTGTCACTAGACATTCATCCGAATGGAAATTACCGGGCAGACAACGCCTTAAAGACACCACTCCAGTAGTGGTCAAAATTGAATGCAGACGGCCGCCCTAACTCACACCGGAAGATTTATGGTCATTCATTGAAGGGGGCACCATATTGGAGGTCAGCACTACCCTCTACAAGTCGGTCCCGTAATTTAGAACCGAGTCAAGTGACGAGACCGGAACACTTGACCTCGCAAAACACCAGAGGTAAATTTGAGAACTTACAGGACACTGCAGCCACGATAGATTTTACGTGCTCCAGCCTCCATTAATGTACACGTAGGTGGCTTTATCCGCGCCCGACATCGAACCAGCAACCTTCAGATCACTAGCTCGACGTCTTTCCCAACCGTGCCACTGCGCCCTAATTTTGATTTAAAAGTACGTTTAAGTTCTTATGCATTGGCCGAAGCAATAGTTGCACGAATATTTGAAATTTTTTACACCTTCACATAGAGGAAATTTTTCAAAATAATTTCCTCTCAGGATCAATTAAAATTTTATCTGTGACATACAAAAAAAAAAGTTGCACATAAAAATGATTTATTATATCGGCCAATTTCCATAACGTGATATAAAGGCTTAAAGTAAAATTTTTTATCAGGGTAGACCCAGACAATACTGCACAAAAATTATTTAGTACGTTTTACTATTTAGCGATGTTACCATTGTATAAAATACGGAATCTTTTTTATTATATGAGCTCTTTGTACAAATTTCTTAAGATGATATTCACCTTCGTGTTGTGTCCTTCACCTCTAATTAATTTTCATCCAGCACTTTTGGTTTTGACTTTTATGATTCGGTAAATTTCCCCATCAAACAGTTGCGAAACCCTTTAGTTGACGAGACTCATTCTCTGGATCCCCGTTGAGTTACAAGCGAAAATTTAATTTTCATTGACTTAAAGTGGGAAATACAATTATTTTATTTCGGCATGAAATACTCCCCAGGAACTACAACAACTCACCGCTAAACATTAACTCCAAAGAAGCTCTATTTTTCAATCGTAGACATAAGTGAGCCATATCCAAACAAATAATAAACTAACAAGTCATACAGACTGCATTTTTCGGTTGAAAGGGGAGCACAAACTGAAAACTCCATTTGACATCCGTGGGATGTTTCATTGAAATCCATTTTCTGAGCCTGGCCCTCAAATACTGAAATTTCCGGCAATGGTCACATAGTGAAGTTGCAGTGGTTATGGGAAAAATAATTACAAGATAAAAAAAAACTTTTTATATACCATGTTTTTAAATTTTCTGTTGAATCATATAAACTTGACAATTCTATATATTAAATACTTTTAAAAAGATTTTTTGATGAATCATCGTCCCATCAACTTGAAAGAAAATGAAGTTAATTGGAAGTTAATTTGTGTTTAACTTTTCGTTCCCGTCCCGGCCGATAGATGGCTGCACCAGTCTGTAAAACAAAATTAACAGAAAACGAATTCAAATCTGCTTAAGGATGGCTAAAAGTATTAAAATAATGCATTGCCATCGTGTTCTGAGCTGTTCTAAAAGTTTCAAATATCTAGCTAGTCGGGAAGTTAGTTATAAAACAATAGCAAGATTTCTACTGGACAAACACACACGCACACACACACAAACAAACAAACAAGAAAGCGAGTTAATAAAAACATGGTAACTATACAAATTGGATATGTTTAGCCGTTATAAGGTTGAGGCTACCAGAAAGCCCCAAGGCGAAAAAGATATGCCATATTAGAAGGGTCAGCATCTCATAATTAAAATAAAGGGATCAGAAGCACACTGCCTCGCCAAAAGAGTAACAAATCTTCCAATGCACCACCTGCAGATGATGTACACTAAGAAATATATCTAAGACCGGCAGGTGAGTCATCTCAAGAGTTTAACCTTATATCAACAGATATGGATTTTAGTAAAGGAGAAGTTGAGATAATATATTTTAAACCAAATTCCTCTGTTTGAAAACTAGCTTAGAAAGTTGAAGGAAAAAAATTAAATTTACGCACAAGAAATTCTCGAACCAGACAATTTCCGACTGTTCTTCTAGCACAAACAAATTTTAAAGAAAACTAACTAAAACTCCCCTAAGTAAAATTTCGCGGAAGAGAATTAATATGTGTTATTACAAAATGCAACTCCCTTTAGAGATAACAAACGGTCCTCAGATTTCTCCCGGTTACCAAACAAAGAAACGGAGACTCACTGGCCTGGAATTCTTCCGCCAGGGGACTGAAGTCTCAAAAACGGCAACAATAAAAAATCAAGAACGGACATGTTCTGACAAAAGTAGTCCACCCTTATGGGTCGGATAAGAGGGAACACATCAGCATTAAAAAATATAGAAATCGAGGAAAACTCTTGAAACACATTATGCCAAGAAAATAAAGCAGATATTTTAATTTTGTACACTGGACCACCTTAAACTGTATTTTTTACCATGTTTTTATTAACTCGCTTTCTTGTTTGTTTGTTTGTGTGTGTGTTTGTCCGGTACAAATCTTGAAATCGATTTTTAACTAACTTCGTGACTAGCTAGACATTTGAAACTTTTAGAATAGCTTAGAACACTATGACAATGCATTATTTTAGTACTTTTCGCCATCTTTAAGCAGATATGAATTCATTTTCAGTTAATTTTGATTTGAAGAATGGTGCAGACATCTATCGACCAGGACGGGAACAAAAAGTTAAATGCAAGTTAACTTCCAATTCTCGAGCTAAACGATTGATTACGCATTTGATCATTTTCTTTCAAGTTGATGGGATAATTCATCAAAAAATTTTAAAGTATTTATTAATACATAATTGTAAAGTTTATATGATTCAACAGAAAATTTAAAAACATGGTATATAAAAAGTTCTCTTTATCTTGTAACTATTCAGATTTGGTTTTTATTAAAACAAAATGCGTAATTAAAAAAATGAGTTCATCGCTTTCATTCGTGTCACATAGTCGCACTTTAAAGAGTAGCTTCACGCTTCTGATAATGAGTCAGCTATTTCGTGAAAACCTGCTAGACCAGACAGTCGACTAGACCAGACAAATTCTCCATAGTCTAATGGATATTAATAATCTATTTATAAGTATTAATAACATATCGCTACCTATTTGTAAGTTCTAAACATTCTAAAATGCCATTATGTTATAAACATTAATTACATTAGTAATCCTAGTTACTTTAGTTAACTATCGGTAGGGTTGCATTGATATCACTAAAGTTTTAAAATTAGAAGGGTTTATACTTGCGTTAATCAAATAAACGTGATGTAGTTTATAGAAAGAATATATAAATTAAAAGTAAACGCTTTACTGTCAAAATACCGTTACGCATGATTCAGGCAAGACCAACTGAGGGTTCAAAGGACGTAATGAGCGATACAGTTTATAAAGTGGGGAAGAATTCTAAATCCTCGCCCATGAAATAAAAACTTCTTGCTACATAGCAACTAGAAAAATGGTATTTTACCTGTATAGTGCTTCTCGACTGCCACTTTGCCGAGCTATATCTGTTCCTATAAGCTTCTAAAAACGTATGCATAACCTACTGTCAGAAGGAAAACATGTCAAGCCGTTCTTTTTATCTTTTTTTTCGACATACAAGAACACGAACACAACACAAGACAGACATCTTAAAGAACTAACATTACACATATATAACAGAATTATTTTCTTGCTCGTTGCCAAGCATTCATTTAAATCTCGGTTACAAGAGTGCTATACGTCATCTTAGTTTTTCTAAAGTCCATGGTGACGGAACACTTCTAAATGATCATCGTGTGCGATGTGGTAAAGGTGACAACTTTCTTGGTAAGCGAATGTCTGGTGCACCTGGACATAAAAATAATTAAAAAATCCATCTCTTGCAACAAACGATAAAAATTGTATTCTAAGCATTAATTTTTTTTAGAAATACACCTAAAAAAAATTGAAAAATCATATCTGCTATTCAATCTATCTATACTTATATATAAAGAGAGAGAGCGATTTTGTACGTGGAGGGTAATCTCCGGAACCACTGCACCTATTTGAAAAATTCTTTCACTGTTTGAAAGGTACATTATTCGAGATGGACATAGGCTATATATTATGTATATCTGATCAGTAGAAATAAAGTTAGGGGGGATACTCTAGATTTGATTGCACGGCTGCCATCTTGGATTTTTCCGCCAGGGTTTGGCGCATTTCGCATGGCGATAATTATTGCGTTCTGGTAAAAATAAAGCAATGTCAAATTCTCTAATTTTAAGATCAAACGGTTATTTCTGATGTGATCTTTTAATTACAGTATAATAATTTTAGGTCAGATCTTGGCCTTGACCTGGAAATCTGAGTCAAATTGACTATACTCAAAAGAGTAAATTATTTTTAAAACTAAGAGTCTTTTTGTTGAAAATTTTTGAATCCATTATCAGTTTTTCGTTAACTTATTAAATTTAAGTTGCTTTTAATTTTGTTTATCGATTGTCAATTAGTATACTATAATGATACACCATTTCATTTATTTGAAGTAAAAATTATCTGCCATCATTTTTTCGTAAAATGTAAAATACAGTATACATTTTAAATACAATATATTTTTAAATATTTTATAATTCCAAGTTGTAGTGGATTACACATAAATTTAAATAACTGAAGTTTAACTTCTCTCTCCCCAGGAACCTAAGTTAAAAAGTTAGTTAAGGTTAAGTTATTGGTTTAGGAAAAGGGTTTTTTTTTTTCTTATTTCCAACACAGCAGGATAAATGGTTAAATAATCCTTGTCCCGATGTTATTGTATGCACCAAATATTTGGTTAAGGTCAAATCTGAAGTAAAATTTCATTACCACAATGCCCTAACCCCCCCCCCCCCCCCAAAAAAAAAAAAAAAGTGGATCTGGTTACTCACCATAAATTTATGGGTTCATAATTATTTTACATTTTTCAAAGCTGAATTTTAGATAATTTTTAAATTGCAAGTTATTTAGGTGGTACGAAAATGCTGTATTTTTTTCTAATTAACAATATATTGGCATAATATTTTGGTGATTCATTGCTATTAGTCAAAGAGTTAGGGCAAACTGAATAGATGGCATTGAAATTTTATCTGTAAGTAAAATTCATTTGACCTAATTTTTCATATGGATCATAATTTGAAAAGGTAGTTTTTAATTAAAAATGACAAAAAATAAATCTCAGTCCAACGATTAAATGATTTTTCAAAAATATTTCTAAGTTTCACATTTTAAAAAGGTCGTTTTTATTAAAAAAGCTAAAAGAAAAACCCAAAATTTCCAATATTTGAGAATGATTTTTTCAAAAAAGTGGTTTTTATCAAAAACCCAAAAATAAATCTAAGTCCAACGTTTAAATGATTTTTCAAAAATTTTTCTAAGGTTCATAATTTAAACAGGTGGTTTTTATTAAAAAAGCTAAAAAATTTCAAAGTCCAGCGTTTTGAAAACACCGCTTAAAACACATTGGCGAGAAATTTTCCACTCCTCAAAACACGGTAAAATCGCCAAGTTGGCAAAAAAAAATCCAAGATGGCGGCAGTGCACACAATTATTAAGTAACGTAACATTAATTTCAATATTATTTTAGGTGCTTAAAATAATTAAAAAAACATTCTTTACTTAAAATTCTTTTTTTATTTTTGTATTTTTATTTCATCTCTTACTCTAATTTTGAGATACCAATGTGTATCTATAATTCTATAATCTATACTTATACATAAACAGAGAGAGCGATTTTGTACGTGGAGGGTAATCTCCGGAACCACTGCACCTATTTGAAAAATTCTTTCACTGTTTGAAAGGCACAGTATTCCAGATGGACATAGGCTGTATATTATGTATATCTGATCAGTAGAAATAAAGTTAGGGGCTTAATCCTAACAATCTCCATTGTTACCGCTACTGTCCTCTACCGCTTTTTGTGCCGAAGTCTTCAACGATCCTTAGCGTGGTGCTATCGCGGTGGGCTTCTGTTCTGACGATAGTGGTTCGAACATAGCCGTTCTCCGGCATGCCTTTTTCTTTTAAAAAGTTAACTTTAATTATTTACTAACGTAATATTAATTTGAATATTATTTTAAGAATATTATTTGAAAAAAATTTTAATATTATTTAAAAAATAACATTCTTTACTTAAAATCCTTTTTTTATTTTTGTATTTTTATTTCATCTCTTAACCTCTCTCTTTTAAAAAAATTAACTTTAATTAATAACTAACGTAATATTAATTTGAATACTATTTTAGGTGCTTAAAATAATTAAAAATACATTCTTTACTTAAAATCCTTTTTTATTTTTGTATTTTTATTTCATCTCTTATTCTAATTTTGGGATACCAATGTGTATCTATACTTCTATAATAATATACAAAGAGAGAGAGCAGATTTTGTATGTGGAGGGTAATGTACAACTTTTGTACATTAAAATGTACCTTACATCTTTTCCTTTGTCAACCGCAGTCAAGTAACCATAGCAACACCCTTTAGCTTACGGGGTCCGTTTTTCGAAATCGCTCTTTACAACGGGAAAATGTTATCTACTTCCTATCCCCATTTTACGTGGGGGACATTCAGCGAGGGTGGTCAAGGGAAAGAGTGGTTAATTGCTTTCTTACTATTGAAGAAGAATTTCAATAGTAGTTCATCGGCACTCCGTGCCTCTTTCATCTCTCAAATGGCTGAAAATGGATGAACCGCGGGTGAACCGCCCTTCTGATGTCTCTCGCCTGAAAAGAAATAGCCTCTAGCTAGAACGACAAAAGATTATTATTCAGTCCTTTTCGGCAAGATTGACCCTCCGTTCCCAGAATTGTTCCCAATTGTTCTTTGGGGGCAAAGACGTTAGGAAAGTCACAACGAAGTGGAATTCTAGACTATATCTCTGCCGACATCACACCGTATTTTTCGAGAGTATGTGCTTCGGATATATGCTATCCCACCCCGTAAGGAAAAGGTTTAATATTTTTAAGATTCAAGTAGAGGAGGTATTGATAAATACAAAAAGGATTTTTGAAACTGGCAACGTTAAAGGGTTTATTGAAGAAATCTACATTTGGAACTACGCTTTTTATTCGACATTTAAAGTAAAAAAAGATTTACAATTTATTGGCTATCAACTGGAAATTTATTGGTATAATATTTTGTTCAACCCGGACAAAGTCGGGACGGGCCGCTAGTACTAATATATAAAGAGAGAGCAGATTTTGTACGTGGAGGGTAATCTCCGGAACCACTGCACCTATTTGAAAAATTCTTTCACTGTTTGAAAGGTACATTATTCCAGATGGACATAGGCTATATATTATGTATATCTGATCAGTAGAAATAAAGTTAGGGGGGATACTCTAGATTTGTGTGCACGGCCGCCATCTTGGATTTTTCCGCCAGGGTTTGGCGCATTTCGCATGGCGATAATTATTGCGTTCTGGTAAAAATAACCCAATGTCAAATTCTCTAATTTTAAGATCAAACAGTTATTTCTGATGTGATCTTTTAATTACAGTATAATAATTTTAATTCAGATCTCGGCCTTCAACTGGAAATCTGAGTCAAATTGACTATACTCAAAAGAGTAAATTATTTTTAAAACTAAGAGTCTTTTTGTTGAAAATTTTTGAATCCATTATCAGTTTTTCGTTAACTTTTTAAATTTAAGTTGCTTTTAATTTTGTTTATCGATTGTCAATTAGTATACTATAATGATACACCATTTCATTTATTTGAAGTAAAAATTATCTGCCATCATTTTTTCGTAAAATGTAAAATACAGTATACATTTTAAATACAATATATTTTAAAATATTTTATAATTCCAAGTTGTAGTGGATTACAAATAAATTTAAATAACTGAAGTTCAACTTCTCTCTCCCCAGGAACCTAAGTTAAAAAGTTAGTTAAGGTTAAGTTATTGGTTTAGGAAAAGGGTTTTTTTTTCTTATTTCCAACACAGCAGGATAAATGGTCAAATAACCCTTGTCCCGATTTTATTGTATGCACCAAATATTTGGTTAAGGTCAAATCTGAAGTAAAATTTTATTACCACAATGCCCTAACAACAACAAAAAAAAAAAAAAAAAAAAAGAGAGGATCTGGTTACTCACCATAAATTTATGGGTTCATAATTATTTTACATTTTTCAAAGCTGAATTTTAGATCATTTTTAAATTGCAAGTTATTTAGGTGGTACGAAAATGCTGTATTTTTTTCTAATTAACAATATATTGGCATAATATTTTGGTGATTCATTGCTATTAGTCAAAAAGTTAGGGCAAACTGAATAGATGGCATTGAAATTTTATCTGTAAGTAAAATTCATTTGACCAAATTTTCATATGGATCATAATTTGAAAAGGTAGTTTTTAATTAAAAATGACAAAAAAAATCTCAGTCCAACGATTAAATGATTTTTCAAAAATATTTCTAAGTTTCACAATTTAAAAAGGTCGTTTTTATTAAAAAAAGCTAAAAGAAAAACCCAAAATTTCCAATATTTGAGAACGATTTTTTCAGAAAAAAGTGGATTTTATCAAAAACCCAACAATAAATCTAAGTCCAACGTTTAAATGATTTTCAAAAATTTTTCTAAGTTTCATAATTTAAACAGGTGGTTTTTATTAAAATAGCTAAAAAAATTCAAAGTCCAGCGTTTTGAAAACACCGCTTAAAACACATTGGCGAGAATTTTTCCACTCCTCAAAACACGGTAAAATCGCCAAGTTGGCGCAAAAAAATCCAAGATGGCGGACGTGCACACAATTATTAAGTAACGTAATATTAATTTGAATATTGTTTTAGGTGCTTAAGATAATTAAAAAAACATTCTTTACTTAAAATCCTTTTTTTATTTTTGTATTTTTATTTCATCTCTTACTCTAATTTTGAGATACCAATGTGTATCTATAAACATTTGTCAATTGTAAACGTTTATATTGTAAACGTCTATATTGTAAACGTCTATATTGTAAACGTTTTGTCAATTAAACGTTTCTCCAAGTGACAAACGTTTAATCTATATCTATCTATATATATAAAACAGTTCCGTAACTGACTCATTCATTCACTGACTGACTGACTGACTGACATACAACGCACGGACCAAACCGCTGGACCTAAAGGGCTGAAATTTTGCATGGCGATTCTTCTAATAGTGTAGGGGTGCACTAAGAAAGATTTTTCAAAAATTCTTAGATTTTTTAAATTAAATTTTTAAGCTGTTTTTTAAACTTTTTTTACGTTTGCATTTAAAATAATACATTGAGGGTTATAAAATTTATATCACGAGAAAGATCATAAAAAATCCTTCAAAATGAAATTTTTTTCGAATTTTTACCTCCATTTTCTGATTTTTCGTGAATTTTTAAAGATTAATTTTTAGAATTTAATTCATTAAATGCTGATCACGTGATTTCTTTTTCTGGTACTTTCAATAAATTTATCATCACGTGTGTAACAACTAAATAGACAAAAAAAATATTTTTTTCTCTTTCTAATGCAGCAGACGATTGGATATTATCAAAAAAAAAATGCATATCCCTTACGATTTTTTTATAAATATATATATAGAGATAGATATATATTTTACGTCAATTGTATACATTGATCATCGCATTTATTATAAATATATATATTTATTTTTTGGCATAAATTGCATACGTTGACCGTGGTATTTAATTTGAATGTACTCCGTAGCGAAGCGCGGGTTTTCAGCTAGTATATAATAAAGATGTTGAAATTGCACGTAATTATGCAGCTCTGAGAACAGTTGTCAAGTATGCGAAAGTCAATAAAAACAAAATTTCTTTAATTTTCCGGGGAACCATACAGTGTAGGCAATCTAGGCCAAACCAGGAAGAATTAATTTCACCCACGGTTTATGGTGCAAAATTGAAAGGGATTGAAGATGATTAAATTGAAACCTCGATTGATGATTATATTGTACGAGATACCATTCTTTGCATAAATGATCAGTGGTACGATCCATGTACTTAATTCATATCCTAGTTACAGTAGAGTCCCAATAATCCGAACTTCTGTAATCCGAAAGTCCGCTTAATCCGAAACGAAAAGTCAAAAAGAACTAAGTTTTCAATAAAACCACAGTGATACTAAATAATATAAAGTATATTTCTGAAAATTACAAGAACATTCAAAGTTAGACAATGCACTGAACTAATTATTACTGAACTTCATTGCTTTTAAAAATCTGTTAATTTTTTTTTTTCGAAGAGAAGAATACCTCTCCCTTGAAGCCAAATTAAGCTAAAGCGTCAGAAAAATGGTGTCCGCTGGGTCGAGGTGGAGTGTTGTTCTATGTACCGTAGCTCTTCTACATCCAATGCAGCCGCGGCGTCTGAGTGGGATACCCTCTGCTCTCTGTCACCGTCTGATTCACTTTCACTCTCGTCTGAGACGTTAACAGGTTCTTTCAAAACCATTTCAACAATCTGATGATTGTCTAAAATCCAACTGTCAAGCAATTTGACGTATTGTTAGAACAACTTACACTCTACTGTACAGTACTAGGCAGCGTTCCGCTCTTTTATCACTCATTTGGTACCGAGATTTGGTTACGTTTAGACAGACCTTATAAAATAAACTGTGTAATCACACGTAATATGTAATATTTATGTAATCGCACATTATTATGTAATTTTGATTTATTTTAAGGAAGATTTCGCTTAATCCAAAAAGGGTATGGTCCCAATAATTGCGGATTATCGGTACACTACTGTATTTAAATTTTCTTCCACTAGCCGTTGCACGACCAGCATGGTCGATTTTAGTTTTATATTTTCTTTCGCAAAACAATTCAACTGAAAATAACCGATGTAAGGAATGTTATCATTACCTGCCATCATAAATATACGTTGTTAAGGGGTAGTGGGAGCACAGCCAAAAAAATTATAATCATTGCTAAATTCACTATAACGCTGATTCTAAACCATCGTGATTAAAAAATGTGAATGTCCATTACTTCAGAACAGAGTTAAAGATAAGACTGAGAAACCCAACACCAATGATTTTAAAAATTACATAGCTCTCTGTATATACAATTTTCAAAATTAAGCTATCTACACTTTATCATTACATCATATAACAAATTGTTGGAGAAAAAAAATTTTTTTTACTTAAAAAATGGAGCAAAAATTCAGCAAGCACTAAAATATAGTGTAGACTACATGACTCTCGGCATGTACTATTGCTGATAATTCAGATGTCTACACTTAATCATATCAAATAATAAACTGTTGGGAGAATATCTTCACTTATAAAATGGAGTAAAAATTCAGCAAGTACTGAAAAAAGTGTAGAAAAGTAACTATCGGTTGCTATGCCACTGATGGTTAAGCCTACTCTCGCGATCACTTATGCCAGTGGTCCCCAACCCCTGTCCGCGGACCGTTACCGGTCCGTGGATCAAATAGTACCGGGCCGCCCAAGGAACATTAAATTTTTTCCATTTTATTTACTGTGGTGTATTCCTCTCGGGTTAGTGCGACATTGTCGGGTTTGCGCTAATTTATACCTGTGTAACAAAAGAAATCTTGTAACTATTTTAAATTAATTTATTGTTTAAGAACATTTCAAGATTGTGAATTAAAATTGCAGCCATAGCCCCCCTCAGCGGGGCGCATTAAAATTATCAAACGTTGACCGATCCGCGGCGATTAAAAGGTTGGGGAGCACTGACTTATGCTCTCTCTTAATGAATTATTTCTTCTTCGCTTCTTTCTTGAGACTGTACCCAATTTTCACTTGATTGTGCAGCTCGCTTTCGAGCATTCCTGATTTCAGTGCGTAAATCTATATTGACACGCGGCTGCAAATTGTGGACGACCGCTAATGTTTACATCCGGTAGTTGCAGCCGTTGCCATTCGGAGTATAGAAATATCGTCGATTTTTGTGCCGCATACCTTCGCGTTTTATATATAGAGATAAATCGCTGGATAATGGTATTTCTTTATATATTGGCCGGATTGACTATAATTGACCAATAGCGGCTACTAGAAACTTTTCGCTATTCCGCATTTGTAGCCTAAATAGTCGAAACATAAGGCAAATGTAAAGCCTATGGCTGCATAGGCTTTATATATAGGTTTGAGATTGCATCTTGTAATCTCGAGAAATTAAATAGGGTTTGCGGGTATTAACTGTAGCATCTCCAACTTAACGTATAAGAAGAGAATCAATGTTTGGGCGCGTAAACTAATTTGTAGTAGCATTGCAAAAACAAAACCCTTGAGCTGCATCATAGGTTTTCATCCCTGGACAAATAAAATCTCGTCCCGTAATAAAATGTCGCTGTCCTTAGGGTGCCTTAATTAATAAAAATTCATAACTAAGATGACTTTTGGTAAATATCTGACGTAAAGGATAAATTCAACAAACATTGCAATTGCTCCTCCAGATATCCATACGTCATTTTTGAATAACTGTTAAACCTAATTTGACACTCCCGTCTGGCACAAAAAAAAGAAAAAAAATGCGACAAACATCCTACAAAAGCACTTCACGCATTTAATTTTCACAAGCAAGAAGGAAAAAAGAAAAAGAAATCTAACTTGGCGTGAAGCAATTCCTCTTCTCCAAAGAAAACATGCCAAAGAATTTCGCCGATATTTCGGCTGAGTCCTTCAATAAAGGAAGGCATTGTTTTGTAGCCTAATAGAAAAAATGGGGTTACGATGGTTCGATAAACGGATAAGCGAACGGGGCTTTATTAGTAAGTCCCTTTGATAGCTGAAGAGCACTTGAAAGAAAAACAAAAGCTTCCGTTATCACCCCCCCCCCCTTTCTTTTAGCATCGAATTTTATTATTAAACCTACTGTCTATTATTATTCTACTGCCTTCGAGGGAAAAAGGAGAGGAGAAATAAATTTAATCCCCTCAGTCGAACAGAAGCAAATTAGAAGAGGGCGTAAAACAAAGAAAAAAAGTGTGTACATGAGAGTTGTTCTAATGTATGCAGTACATCGTCTAGTTTTTTAAAGTTGGATTGCTATACCTTCCCTATAAGCTTATGTCCAACGTTTTTTACGTAGATGGAGGGATTTTTTGACACATTGAGGAAAGAAACAAGTAAAAAATGAGTGTGAAGATTTTATCATAAAAGTGCAATTAAAAATTCAAACACAATTTTGGAATCCCCATAATCACTATTTATTACAAATGCTTTTTTACTGTCCATTTTTTATCTCTTTATTTCCTGTTTTGGAATCATTAAAATAAGTATGATTTCTTAGTTGTGAAACTTTGGGAAGGCATAGCTATATTATTTATTTTATTCGAAATTTTGATGACCTTGAAAAACGCGAGAATCAAAGTTAAAACAATATCTCTTTAGTGCAAACAGCAAATATAAGCATGAAAAATTAGCAGATAAAATATGTAAAAAATATTAATATTTAAATATAAATTTTCTGGGGCTTGTGGCGGCCGTGTGGTACAGAGCGCTGGTTTTCGGTGCTGAGGGCGCTCAGGTCGAATCCCGACGTTGCGCCAAGAAAAATGCCTCTGTTCGTGTCGTCCCTTCATAGGGGGCAATGCTGTCCGCGTATATGGTGCCCCCATAATAAAATGGGCAGTAAAATTGCGGCGTAGTAAAGGCCAATGTTTGATTACAAGTGCCTCCGCATTGGTTAAAAAAAATAAATATATATAAATTTTCTTCTCTTGAAAACTTACGTGCATTCTTACGTGCATTACTTATTGTGATATTCAAAATCCCACAAAATATCCCTTAGTTTGATAGTAAATTTATTGGCCAACATCACTAACGTGACATGATTTTTATAATAGACGGTTTCGCTCACCTCAAACGTTAACCTATGGAGAAAATGTGTCAAAGGATTGCCGACTTGGGTTGAAATTTTTTTTTAAATTGTACTTCCATAGCAGAGAAAGAAATTTTACGCTTTAGGGCATTTTTCGTTTTTAAGTAAAATGCAAATAATTAAAAAAAGAAAGTTAATTATATTTCAGAATGCATGTCATTTCTAGGATTATATATTTATTTCTTCCAAAAAACAACCCATAGTTTAAAGAAATGTGAAATAAATACTTAAATACACAAACTGGCCTATGAATTAGAAACCTGGGAGTGTTTCTACAAATACTCTCTAGCGGCGTTTGTATGCAAAACCTCTTTATGACGTAGATGAAACGTCATCAGAATGCTAGTATAAGTAAGGTGTGAGGCTGCATTTCGCGGTAAACGCCGTAAATGGGAAAAACGACATACCTATCACCATTGAAAAAAGGGCTTATTGTTGGGGACCGTTTAGCGGGGCCCACGATTGTGAAGACAGCAGAACTCACTGGGTTCTCAAAAGCAGCCATTTTGTAGGTGTTCAACAGTTGAAAGCAGAACCCAGTCCTTGTCTAAAAGACGTAACTGTGGTTCGAACACAATCAACCAAGAACGTGGTCGGCGTCGTCTCCGACAGATTGTACGGCAGAAAATGGACTCTACTGTAATTCAACTGACAGAAATCTTCAGCCAAGGGTCGTCCCAATCGATCTCAGTGCAAACCACGTGCAGAGAATTGCAGAGGAAGGGATTACGTAGTCGGATGACTGTGAGGAAACCTCTCATTTCTGCCCGGAGTGCCAGAATTCGTTTGCAGTGGTGTCTGAAAAGACGAAATAGGACAAAAGAGGACTAGAAAAAGGTTATGTGGTCAGATGAATCATGCTATACCTTGTTTTGCACTGATGGAAGACGACACGTTTTTGGCAAGAACCCCACGAAGCCATGAACCCATCCTGACTTGTTCGCACTGTGCAAGGGTCTGGTGGGAGTATCATGGTGTGCAACTGTACATCGTGCCAGAATCATTCGAGATTGGTTCACTGAACATCAGACTTCGAACTGCTTCCCTGGTCGCCGCAAAGCCCGGATCTTAATCCAATAGAAAATGTTTGGGACATGTCCAAAGGTGCATACGATAGCAATCTTCTATTTCATCCATTTTGCAGGATCTTAAGGTCTGTGTAGCCAGTGCCTGATATTCTCTCGGTGTAAATGCACCCCAGCAGCTTGTAGAACCGATGCTTTCATGAATACGGGCTGTTTTCCGTTCTAAAGTATGTCCAATAGAATATTAATCCTGTGTTTCTAATTCATTGGCCAGTGTGTGGATTTTTAAATATAATTTTATCTAATTAAAATAAAAGCTTGAAATATTTTAAATACTCTGTCACATTATTTGAAGAATTTTGAAGCAAAAATATGCCCGAATTAAAATGAAATACATTCTAGGAATATTAAATAAATTGATAGGATATATTTTCCACTGCACTTACTGAAAATTGACAGTGTAAGTTGTTCTCCTTTTAAACCATTAATGGAAAGCAGTAATAAATGTGAGGAACCACACATTTTACCCTTTTTAGTCAACCTTTCAATATTTGGTTAAATTTCTTGTACAGATGAATTAGATATAATTCCATTAATTAGATTATAAGAGAAAAACTAATTATGTCACTAAACACTACGTTTCCGCCGAATACAAGTAATACGCCCCTAGTCATGACATGTCTTTTTTCAGTTTAATTTTGTTTGGAGCGCAACGGTAAACTTTTGCTACACGAGGGCTAATTAGACCGGGACCTACCGCTTAAATCCAATTCCGGACGGCTACAAACATCCATACCAAGTGTGGGACTCGAACCCACAGACTTAGTAACGAATGCCAGTCCCTTATCAATTCAGCCATCGTTCGGCTATTTAAAAAATATTATTTTTTTCTTCAGGTCAGGTAACATATATTCATATTTACATCCATTCATAGGGCATTAATGATAAATAATGTAAAAATTTACATCATATTCACATTCCTTTATGGTATATTCGTTTTTACACTATACTCTGCAATAATCACATGAAATAACTTTTCCCGGGAAGTGGTTGGATATATTCACATTTTGGTCATAATTTGATAAAAAATTTTACGAAACATTGATGACTCACTCTCACTGGCTCTTTCTTGATATCTCCCTATTTTTCAATCTGTCTAAATGGTTTTCTACAACATTATGTAAGCATTAATTCCTTTATAGGAGCCTAAAACTTTCAAATGCGACATTTTGCGTTGTTCAGTATCGCCGAGTTTGTTTCTTTTTCGCGTCCGATTTACGT
The DNA here is from genome assembly GCA_907164885.2 of Dolomedes plantarius. Lineage (NCBI taxonomy): Eukaryota > Metazoa > Arthropoda > Arachnida > Araneae > Dolomedidae > Dolomedes > Dolomedes plantarius. Next base: position 104,066,099 of record OU015500.1, read on the forward strand.
ACTAACGATCTCTTCCTATCTCCATGTCTGTCTGAATATCTCTCTAATATATTATGCAAATGTTATTTAATTCATCTATAGAAGCCTTAAATATTCTTATGCGAGGGTATTGCGTTGATACGTATCGTCTAGGATTTTTTTTCTTTTTCATTTTTTTTTTCTTTTTCATTGCTGATTTGCGCACCTTAAGGGGTCATACGACTGTTAAACCATCAAAAAAATCGATTTTTTATAAAAAATGCACATGAAAGACTAAAATTTTCTGAGTATTTAAGACAATTCGCTTGAAAAAATTCTCATAATTACGGAAGTTATGAATAAAAACGTGTCAGATGTTTACATAAACAGATTTGAAGAGCAATACTTCAAAGGGATTTATCTCAAATTGTGTTCTTTTCACATAACGCACTTGTTATCTCTAGAACTATTTCATATTTTTGCATGAAATTTTCACAGATGGTACATATTATCATTTGCTTGAAACTGAACCTAAATTTGTTTACATATCTCTAGGGAATGCATTTTTTATGCATAGATAAAATTTAATATATTTAGAAAAAAATTCACTATTTTCAGCTTCAGAGTAAAAATAGAAATATACATTAAATTTATACAAATTTAGGTTCAAATTAAACTTTAGTTTCTGCAGTATATGTTAAAAGCAGAAATTTTGTCTTAAATTCAATTTTTTATGGGAGTATTTATGTGTGTTAGCTTTGATATCACTTTTATCCAAAGCAAACTGCTTATTATTTATGACTATCTAACGCAAACTATTTTTAACTATCAAACAAGAAACAGGTATATATTCATAAATCAAACATTGGTCTATTAACACAAAAAAATTATGATTTTAAATCTATACTTTTCAAGATATAGAATGTCGAAAGTGACACAATTTTTATACTTTTTCGACTGTCTGACACAATACAAATAAAACATGATAATACATCATTTCTCGGATTTCGGCAGCTGTTTTGTTTTCCAGTTTAAAGTTAATTAAAATCCTGTTACCAGTATTTTACTGGTGTATAAAATTGGTGACTTTGAAAATTTCATTCAAATTTCATTTTTTTTTGTTTGTTCAAAATGCTGGGAATAACAGCCAGGAAAAACACTTCACAAATTTAATTTTCGAGCTCAGGTTACAAAAAGGAATATAACTTGGCGCAAAACAATCCCTCTCTCGCTAAGAAAACACGCCAACGAGTTTCATCGATATTTCGACTTTGTCCTTCTAGGGAGAAAGCATTGTTTTCCAATGAGAAAAAAGACAAAGCGTAAGGTGGTTCAATAAACGAGTAAGCGAGGGGGCTTTATTAGTAAGTCCCTTTGATAGGTGAGGAACACTTCAACAAGGAACAAAGAGGTGTTCTCCCCTGTCTTTTTTTTCCTCACTCCTTGAGTCCTTTCATTAAACGTACAACTGCCTAACTGGGAAATTAAAAAAAATTAAAAGAATTTAATTTTCCCTATCGAACTGATGCAAATTGAGAGAAGGAATGCTAGAAAAAAGAACCAAGTGGAAGTGTTGTTACAAGGGGAAAATTCATATTGAGGGACGAACAGCACATCTGTCTGATCAACAGGAAGCATCTTAACTCTATAACGGCATAAACAACTCAATGAAAGAGGGACCTGCAAAAATTAATTCACTTCGTACAATTTTACTGATCTATTTAGTTCATTAAATATATTTATTAAATATGCATGAGTACAACAATATCTGGATGATATAAAGTATTAATGAAACGTCACCTTTGAGTTACTCAGTACCGTTGGTTATAAGATGCCAGTCCATTGACCGCTTATCTGACTCCATTAGATTACGAGCTGTAAAATACTTGGTTATAGAATGTAATTAAACCTAATTGCTATTAATTACTAAGATTTTATTTTATAAATATAATTAAGTATTGTATTTTTCTTTTGTTTTTCATAATTTAATAACAGAATTTAGTTAATCCCCATTATTTTAAGGCTTGTATTTTTTTCTCATCCAAACTGACGACAATAGTTTAGATATATTCATTAATTTTTGAACAACGCGAACTTTTTCCCTTTCATTTTCTTAGCCATATCATTCTTCATTATCGTCAAATTATCGCCATGTATTGAAAAAATATGGTTATTTTTTTTTTAACCAAAAATATATTCTTTCTTCCGACAGGGGGCAGCAGATAAATTTTAAATGCATGAGCCGTCTTCCATCAAAGTTTTATAAGGTTATACAATGAAATAATTGAATGAGGTTATACAATGAAGTGCAATAATTGAATTATTGGTGTCGGGCTCATGGGAGATATCAAAATAAACCATGAGTGGTCAGCCCCATCCAAGCTATTTGAAGACATTTGTCCCTCTGCAGTTTCCCCTCAGGGTAAATATCAAAACCCTGCAAAGCTACCAGTATTTCAGGGCCATTGGAAACGTGATTTAGAGTTCCGTTTTAGGACAGTTTCTACAAGTTGTTTAAATTCTTGTGGTATCCTGGAGAAATTTTAGTCGGCTGTAATACATTATAATAAAAAGAACTTATAAATTAGTTGTCCATAGCTAGATAAAAAATAAATGTTTTTTCACTTTCAACCCATAGTAGTGTACTTTTACCATGTTTTTATTAACTCACTTTCTTGTTTGTTTGTTTGTCCAATACAAATTTTGCAATCGATTTTTGACCAACTTCCCGACTAGTTAGACATTTGAAACTTTTAAAATAGCTCAGAACACAATGACAATGCATTCTTTTAATACTTTTAGCCACCTTTAAGCAGAATTTTAATTCATTTTCAGTTAATTTTGTTGTTTGAAAATATCTTATAATTGCTCGCTTTATTACGCATTTGATCATTTTCTTTCAAGTTGTTGGGATAATTCATCACAAATTTTTTTTATAAAGTATTTATTAATACTAGAATTGTCAAGTTTATATTATTTAACAGAAAATTTAAAAACGTGGTATATAAAAAGTTCTTTTTATCTTGTAATTATTCACATTTACTGAGCTACTCTTCACGATATTTCTGTATCAAATTTTTGACAACCTCTTCCACATGTCTAAACTTTCTATTAATGAAAACATTCAAAAATAATTATTTTATTACGGGATATCTACACATAATTTGACATTTTTATAACTTTTCAAAGTGCATTTTTTTTATTTTTCCAGAATTTTAACACGCCACCCACTTATAGCTTCTTCAAAGACTTAATTAGGTAAAATACAAAATTATCTTTAGTGTTCTTTCTCTCTTAAACTTTTTTTTGTAGAGAAAAAGGATTAAGGTGTATTTTCAAGCCCTGTAAGTACAACAATTAGATGTCATTAGCAGCCACCATAACAGAGTAATTATGTTTCTACAGATGCCTCTTTCAGTCTTTAAAAATTGTGCTGCTGTTTGCAGATTTTATTCCAGTATTCTATTTCTCTCGTCAAATCTTGCAGCATATTAAAAAGGGGGAGGGGAGTAGATTAAATATGATAATATAATAGTTAAAAGCATATGTTTGTTCGCAGCCTTCAAAAACGTACACCTGATTGATGATAATATTTGCAGTTTTTATAAAAAGATGTTGTTATTTATCTTTATTTCTTTAATAATCTTAATGAAGTTAAAAACAGTTTTGTGTATATAGGAGCGAGTTATAGATATACTTAAATATAATTCATAATGTATTCATTTATAAGGAATACGCTATCAATTTTCAGATTTATTCAAACTCGGCAAAAAGATGAATCTTTTGTTTACAGCAAAAAAACATTTTGCTTCCATTAAAACGTGTAGCCTTAAAGTCCTAGGAAGAGGAGATAAATATTTTATAGTCTTGTACGACAGGGCAAATCAACCAAATTTTTCCTATTAGAAACATTCGTAAATAAAAAGAGAAAAGGTTAATCTATTTTGAAAAAAACAGGAAAAACCACTAATAAACTGACATAATGAATAATGCGCGTGAACTGAAATATTTAATTGGATTTATTGAACAGAACACCTTCATTCAGATGAAATATTGAAATAATTTTGAATTCTTCATAAACTGTAAATTTTTAGGATCTAAAGGATGATAAATGATTTCAGTTCGAGAAAACGGTAAAAAGATTCGACAATCAAAAGAAATATATTCGAGATATAAGATATAATCTTGTATCTCGAATGTCCAGATGTGATTCGATGAAGCGCGGGGAGGAGATTCTGATACAAAAAGCAGAAAAATAACTGTATTTAAACGGCAGTGATAAATAGCACTTTTTTAAATGGTGGTACCATCAATTTAATACCCTCGTCGGTTTCTTTCACTAAAAAAACTATGTACGATTTTTGATTTTTTAAAAATCAGTTAAAATAGAAATCATACGTTTAGTATTTTCATACATCTGTTTAATTTTAGTTAGTTTTGACGATTTTGTAAAGTCCGTCTGAAGGAAGAAAGGATCGAACTCGTGTCTCGAAACTTCGAGGTTGGTGCCTCTACTAACTGACAAGAAAGTAGTTTTGATTTCAATACATTTCCTTCATATATTTCCCGTTTCTCTTTGAGACGATTGATAATATTCATTCGCCTTGGTATATTTTTAATTTATTTATTAAGATGCTGATTCTTTTTCATTCTATTTTTTTTTCCATGCATTTGATTACTAGACCATATTTCTCCTCTCCAATAGCCCGGCACTAATGTAGCGACCGCCTATCAGCAGCGAAGATCAAACTGATATCTCCAAACCTCGAGCTGTTGTTCAACAAACTGCATTACTGAGGTGTCATGAGACAATTACTTCCAATTCACTTTCTCAGTAATTATAATTTCCATGACACAAAAGGCTGATAGTGAAAAAGCTGGGCACAGTGTGAAATCAGTGTATCTACAGAACTTATTTGCAATGAAAAGTAAATAATAAAATCTCGCTTTCAAACATGCATTGATTCCCCCTGACCCCATTTCTATAAAGGATTGTCCACCCTTTCAGAGAGAGGTATTTTAAAAGAGGACTTTCTATTCAAACTTAGGCATTCCCGTTTTTAACATTTATTACCTTAATATTGTTAACTTCAGATCTTCATTATCCATAATTAGCCCACATAATTTTAATAAACGAAAAAAATGATTGCAAGTTTAAGAGAAGATATTTCTAAACACGTTTCAGAATAATGTAGGGATTTTACAAGTTTATTTTCAGGTTGATATAGTATGCAGGTAAATAACAACTTATGAAAGTGAACCATAGAAACGTAAGTTGCAGCAATGTCAATTACTTTGGAATTAAAAGATATTGAATCGAAATGAACAAATATAACATAATTTTGTACGATTGTTTTTCTACGGTCAACAATTTTCACTTAAAGGTATATATCTTTAAGAGGATGTTATTAAATCAATTATTGTGAAACGTGAGCTATTTTATTAATAGTAATGCAATATTTTTACATTTTGAACACATATTTAATGAAATTAACATAAACGACATGTGTTATATAACAACGAAATATAATGTAAATGTTTATGGGACAGGTGATGTCAGTCGCCATGCTTCTGCAGTATATTGTTGGAAAATCTAACATTCCACTGCGGCTGTGCAGCTGCCAGCCAACCAATGTATTGTTAACAACCGTTCTTGGGCTTTATTAAATTATTCGAAGTATTTGTTTACGTAATTTAATATATTTCTTAGATGCAGATAGAAAAAGTTCTAGCCTTTGATGTGCTAATAAAGTCTTTAATTTTGGCTAGTTTTAATGGCTCTCCATCAGCTCTTTCACTTTCAATTCAGATGGTATGATCTAAGCAAATACTTCAGAAATTTTAATTTATAGCGAGGATTAAAAATGAAATGCATAGCAAGTACAAATTTCTGTTTTTAATGTACGAAGAAACTATTCTGATTAATCTTCCTACGTATTTTGACATCATTGTTTTTGAGAAATATTGTTTTGCTTCATAGTATTAAAATAAACACGGCTTACGGAGTTGTTGAAAAGGTGATAAGCGAAGTGCCAATATTGAATACTTTATTACCACATCCTTTGATAGCTGAAGTGTACTTGAAGGCGACACAAAGAACTGCATGCATACCCTTTTAAATTGCCTTTTAATTTTATGGTTAAACTTGCGACCGCAGAGGAGCAAGAAAAACGCTCAAAAATTAATTTATGTAGGATGTTTAAGGAAATTTTGGAAGATGATGAAAGTTTTTGTAAATGATCTCTCTATAGTCACCTTTCATATGATACGCTTTACCCATGGTTAAAAAAGAAAGATTGCGTATAAAGGGAAGGAAAAATCAATGAACTATTGTCCTATGTCTTCGAATCTTTAAGATGAAGAATTGAGATTCCAGAAAAAAATTTCTTTTCTCTTTTGTTTTTACTGCCGATATCGTGAACTTTTGATGTTAAATCTACTTATGATGTAACGTCTTATATAACATTGCTGATTAATGATTTACCTACGGTTAAAACTTTAAAACTCAGACCAATATTCCCTTTTGGCCTAAAATTGCTAGCTACTGCCAGAGAAACTTCACGTTTTAAATCACTAAATTCAATAGTTACTTAAATTTTTAGCATATTGTACATCAGAACACTTAACTCCTGCAGTTTTTGTGTTATGTTATATCTTTCTAAACTAATGCACCACATATGGATATGTAATATCACCCTTGCCAGATTTGAAATGTTAACATATTGTTGACCGGCAATTTTATATAAATACATACTCAAGTCACTGGAAAAGACTGAAATTTTGGAATAAAGTACGGCATTTTTATTTTCTGATACCTGCTTTCTTTATATGAGAGTCTGAAATTCAGAGTTTAGATGATAAAATGAAGGCCTTATTTGAATAGTGGTCCAACTCCACTTAAAAAAAATGGAGTTAACCTCACTTTTATGTTCATACAAATCATTTCTATCTTATTTTTAAGGGGACAGTGAACCTTCAAACGTAACTTTTTTTTGTTTAGAATGGATTTGCTTGAAATTTGAATATGTGATTAGTACCATAGATATGTAAAAGTGGTTAAAATTTAAAGATGAAATATTAATAATTTATGAAATATGAATTAATTATATCAAAAATTGGCCTATTTAAAAATGTTCCATGCGCATTTCTTTTGCATATAATATGGTAATTTTTATTTACAGGATACCTTATAGAACTAACAATGAAACTTATTGCTTATTTTAAGCATTCATTAAAAATATATAGAGAAAAAAATAATAAAAGTGAAAACATCATTTTTATTACGCAAAATACCTATAAATCATCTTTTCAAGTACAAAATTTAGAAATTCTGAGCTACGAAGCAAAACTTTTTTCAATAAGATTTATTTCATATACCGTTAAGTATATAAAACTTAAATTTCAAAGCAATACGATAATTACAAATGCGCCTGGAACAGTTTTAATATTCATATGATATGAAAATTTTTATTTTGAGAAAAACACATTTAAAGTTATTGCTATTGGTAACCCCATAATATCTAAATTAAATACAAATTCCTATAACTAGAAAAGTAATCACAGAAATTAAAAATTATTTTTGCAACACATCCCTACTCGTCCGTAGTTTCACAATTCAATAAAATAAAAAAAATCGAATTTTTGGACAAATTTCACAATTTTGAAAGTCCACTGTCCCCTTAAACTAGTACACCTCCAGCTTATTTCTGCTGCCAACAGAGGGCACTACAAATCGGACTTCCGCAGTAATTTTTCAGCACTCATTAGAACTTTAAGGCTATGTATCTCAAAATGAACAAGAATGGAGTTGGACCACTACAGAAGGTCGTTCGTACTTTATGGAAACGATTTTGTAATTTGATTAAGGCGTTTGCATTTTGAGATAAAAATTTGGCTACTTAAGAATAATCGTCTGCTATTATTTTGCTTTGATTGGAATGTAAAATGAAATATTTCGAAAATGCCTCCTAAACTTGATAAATGGCTCGAGGGTTGCGTAAATGCACTTTCCGAGGAGAAATATTCGTATCAACAAATTATAAATCTGTGTAAAAATTGCGGTTAAGGCATTCCAAAAATAGGTATTTATAATATATTAAATTTGAAAGGGAATAAACGTCTAACTGAAATTAAAAATGAAAACATGACCACTAAACCTCATCCTAAGACTGTTCAAAAGCAGGTAAATATCAAGAAAGTGAAGTCTCTGATCCTAAAAGAAAATACGCCGACCCAAAGATCCATTGCATCGAAACTAGGAATGTCTTCTGGCACTGTAAGTAAAATCATTCATAAAGATTTGGAGTTAAAAAAGATGTTTAAACCTAAAGTTCATCTGCTTTTGCCGAAGCATTTTGCTGACAGAAAACTAATTTGTAGAAAATTTTATGAAAAACACCTAGCTACTGAAAAATGGAGATTTGGGGTAACACTGGATAGGAAATGGGTGTATTTAAGCGACTGTAATAAAAAAGATCAATTTTTTATTGCTCAACTGACTTGAATGACCGTAAGAAATGGCTATGTAAGTGTACAGAAAAGTTCTCAATGGCGTTCATTACAGTAGCAAGATTTTGTTACAACGGCAAATTAAAAATAAAGTCTCAAGTAAAGCCAAAATTAATTCACTCTACTATCAGCAGAATATTTTAGAACCAATTTTTGAAGAAGAAATTCCACTATTATATGGAAAATACATTGATAAAGTTGAGCTTCATATGGACAAAGCCTGTAGTCACACGTCTAAATTAACTGCCGCTTATTTAGCAAAGAAATAATCCGAAACATGAATAAAATGCATCCCAATTAATGAAATGCCTGCAAAATTACCTAACTTTTCTCCAATGGACTTTTGCGATTTCGGTTTTTTAATACGAGCCTTAGAACTTCATCTAAGAATTCTGAACGGACTTTGGAAAACGACAAAAGAGGAAAGAGGTAAAACTGACACGACAGTACTGAGCAAAAATTTACTTTCGTGGAAAATTCGAGCTAGAACTATTACCAAGAACCATGGCTGCCAGATAGAAGCAAATCACCGCATAAAATACAGCATTTATACATAAAACGTAACAATTAAAATCGTTTCCATAAAGTGCGAACGACCTTCTGTATTCAAATAAGGCCTTCAAATGTGAGGTTCCTTCTGAAACTCATTCAGGTAGCTAGTTTTCAAGCAAAACAGTGTTCAGTTGATCAAATATGTCTCCGACATGACTGTTCTTAATTTTAAATTGTCTTCATCATTTGCGTGTAAAAACACGAGTTTACATGGTTCCGGTTTTACACGGAATCGCTTGGAAAGTCCTTCAAATGTGAGGTTCCTTCTGAAACTCATTCAGGTAGCTAGTTTTCAAGCAAAACAGTGTTCAGTTGATCAAATATGTCTCCAACATGACTGTTCTTAATTTTAAGTTGTCTTCAACATTTGCGTGTAAAAACACGAGTTTACACGGTTCCGGTTTTACACGGAATCACTTGTTTACCAGTTGACACGGTTCCGGTCAACAATCTGTTATCTTGCTCGAATAATGGACATGGGTAATTTCAGTAAGTGCTATACTTAATAACAATTTATTCAAATATTAAAAAGTTAATAGCTAAATGCAGAAAAAAACAATAGAATTTACATCCTTGTCTTAGAAATTATCATAAAAGATGCATTTACTTTAGGTAAAATTCACAATCAGTTTTTCTTATCTCACTTTTTTTTTATGTCTACATAAAAATTAATTTCTAGAATCTAACGGGACATTCCTCCGTTGCGAAGCAAAAATTAATCTTGAGCGGAAGAAAATGCCTCGCCAAAATAAATGCAATATTTTTACGCCGTGGCCGCCCATTAAAGCTCGGAGCTTACGCGCATCGCGGCGAAGGTTTAATTAAACTCGTGCTGTTGCAATGGAATAAAAGCACCCGCTGACAGAGTTGCTTTATAAAAGCCGGGGACGTAATGTGATTTTGAACCAGCGGGGCGTCCCCATAGAGGTCGATTTTGCAAAGATCGTGATAGCGAAGCATGCGGTCAGCTGCGGAATATATTGTCTTCGCCCCTGGGGTGGAACGCCACTGAATAGGTTTTCAGTGTTATATTAAGTAAAGAAATGATGGTTTTCGAACTGCTAGAATTCTCAATAAAGACGTTGGGTAATGGAAGAATAGCGATATGGAGGAATATTATGTTAATTGCTAACGAACATAATACACCTTTTGAGGAAAATACATTTAAGGATTTATGGACATCCAAATGAATACAAATTTTTTGGTATATACTTGTCTGTTCGGAAGGAGTTTAGAGTGCATGAAATATATGTAAACAGTACGAACTGAGTAGTGTTCGTATATACTGGCGTTATTTTACGCTTGAAGATTTTAAATATTTGCAATATTTTAAGGAGACAAGGGACTTTCAACGTCAATATTTTTTTTAAATTTTCCATTTCTAACTCTACATACAAAATGATTGTAGGGTATTTAATTACCTTAAAACAATGGATGCATGCATGGGTTGGAACAAGCAAGGAAGACACAGCATTGACCTTAAACATACATTTTTTTAATAATGCACAAATTTCAATCAAATTGTCATAGCTATTAATATAACAATCACTTTCATATTATCATTCTTAACATTGAGAACCCAGAAGCAGAGGCAAACTATATTGTCAAAGATGATTTTTAGAGTCTATTGGAGAGGCACTTACTATAGCTGATGTATGCAGCGATGATGGTAGCATCGACGACAGGTACTCAGAATCATCTCCAGTATAGGAACACCTTAGCGGGATATTCGTACTTCTCCAATACTCTGGGGCAGACAAGAGTTTCTATCATCTAACTCTGAGGAACCAGGTCTGAGATTGATCCCCTTCTACTCCAATTCCTTCCGTCCTTAGCGGAGCTGTTGTCCGTTTACAGGGGGGCCATTCTGGCCCGCTCCTCACTTTCATTGGGCAGTGGGCTGTTTTACATTCAGTGGTTCCAGCCCCAATTGGTTCTTTATTAAACAGCCTCTGTCGCCTCTGTCCATAGTCTATGAAGTACCTCCCTCACCATAATTTTATTTTGCAAAACAACTTTGACCCTTCTCATCTGACGTTTTTACTGTGGGCCATAAAATAACGACCATCCATCTTGTAAAATTTAGACTTTAGATCACTATCACTGGCCACACCAACAGCTATTCTTCTATTTTTTATCGGTTTGCAAGCCTGTATTTATCCCTGCCTCTGCATCCTATATAATACATTCGTTATTGGCCACACACCGTGGGGCATTATACCATTTCACTTCTACAATGATAATAATGTAAAAAAAGTCATATTGGAGACATATTTGATCAACTGAACATTGGTTTAATTGAAAACTAGCTACCTGTACTATGACCTGAATGAGTTTCAGAAGGAGCCTTACATTTGAAGGCCTTATTTGAATAGAGGTCCACCTCCATTCTTGTTCATTTTGAGATACAGAGCCTTAAAGTCTAATGAATGCTGAGAAAGGACTGCTGAAGTCTGATTTGTAATGCCCTCTGTCGGCAGCAGAAATAAGCTGGAGGTGTACCAGTTTAAAAAAGATAAAGATATAAGATAGAAATAACTTAGCCTCACTTTCATGTTCATATAACTCCATATTTTTAAAAAGTGGAGTTGGACCACTATTCAAATAAGGCCTTCATTTTATCATCTAAACACTGAATCTCCGACTCCCATATAAAGGAAAAAGACATGAGAAAATAAAAATGAGTTCAATTTAAGATTCTTTTTTACTACACCGAAGATCCTTAGAATTCAAAATAAGGATTTTTAGGCAGAAAAAGGCCTGTTTTTCAAAATATTTTTAAAAAATGCTAGCATTTTACAAATTGCTCCATGGACAATCCAAACCATCAAAAACCTTAAATTTGAAAGATAAGTTAACCGTATATATAGAAGCATATTTGTGAATTGATTTTGTTTTGAATGAATCAAAAGTCATAAATAATTATTTTTTACCTGCCTGTTCTTTTTTTTATATTTTTGCATGTTTTTACTTCATTCCATGATGTATAAATTTCACAAATATGTCTGGTTTCAAAAAACGTTGCACTGTTTTGTGACAAATACTTCAATGAGCAATACTGAGAATTTTGAAAGAAATCACAAGAAGATGAAGAAAGAAAATGAATGCGCATTGGGCATTTTGAAAAATTCTAGAATTTTTGAAGAATTTTTTAAAATACAAGTTACGGATGTTACCGTAACTTACTTATTCTTCCTCAAAATACCTATTCGTCAATTCTGATTGTCTTAAATGGAGTAAAATAGAATATTAATTAATCTCCTTTTGTGTATAGAGTAAATCATTGAAAGTTTTAAAAAACCATGTTGAAGGTCCATTTTCCCCTGAATGGTGTATTATGTGAAGTAGAATTATTTCAAAGAATATTGCTCGATATTTGGTTTGTAAGAGTGTAAGATTGTGAACGAATTAAAGGTAGTGAGAAAACCAAAATTATTCTTTGTAAAAACATTCAGTTTGCATACATGGACTTAAATTTTTTGTAAAATTATGCTCAGTAAAGTGTATATTTCTAATAGACAGGAAATAAAGACTATGGTTGGTATAATATGGAAACATTATTTTAAAATATGAAAATGCAATTTTTAATTTTAATTCAAATGGCTATCAATTATTTTATGAGCAAAACCTCGTGTTCGCTAACTCAGTTTAAACGTGCATTCAATTCGTAATATTTAAAATTTTTCCAAGAACTTTTTTAATGGTCTTATCTAACATGATATATTGCTGTTTGTCTTTAATTTTTAACTTATCAGTTATTTGTGAATCGAAAATTTTTCCAATTCTTACAATTCATAACCTCAAATTAACGCAATGAATGCAATTACAACACATACCTAAACGGTGAAAGTTTTCCAATTTAAAAATTATTTATAACTTTAAAAATTTAGCATAATTATAATCAATCTGTGCTTTACTCTTTAGTATTATATCTGAATATTGAAATTATTAAACATGACAATAGGAAATTGAATTTACAACTACAAACATTAAGTCTCTCTACTTTCCATTCATGATAAAAAAGGACAAACTTAATGAATGAATGCTTCAATACAGGAACTCTAGTAACTTTCTTAATGTTCATATTGATTAAGGATGTGAGGAAAAATATAAAGGTAGATGTTTAGACAACATTCTGTGTTTGAGAATTTGCGTATTCATTATTTAACAATCAATAATATTATAGGATTTTTTTACTTTGCCTCCTGTATTCTAATTATTGAAATTTATGAATATTGTTTGAGCATTATAAGTATTTTGTGTTTTAAACCCTTCTGTACAAAATTTCACCTATCTGAAACGTAAGAGTAAACCTAAATTAGTGTAACTGTAATTTTAAGACTATAACACATAACTCCAGCAGTAAAGGATATTGTTTTGGCTGTATTAAATATCGTCAAAATATTTATGAGTTACCGTTTGGATTGCATGGTGGTGCTGCGATATTTTCTACATTTACATCCTCCAAATATCGAAGAATAATTATATATAGTGAAACTTCTCTTGCCGGCCACTCCTCTAAACGGACATATATTGTTCAGAACCGGTTAAAAACTCCCTAGACCCAACGTTATGGAGGAAACCTCTTTTCGACGCTCGTTCTACAAAACGGCAACTTTTTTTTTTTGGAACGATTACTGGCCGCCATATAGATTTTTATAGTATATACCGCAGCTAGAAAAACTGTTTTTTAGATGTAGTACATACGGAAATATGTATGGAATATTAAAATATTTTTCATTTCTAATGCACGGAATTTCGAATGAAATTTTTTATAACTTAATAGTATGAAAAAGCTGAAAGATGCAGATAAACAAATATTTATTTTATAATTGCTCTTTCTGTAGTTAGTATGCAGTGTGTTTTAACTCCGATTTTGTGTTAAGTGATTCTGGTATGTGAGTAGTTCTGTTTTTGAGAGAAAGTCCTGCCACTACTCTAATGTAACCATGAAACCCTTAGCAATGCACATATATTTACTGATGGTGAGCATTTCGAAGCGTAAAATTGAAGTTGTCTAAATATTTCGGTCATTATAAACAAAGATTCTGCTTTCACGGAAGAATATCTACATAAAAAGAAATTGATCCAGATAAGAGTATTAAGTTTTGTGAAATGAAACCAACGTGGACTCTATGTTTAGGATAACGGAATTTAGCGGCATTCTAAACGTACATGTTGTTGTTGTTGTGTTGTGCCTGGTGCCCCTTGACCGACAGTGTATTGTCAGTTCAAGTCCATAACGGCTACATGTTTGCCAGTACGGGGCTTGTCCGTTAAGACATTAGCGTTAATAAATCTACATTAATCATTGTCTGCTTTCAATGTAGGCGCTGTATAGGTAAACCAACACCACCACCAGGTGTCACCTCCATTTTGACCGGGAAACCCCATGATAGGCACCTGGAGGGTCGTACCTTCTCCCACCCTTTCTGACCATTCTCGACTTTCCAGTATATGGATTTAACATACCCATATCCGGTATAGACACGAAGGTATTTAATGTCGTCGTAGGAACTCGAACCAAGTACCCCAGTTCAAAGCCCAGCGTGCTACCATTAGGCCCTTTCAAACACACAGAAAATATGCTAATGTACATCATATTCACACCATGTTCGTAAGAAACATGGATGTTTCTGGAAGCAATCAACAAACACCCTTATTTATATCAGTCTAGACAAAAATATAGCACATAATCTCATGATACTTGGATGCCATTGGCTTCAATTTTTATCACTTAAAACCATCCCTCTGGTGTAGCGTATCGTTCTCGTGTCTAAGCGACCAAATTAAAAATATCTATCATAATTTTGAATTTTTTTGATTGAAATTGCGTTAAATTTTCTATTTCAGATGGCGTCTGAATAAATAATTGTAAAATTTTAGGAAAACCTTATTTCATTAAATTTCATTAAATTAAGTATTACACTAAATTTTAATTACCTCTTCATGCAGCAGTTTTGCAATATAATAACTTTAATATTATAACTGTATTAAAATAATATTTCAGGTAGTCTCTTCTAACGAAACTTCCGCGGGTTATTAATGTAGGATTACTTATCGTTTGCTTACCTCTTTTATTTTTTTAATATTACTTTTTTACGCCTTTTCAAACTTTTCTGTTTAACTGTTTACTACTACTGGGTTTGGCGCGCTGCCAAAATTATAACTCGCGACGAAGGACAGTTTTTTTTCTCTCCGAAGGACCGTTATTGAGGAACGTAATCTTATGTTAATATTAATATCTCATTTAATAACGTTTAGTAAAACAGCCATTTGTTTCTTTTTATTATTTTCACCGTAAATTCGTAATATACAGAGGCTGTTCGCACATTTTTTAGACGATTTTGGTAAGCGGTAATAAAAAATCATTTGCTGCAAAAGAAATAATTGCAATTGTACTATGTTTTTAAAAGTCAAAATTATCGTCTGCGGCTTGAAAGTTTTGTTTTTATTCTAAATGGCGTTTTTAACAAATCAGTGGTTCGAAGACTACATTTATGCTCTTTCCGAAGAGAAATATGCATACTCCGTTATCCAAAAACGATGTGAGAGTCATGGTTTTGTGATATCTAAACCGTCGATAGGTATTATCGTCAACAAGAAAGGAAAAAAAAACGTGAAATTGGAGCCTCAAGTGGGACAAAAATTCCAAACAAGTATCCAAGGAAAAAACGGACATCTTCGACTATTGCAAAGGTACGTTGTTTAATGTTAAAAGAAAATCGCCCTAGTCAAAGGACAGTTGCAAAATCATTAAAATGCCCGGTGTCGACTGTAAACAAAATGATAAACGTTGATTTAAATCTTAAGAAAGCGGAAAAAACACAATGTGCATCGTCTTCTTCCAAATCATATCGCTGAACGCAGGACACACTACAGAATTCTATATGAGAAACACTTATCCAAAGAAAAATGGAAAACTATTGTCACAATAGATGAATCATGGGTGTATTTAAATGATTGCAACAAAAAAAGAGCCATTTATTATCATAAAAGGGGAGAAAAAAATTTAAGTACATGGTTCAAAGAATCGAAAGAAAGTTTTTCTAAGGGATTCATGATTGTTGCTGGTTTTTTTTATAATGGCAAGTTAAAAATAAAGAGAGTGGAAAAAAATGTCAAGATTAACTCCAAATACTATCAGGAACATATTTTATCGCCAATTTTTCTGAATGAAATACCATCGCTTTACTCACAGTGCCATCAATCTGTGAGACTCCATCAGGACAAAGCTAGCAGTCACACATCAAAATCCACTGTAAATTTCCTAAAAGAAATGGAACAAAAAACTGGTATCAAGGCTATATCCTTTACTGATATCCCTACTAAATCTCCCGATGTATCACCCATGGATTTTTGTGCTTTCGGACTTATAACATCTGCATTATCCAAACGTCGTCCCAAAACCCTTACAGGACTCTGGAAAGCTGTTCAGGAGGAATGGGATAGAATACCTCTTCTGACACTTCAAAAGGCATTATTATCCTGGAAATTGCGGTGTCGAAAGATAGTTCAGAATAAGGGATGTCAAATAGAACATTTAAAACACAAGAATTTTGTGTAATTTAGTTTTGTGAATACAATATACATCGTCTAAAAAATGTGTGAACAGCCTCTGTAGATACATAATATTAATAAAAAAAATTCAATAGTGTGTGTACAAAGTAATTATTTTAAACCAATCTCTTTTTCCCTACTAGTGAGTAACCCAAAATTTGCTTTTATCATTTGTAGTGATTTTCCATCATCCATATACCGGGAGGAAATTTATTCGTCGTGAAAGAAAATGGCTTGAAAAAATAAGCAACTATTTTTCCACACATGCCATCAAACCGTAATATTTTGTTTTACTTAATACACTGGTGCCTTGACTTACGATTTTAATACGTTCCATGACGGATCTCGTAACTCAAATTACTCGCATGTCAAATCAATTTTCCCCCATCGAAATGAATTGAAATGCCATTAATCCGTTCCATGCCTCCCCCCCCCAAAAAAAAAAATGCAATTTTTTGTTACATGTTTTTAAGTTAGAAAAATGTATTTGCAAATAACATATGTTGTATAAAAACACAACACAACAGACTGTACTGCAATAAATTGGTTTTATTAAGTATAATGTAGAACATTTACTGTGGAGATCAGATGACTTGAAGATGTTGACGGAGGTGCAGGAGAAAGGATGAACTTAATAATTGAATCTTATTCGCTGATTTTTGCCCTTTTCGCCACACTTTCATCTGTAGGGGTTTTCTATAAAAAATTGTCCAATGAGGTCGGTTCCATCCCCCCCCCCTTTTAGAATGATTTTTAAATGAGAGGTTGGGCGCATTTCGATTTTGGAGGCCGACTCAAGTGTGGGCAGACCAAGCTGCCCCGTATGATAATTGTTGAGGGTTAATCTCTCGGTTTAAGAATGGAAAGTAGTCTTAAATTAACATGCATATAAATGTATAGTAATTGTACATAAAGGTTCTAAATGTTGAGTGTTTCACGTGTGCGCATTTGACGGAAACTATTAATGGGGTAAGTGAAGCTGACTCGCAGTGGCGCATAATTGGCGCCCGGGGCACGATACCTTTGTGGCGCACCCCCCCCCCCCCCGCAAAACATATCTTAATATAATTATAGGCCTTATATTGGCGTCTCCCCCGTAAAACATATAATAATATAATATATAGACCTTATATTGGCGCCCCCCCCCGAAAACATATATTAATATAATATATAGACCTTATATTGGCACCCCCCAAAAAAAAACATATAGTAATATAATATATAGACCTTATATTGGCGCCCCCCCCCCGAAAAACATATAGTAATATAGTATATAGACCTTATATTGGAACCCCCCCCGAAAAACATATAGTAATATAGTATATAGACCTTATATTGGAACCCCCCTGAAAAACATATAGTAATATAGTATATAGACCTTATATTGGCACCCCCCAAAAAAACATATAGTAATGTAATATATAGAACTTATATTGGCGCCCCTCTGCAAGTAGCGCCCAGGGCATGATAGACCCCCTTGCTCCCCCCCCCTCGCTACGCCACTGCTGACTCGTGACCCGCGGAACACTCGTGTAAGTCGAAGTACCACTGTATTTCATTGCATTTAGATATCGATATTTTAACATTTTCTTACATTATTAATATTTAACTAATATGTCAAGTCAAATTATATTTGTATTAATATTGTTTTCTAATTCAGTCGTTTAATACAGCATCATAATTCAAGAAAATAATGTTTCCAAAGAAATATCTTTAAAAAAAGGGGACATGTTTTTTTTTTAATAATACAATTTAAACCCTATTATTTATTACATTAAATAAGGCATTACATTAAATTACATTAACTAAACTTACGTTGAATAAGGCATTATATTAAATTTTAATTCCCTTTTTATTAAGCAGTTTCGCAATATAATAATAGCCTTTAATCTATAAACTGAATTAAAAAATATTATATCGTTTAACAACATTTAATAACGTTGCCAGTTTTTTCAATTATTTTGAGAAAAAATCGTTATATAGTTGTATAATATTAAAAAAATGATAATTCCCTCGTGTAAGTATTTTTTTTAAAACTAAACTCTTATCATCTTGCTTGTGATTACCCCAAAATTTACTTTTAACATACGCAGTGATTTTTCCATCATCCATATACAGGAAGGAAATTAATCCAGCGTAAAAGAAAGTGGCTTTAGAAAATAAATAGCTATATTCTTTTACATGTGCCATCAGACCGTAATATTTTTAGTTAATTTTTTATTACATTTTATTTATTTATATTTTAATATTTTCATATATTATTAAAATTTAACTTATGTTACGTTGCATTATAATTGAATTAATATTTTTAGTAATTCGGTCTTTGAATACAACACCATAGTACAAGAGAAAATGCTTCCAGAAAAATCTAATTAAAAAAAGAATATCGGGATATTTAAACACAATGATATAGCTATTTATTCTATCTCATTTATTATATTAAATAAGGCATTACATTAAATTACATTAAACAGCATACACATTGAAATTGCATTAAGTTGAATACGGCATTACATTAAATCTTATTTCCTTTTTTATTAAGCAGTTTTCAATATGACAACTTTTAACATAACTGTATTAAAAATTATAACGTTTAATAACATTTAATAACGCGGCCATTTTTTTCTATTTTCTAGAAAAAAACAGTTATATAGATGCATAATATTACAAAAAAATGATAATCCCCTCGTGTGTGTACAAAGTAATTTTTTAAAGCAATCTCTTTTTTCCCTGATTCTGATTACCCCAAAATTTACTTGTACCATCCGTGGTGATTTTCCATCATCCATACACCAGGAGGAAATTAATCCGGCGTGAAAGAAAATGGCTTGAGAAAATAAATAACTATATTTTTCTACACGTGCCATCAGATCGTAATTCTTTGCTTTAAGGCTAGGGGAAGATTGATTTAAATCGTGGTACACTATTAGAGCTTTTAGAGAGTGAAGCCTTCTGAGAACATACTTCTCATAAATTTTATATATCATGCTGAGTTATATAATGCTGAAAAATATGAAAGTCACTTTCAAATTTATCCTCAAATAATGTGTAAGCTAGAAATCAGTCTCTCGCGCTACATTTGGAAGCATCTATAATTCGATCATACATTATTTTAAAATCAAACTTAATATTTTATTGCATTTATATATATATATATATATATATATATATATATATATATATATATATATATTTAATATTTTAATACACAGTGAAACTTCTTCAGGGTGACCAGTCATGGTTCCGAGAAAAAAAATGGCCGATTTGAGGAGTGGCCATAGGCGTATCGTGCTTCTTTTTTTATTGGAGGGGGGGGGGGCATGAAATGAATTCAGTTAGGGCTCTCCTCAGCGCATTGACTACCGGATGGTCCTTAAAATATGAAATATTATGACTTTTTTGAAATTGAATAACAATAGGATTGATATTTGAGTAGTATTCAAAAGTTATACAATGAAAAAAAAATAAATATAATATAAATAAAATGAGATAAACAATATAACATCGAATTTTTTTTATGGATCATATCATTGTAAAAAACTATGTTAAGGCTAGAGACATAAATTCACAGTTTGTAAAAGCGGGGGAAAAACAATTTTCTTAAAAAATTTCTAAAATTTTCTGATTTTAACTGAGCGTCTATTAAGCTTTTAATTTATTTCAAGTTAAGTTGGGGGGGGGCACGTGCCCCCCGTACCTCACCCCCGACGCTACGCCTATGGAGGTGGCTGCCGAAAAGAGGTTTCTTCCATAACATTTATTCTATAGAGTATTTAACTAGATCTGAACAAAATATGTCTATTTAAAAGAATGACCGGCTAGAGGTTTCTTTAATTATTAAATTTTATCTTATTTGTTACATTACATTAATATTTTTTTTAATTCAGTACTTGATATAGTGCAAGGAAATAATGCTTCCAAAGAAATCTTCTTAAAGAAAATTTAGGTTATTTTTCCTGAATGATACAGCTATTACTTATTCTGAATTATTTATTAAGTGATAACCAACATTATAATCCCACAATAAATTTTAACCTCCACTTTATGTTTTACATTCATCTACTATATTCTTCCTAGTTATTGCGTTTGATTTAATGTCTTTCGAATCTGTTTTGGCAACTACCGAGAAAATATACCTTTTTTTAAATGCAGGAATCAGTACTTCGGTGAATACCCATAAAGTATATAATTTTAAGAATGTGGGTATATGTTTATGACATCAAGAAAAGAAACAAGTCTATGAAGTTACTGAATACACGCAAAATAGTTCTATCGAAACGACTTTTTGTACAAAACAAGATGATAATTTTAATCCTTTCATAAGTTATTTGATTTAAATAAAAGGCTTTACAGTAAAAATATTTTTCAATATTTATTTAAAATTAAATTATAGTGTATTGGTGAGAAAATTTGAGATTTATATCCAAAACGTAATTTTCAATCCATTTATGGGGATAATAAATTTTTTTTTCGATAGCAGAGGTACAGGAAAATGTATCGTGAAGTCATTTTACGGCATGGATATCTTTTGCAAAGGCACTTTGGAGCAGTGGTGAGCAAACATTTTTCGATAGCAAGCCATTTTGTTTAAATAAAAAATTACTCGACCCTAATGAAAATTTTTTCGTAGTAGAAAAATTTGAATAAAGATTAAGAAATTGTCAAAAAATATTAAAATAATGAAATAAGTAAATTTTGAAAAATTATTATAAAAATCAATGAATTGTACAATTATATTTTGGGTTATATTTACTTTGCATAGTAACTATAAAAAGAAAATATCGTTTGCCGTGTGCGATTGTTTTAGGTCAATTTCGTAATGCTAAAAAGTCTTATTTAAATTCTAATAAATATTTTCCTTAGGTTAAAAAGTTACAAAAAATATTAAAAAATTATAATACAAAGGCATGATTACAAATTCATAAGCTTCAATGAAATGTGTGAGTCTGTACCTTAGATATTTACTCAATATTTAGTGAAATATTTGGCAGTGCTACTCTGGTATCATCTTCAAAGTTCAGTCTGGATCGTTGTTAGGTTTTTATATTCATTCTGTAAACCCAATCCCACACAGATAGGTAAATTCATATGGAAGCGATGTAAATATAAACTTTTACTGATGGAGTTTTAAACTGGAAGACATATTTAATGCCTTACTTAACAATATTATACACTTTTTAACACATGAAAAATTTAAATTAAAATGGCAGAAATATTTTATTATAGAAAACTTACATCATGTTTTTTAACTAATAAAGCTATAGGATTGAATTTTACTTCATATTTTCCATGACAACCCCCCTAATGTTTTTTCACGATCCCTCTGTGGGTCGTGATCCATAGTTTGAGCACCACTGCTTTTGAGCAGAAGACTGTCACAGCTGGTGTCTTGCTGGCCGCATCTGCTGTATGCATGAAAAAACCGTTAATACGCCCATCTCCTCACCTTTGTTATTTGGTATTTGTTGAATATATAGTATGTAAAATTACTCGCGAAATAGACATTTCATAAGCTATGTATATTCTAAAGCCAACAATGAACGAACACACTGTTTTCAAATTGTTCCTTTTTGGTAAAACGCAGAGCGAGCGCGTGATCTTGCAATTAATTAATGCCAGGGAGAACCATGACGTGGACACATGAACTAAATTAGACTAATTTCGTCCAATTAAAAAAAAAAGTAACTTCGGCACCCTGGTGTGAAGATCACCAAGAGGTCATTTAATATTTGGTTGAACAGACAACTTCTCTCTCTTCGCCGCTAACTCTCCTTGCTGTCAGATCTGCTGTCCACGGACGCCAGAAGCCCGGTGGACATGACGGCTCATCTCTTAACTTATCCATGTAAACATGCAAGCTGCTATTTTCACGTCCCGTCCTGGTGAACGTCGGGCAAGTTCTGTTGCATGGAATCTCCAAGTCCAGTGGCCACTGCAGCCTTCGTGATTCTTAATAATGAAATAAAAGTTATTTCCTGGATATCGTCTGTAATCTGTGCTCCTCTTCTCTGGACCCATGTCTGCGCTCTTCTCTTCATGTCTGTACTTTTCTCATCGCCCAACGGCCGACTGCCTCTCCCATAAGTTCTACGCATCAATTCCAGTGTGTTAATTTCTGAATTGTGATTATATGCACACGCGCACGTACACACACACACACACACACACACACACACACACACACACACACACACATATATATATGCATCATTACATTTCAATATTATATATGACCTGCGCGTAATACTACTGCACACTGATTTTAAGCAGAAAATATAGTGAGACAACTAAAGTTCATTTTTATTAAAAAACTACTTAATTAAATTTACATTTTTCTTCTGTTTGACATAAATAAATACCTAGGAAGGAAATTTCTAAAATCTGTCAACAACAGCGAAAGTATCCAATTATGGAATAAAGTGTTTTGCGGTTACGGTTATTATAAAGTTAGGAGAGGTGCTTCCAATATGTACCCGTGTGGACTCATTTTGATTATAAATTACTGTAAGCAGTTGGAATTTACACATAAGCAACATTATGTAGAGCATTTTAATATTCTTTTAAAAAAGTAAAATCTGTACAACTCCGTATACGTGAATATAAAATTCAAACTCATGACTTAACACCACAATCAAACACAATCTGATTGTGGTCTTAAGTGATGAGTTCGAATGACGTATTTGATTGCAGGATATGTTCGTACAATGTCTTACAATCAAATACAATTTTTCATACCAAAACGTTGATAATGTTTATAATATGTATTTTTATAGATCTCGTTTGTACTGGGCTGTTCATGTGTTTTGGGGAGGCAGGCTGAAGACGGACACTGGTTAAAAAATTATAAATTAAAGTAAATATAATGCCTTATTTTCCATTTAATTTTTTATTGAAAGTTTCTATGGTAACCTCAGAAAGTTTTCACTGTCATGGACCAAGATAATTATAATCTAAAACCTTTTAGGAAGAGTAAATCCACTCAAATTATTAGGTGAATTTACATATCATTACATACAGTATAATAAACTGTCATGTAACACCGTTATCACTAACTGACAAAAAATATAATGGAACCAGTTTTAATAGAAAATAAATTGCGTGTTATTTTTTTTATAATAGCTCTAATTAATATATATTTTTTCCGCTTTTAACGGTACAAGGGACCTTCCTCCTCGATTTTTTTTTACTTTTCAATTTTTCACTCTATATATAGAATGAGGATAATTAATTTTTTTATGACTACATTGAAAGACACTTCGAATTTAAAATGAGGACTTTTATCAGAATAACGCCTGATTTTCCAACAAGAAAAAATCCAAAATAGAGCAATAGAATGCGCATACAGCATTTTTCAAAATGCTCTATGCGCATTCCATATTATTTGAAAACCTTAAATTTTTTAATATAAGTTAAACAGTTATATATATAAACATAATTGTGCAATGTTGTATGTTCAATTTGTTTTGTATGAAACTAAAGCCATAAATTTATTTATTTTTTTAAAAATCTGCCTGCTTTTTTCTTATGTTTTTTGCATGTTTTTACTTTATTTCCTGCCCTATAAATTTGAAAATCATTTGAGGTTACAAAATTATGTAAAGTTTTGTGACAAATACTTCAATTAACAATGGTGAGATATTTCGAAGAGATCGTAAGAAAATGAATTCGCATGGAGAATTTTGAAAAATTCGAGAATTTTTGAAGATTTTTTTGAAAAAAATGTTTTAGTCTTACACAGAATACATATTTGTGAATTCTAATTCGTCTTCGGTGAATAAAAACTATATTAATCATCTTCGCTTTATGTAGAGAGTAAAATATTGAAGTTTAAAAAAAAAAAGAGTTTCGATATCCCTTGGCCCCCTTAAGGTGACTGCCTCTGTTAAAAGTGTCATTTTTTGACTATTTTTGTTAATTTCATTTTTTGCAAGAATCGTGTGATTCAATCTTTTCTCTTTTCAAAAGCGTTTCTATTTTGATTCTACATCAATTAGAAGCAGAGTTATAGCTATTTAAAAAAAAAAAAAAACTTCTGCTACTATATTGAAGTGACAAACTTCAAATGAATTTTTCTCAGAATTATGTTTTTTAGCACAAATCTCTACCGTTATCATAATATCTCGCATAATAATGTATATAATTTGATAAAATTTTTAAGAAATGTTTTAGATGCTATTGTTCATGAAATGAAGCAAAATAATTGATGTGTAATTAATAGTTTTATGATTTGGGGTTGTTTTTATAAGGAAAGGAATGTCGACTCGAGGAAAATTTTAATATTGGAACATAAAATTGTATGTATTATTTTTGCATTTTAAAATTTCTCTTAGACTGTGGGTCATTTTTAAGATAACTGTTATATGTATCATGTGTGAGAAGGAAATTAAAATACTGGTATTATAATTTTATGCAGAGTGATAGGCGTTTTAGCTAACTTCGAATTCAACAATTTATAAAAACGTATGGTATTTACTGGTAAGTTTTTGTTCCTTTTTTTAATTTCTATGTGCTATTTTACCATAAAAGACCAAACAATTCTTAAACAAATGATTTTTAAAAAACATTGGCTCCGACCGTAAGCAGTCACATTTAAAGCCAATTCTTGTATTTTTTCCTTCCAAAAATGATCCCCAGAACGAAACTCCTAGAACCACGTACTCTGTGTATTTCAATTTCTTGAAAATTAATAATGCGTAGAAGAAAATAGCCTTGGCAAAACGCTGACGATATTTTGCGCCTGTGACTATCAAAGCGAGGGCTTACAACCACAGCCATCTAAAGTTTAATTAAACTCACCCTGATGAGAGAGAGAGAGAGAGAGAGAAATTCGAGTTGTAATGCTGTTTCTTTCTAAAAGCCAGGAACATAATGTGATCTCGCGCCGGCAGGGAGTCCCTGTTGGCGGTGTTTTTGGCGAGTTTGTCGCAGCGTGGGGCACGGATCCCAATAGCCTATAGTGTTAACGCCCCTGTGGAGGGAACGCGTCTGAGCGCGAGAGTTATATTAAATAAGGAGTAAGTAATGCAGGAGCTACTAAAAGCGCAGCTAATGGGACGGCTGCTTTCTGTAGAAGGAAGAATGGTCAAATGAGCAGCATTTTACACTTAATTGCATTTTTAGAAATGGTATTTCCTAGTAATTCTCCATTTCTTGACTTCAAGGTTTATTTTGCGAAACAGCTTACAGGTTTCGTCATGAAATGTATACTTGAGGGGTCTGGAGCACGAAATTCAGAAAAAAAGTTTTTTTTTTTTTTACTTGGCTTAAGGGGTTCCGGAACACGTTTAAATTTTTTTATTTATTTATTAAGTTAAAATTTTGAATTTTTCTGTGATAGTTAACCATATAATTTGTAAACAAAATCACATCATAAAACTTCTCAAAGTTTAAAAAAAAATTTTAATTTAATTTTTTTTTTAGAAAGTAGAGTAATTTAAAATCATAACTCGTAATATTATTTGTTGAATTTGAAATTTTTTTCATTTAATTAAACAGAAATATATAAGTTTTAATTTCAATTCAGCGTTTTTTAAATTATTAATTTTTAAAAAAAGGAGTGAAAAATTTAGACCGTGAAAAATCGTCCTTAAGTATTACCATATAATTACCATATAGTACCATATAATTTGTAAACAAAATCACATCATAAAACTTCTCAAAGTTTAAAAAAAAATTTTAATTTAATTTTTTTTTAGAAAGTAGAGTAATTTAAAATCATAACTCGTAATATTATTAGTTGAATTTGAAATTTTTTTCATTTAATTAAACAGAAATATATAAGTTTTAATTTCAATTCAGCGTTTTTTAAATTATTAATTTTTAAAAAAAGGAGTGAAAAATTTAGAGAAAAAATGAAAAAAAATATGTATCTTAGTTTTAAAAAATCATATTTTCAAAAGGAAATTTTTTTTTCAAATTTGGTGAATCAAAATTAAAGTAAAATAATTGAAAAAGACATGTTCCAAGTTTGAACCATATACAGTTGGCTCTCTGTTTAACGACTTTCAAGGGACCGTGAAAAATCGTCCTTAAGTAGAGATCGCCCTTAAACAGAATTTGTGAAAATATGACATTTCCCATAACCGGAGGGGCTGGGGCTGGGAAATATCGTCTTTTAATAGAGATCGTCGTTAAGTAGAGCGTCGTTAAACAGAGAGCCAACTGTATCTTTAACGGTTCTTGACTTATAACAATTTAAAGACGAGAAATGGTGATAAAGCCCATCATACAGAAAAACGTATTTACATGTTTAAACAAAGATTGGCTGCTATTAGAATGTTGCCCAACAAAAATTAATATATCATGTTCTAATTAAGATAGAAACATGATTTAAACGTCATTTTAAGCGGAAAATAACACAATTTTTTAATGGACTACTTTTTTACGAAAATTTGAAGAATTTTGTGTCCTGGACCATCTTAAAATCTATTAGAGAATACAAACAGCATGTTTTTAGCCATGATTATATTGTCAGCATTTTTGTGCTATACTCTGCATACGCACCCTGCTGTTTATCTATACTTATTTATCTCGGAATGGCAGATTTCACACATGGTTTTCTACTTTAAAAAGGATAGATTTAAAATTACTTGTCAGTTTTTTCTACAAAATTTTGTTCAGAATTTTCTATATTATAATTTCGTTAAATTGTCTGTTGGATGTGTGATTCACAATAAAACCTCTAAAAATATTTTTTTCTACAGTAAAAACGTGTAAGAAAATATTCTTCCATCTCTTTAAAGTGACAGAAAATTTTATTAGTCAATTTTTTTTTTATGATTTCTGATCACAAACTGTACTTCAACCGTTTCTACGCACAAAAGTGGAAAATATGAAAGTAGAATATTTGCTTCGGTAGACAAAGAAAAATTGCTTTGTTTTTCGATTGGTTGAAAAAAGATATGTTTTTAAGTAATATTTACATGAAATAGGTATATTTATAAATAAATGCAATTAAGGTGAAATACTAATCACATGAAAAGTCTAGATTAAAAAATGAAATTTTGTGTCCCAGACTTTCTTAATAGAATCTTAACGAATATACGTCTAATGCATTGTCAGTCGACGACGCACGGACTAATTTTGGTAAATCTTTGTTCCTATGAACGTCGCCACTTATACAAAGGCTAAAAAGGTTTAAGCTGAATCCATAGCTGATTCCAAGGCTAAAAATCCCATAAAACTTGGTTTTATGAACTATTTATAAGGGAAGCAGACTTGTCGTTTTGTGGGTGTCCGATTTCTTTGGATCTCGTTCCAAGACGGATTTCAGAGTTAAAATATTGAAGAAAATTTTTGCTTAGACATCGATAGATAGAAAATGGAGCTCTAAAAAATTGTTAGCAAATAGAAAACAGTCCTTTACGATTTATGGGTGTCCGGGACACATTTTTAAAAAAGTTTTATTTATTAAGTTAAAATTTTGAATTTTTTTGTGATGGTCAATTTGTAAACAAAATCACACCATAAAACTTCTCAAAAAGTTTTTAAAAAATTTTAAAATTTTTAATTTTTAATAAAAGTGGGGTAATTTAAAATTGTTATAACTCGAAATATTATTTGTCGAATTTAAATTTTTTTTCTTTGAATTAAACAGAAATATCAAAGTTTTAATTTTAATTCAGCATGTTTTAAAATAATTTTTAAAAACATTAAAAATATTTCGATTAAAAATTACAGAAAAAATTATGCAACTTATTTTTAAAAAATCATATTCTCAAAAGTAAGTATTTTTTTTAAATCTGCT
Organism: Dolomedes plantarius; assembly: GCA_907164885.2. Classification (NCBI taxonomy): domain Eukaryota; kingdom Metazoa; phylum Arthropoda; class Arachnida; order Araneae; family Dolomedidae; genus Dolomedes; species Dolomedes plantarius. The sequence continues at coordinate 104,094,423 of OU015500.1, forward strand.
TAATCAAAATTAAAATAGTTAAAAAAGATATGTTCCAAGTTTCAACTATTTATCTTTAAGGGGTCAGGTACATTTTAATCTCTAAGAGACTTGACAGAGATATTCCAATTTTAAATCATCAGTAGTTATGAAAAACTTTTCAGGAATATGAAAATTTTACTGTGAGTTAAACACAGTTTCTTCTTTATAAATATGGCTCTTAATTTTTTCTAGCTTGAAGATAAATTTTTAATTTTTTAAAAATTTCAACCATTGTTTTTTACAATGTTATGTCATTGCGCACAGACTTGCGGCCGTATATTAATGAATATACATATTTTTTAAATTTTAAAATTAAGTTGCATAAATATATCTTTAAAATGACGAACGTTGAAATCGAAATTCTCAGTTCTTCATTGAAAAAAAAATTATTTTTTTTTTTTTAAATTTCAGAAATTTTATTCATAATTTTTATTGTAATTCAAATTTTTATGGGAGAAATGCCATAATTGTTCGTCATTTTAATGATACATGTTTATATTGAACGTGTATAAAATTTCATGGTAAACTAACCTGGTGATATCATGTTCGGAATCACATAACAATGAAAAAAAAATGGTTAAAAATTTTAAAAAATAAAGAAATTTCTTCAAGCTAGGACAAATTGAGTGCAATATTTATAAGGAAGAAAGAGTGTTTAACTCAAAATAAAATTTTCATATTTCTTAATAAATTATTTTAGTAACTACTGGTGATTTAAAATAGGTATATGTTTGTCGAGTCTCTTGGTGTTTAAAAGGTACCTGACCCCTTAACGGTTCTTGACTTATAACAATTTAAAGACGAGAAATGGGGGAAAAACCCATCATGCTGGAAAACGCGCTTACAGGTTTAAACAACGATTGGCAACTATTAGAATGTTGCAAAAAAAAATAATTTCTCCTGTTCTGATTAAGATAGAAACATGATTTAAACGTCATTTTTAGCGTAAAAGAACACAGACATTTTTAATGCAATAAAAAAATTTCGAAAATTTGAGCAATTTTGTGTCCTGTGGACCCCTTTAAAAAAATTGCCCTTAGGAAAGAAAAGGAGAGTAAGGGATAACTTATATGTGAATCGTCCTCTTATCGAATCCCAATACTTCAAGATCTTTCAGCTGCATATATATAAATAGAATTAAAAGAACAAAAAGCGTTATCTGATACGTTTAGAAAGGGCGAAAAAAGAAAACTAATGGTATATATAATCCTCTTAGTTCTACTTCGAAGTTTAAAAAATGGGCTTAATTAAAACATCTTAATTAAAACTAACAAAGCTAAAATGTTTCCGAAAAGAAAATCTTTTATATGAAAACAATTTTAAGACCCAATTCTTTGCGAAAAGAAAGAAGAGAAATAAAAAAAAATCCCTTTCAAATTCTGTTTCATTATTCCCTCGTTTAGAGCACGTATTCTTCATTAAGCATTTCTTTCAGTTCCACAGAAATGTCTTAATGTGGCTTCGAATTTTTAAGTTCACCCGCACTAAGTTTTGAGCCCTTTCTTTTGATAAATAACTTTGAGTAATAATACCATTCAGTGGCGGAAAAAAGGGACTAGATGAAGATTAGATAGCTTCATGAATTCATTATCTAAAAATAATTGCTGTAAAATGCAATTTAGGTTATACGGAATGCATGTCTGAATTATTATTAAAACCTTCATATATGAGCCAAATATAAATGGGTTTATCTACTCGTCCATGGTATTACATAGACCCAGTTCTTGGTGTAAAGTGAGATTATAAAATAACACTATAACGTTAATAGTACTGGGAAATATAGCATAACAATATAGGTGATATAATACCTTTTAACTGCACTTAAATTAATGACGGGTTTAATGAATTCTTTAACTTTATACCTCGTTCCTCACGGCATGTTCTCTTTTATTGTTTCATATAAACTCGATAAATATTTTCATCAAACTGTGCACAACCTCAATTAGACATTCCTTCGTATAAAACTATAAATGTACTTTGAATATCCTCTACCCTACTTCAAAATTCGATAATTTTAGTGCATTGTTACAAACTCAGCACTGAGTTCAGTCGTATCTAAAATGACTGCCTACGTTGAAAATGTCATTTTTTGACTATTTTGGTCGATTTTATATTTTTTGCAAGAATCGTGTAATTCAATCTTTTCTCTTTTCAAAACGGTTTTGATTTTCATTCTACATCAATTAGAAGCAGAGTTATAGCTATTTTAAAAAACATCGTCTGCTACAAAATTGAAGTGACAAACAACTTCAAATGCGTTTTTCTCATAATTATGTTTTTTAGCACAAACCTCTACCGTTATTATAATATCACACATAATAATGTATATAATTTGATAAAATTTTCAAGAAATGTTTTAGATGCTATTGTTAATGAAATGACGCACAATAATTCGTGTATAATCAACAGTTTTTTAGTTGGGACTGTTTTTATAAGGAAAGTAATGATGATTCGGAGAAAATTTTCATATTGAAACATAAAATTGTCTGTATTACTTTTGAATTTTAAAATTACTCTTAGATTGTGCGTCATTTTGAAGAAAACTGTCATATGTATCATGTGTGAGAAGGAAATTAAAATAGTAGCATTAGAATTTTGTGCATAGTGATAGGCGTTTTAGCTAAATTTCATTAAAAATTACCTCAAGTTGACCAATTTATAAAAAATATGGTATTTAGAGGTAAGTTTTTATGTATTTTTCATTTTTATTTTACCACAAAAGACCAAATAATCCTCTAAAAAATGATTTAAAAAAAATTGGCTCCGAACGTAGGCAGTCACTTCAAGAATATTTTTGCCACACTTTAAAATTCCTTATTGATAATTCGTCAGTTCAAAGAGGGAATTCTAGAAACATAAATGAAAAGGAAGAAAATGAGAATATTCAAACGTGATCTGATCTACAGGTATAAAAACACAAAAGAAATGTCTAAGTTAACCTGTGGGAAAAGCTTTTGGAATTCATTGATATTCGTTTATGTGATTCTTGATCGAAATTTTAACAGTCACAAAATAAACATTAAATGCATGTGCCCAAGCTTTGCAGATAGTAGATGAACTTCAAGAAAGCCCTTTGAAAGTATGAAGCAGGTGGATATCCAATATTTTATTCATTTTTATTTTGAATGCAGTCACACATGATACATATGCAGTCGTATTAAGTTGGCCAAGTTATGACTTACCAAGTTTGCCAGGCATGAACTTGCACGCTTTGCCAAATTAAACCTTGCAAAATCTTGCATTTATTAGCCGACCCAGTTATCTGGGTATAAGAATCCCGGGTCTTATTATGAATTTTAGCTGTCCACGAGACTGGGGCAAAGGGGTGGTATATCAATTGTCTACTATTGTTTTTAGGTCACTCACAATAAAACGAAAAACGAAAACGAAATTAGTTTGCCTACGCTCAAGTAATTTAAAAGAAAATTGAAAAGAATTTGGAAATTAGAAAACGTTTTTCGTTTTGTATGTTATATGTGTGGTTAGTTTCCTCGTGTAGCAAAGGAAATTTCTTCTTTTGAATTTCTCTTGAATTTCGATACCGATGGTGATATGAAATTATTGTTCAGTTTAATTTCTAAAAGTTTTGCTGTGTTTTATCTTCTGAAGCATATAAAACGTTTGGTTTCTCCCCAAAGATTGAAGTGAATGTTGGTACTCAAGTTTTTGATAGAAGTATCATTTAGTTATACCATAAATTGAAGGTTTAATTATCAAATTTCACGATAGTTGTTAAAATTTTAAGAGAAGAATGTCATTGACAGGTATTTTGTTGATTCAGCCCATCTGCACGAATGGAAGTCGTATCTTAAAATCATTTATAAAATTAGCCATCAAAAGACATTCTAAAGTGTACATGTAATAGATTATATCTGAATTAACTGAAAATTGTCAACCGGATTTGAAAATTAGATAAAACCAGATTTTGCAATTTTGTTATTTCTAGTGTCTTAAGCTATATCACCACGTGAAGCTTTGAATGAATCTTCTAGTTATGCTACTACCAATGATTAATAATTTTAAGGTTTTACTACACGTATAGTTTGAAATTCTGAACGTCGAGAGATGAATAATTAAGGGGGAATATGTCATCAATTTCTCACTTAAGGCTTCATAATACCCGTTTACAGTCTGCTGATATTTATAAAAGACTTGCCTGTAAGGGACAATTTAGGAATAAATTACGGACAATTATCCAGATTGCGTTGAATGAATGATGAATCTCATTCACTTATTCCATTCCTAAATATAGCTTCTCGTGTAATTTTCGCTATAAATATCTGACTTAAAATCCTTGACCAATTCGGAACCATAACAGCCTACACGTAAACAATTACTATTTCGATCTTCAACCTGGCCTGAATTCCTGTGTTAACAACTTAACGTCACGCAGGGAGGCCGTTAGGCTTAAGGAACGAGTTTAGGCATTATTTATTGGAAGGTTAGAGAACCTGCAGGCAATCGTAAATTCCGAACTCCGCAGAATGTCAGAGCGGCGTTAAATCAACGCCCCAATTTGATCGAAGCGCAGCGCCCCGGCTTTAATTACGGCGTGGACGAGGAAGCAATAAGGTTAGAATGATGCGCGTCTCGGACACGGAATTAAATCTCCAATAAACGGTTGCCACCGGAAGGAAATTAATGGTGACGGGAATTTTTCCCCCCGAAACGAACCACTCTTTTCTACCCGCCGCTCCTACTAAAATTTCATCCCGACGGGGTAAACTCTAGATTTGTTCCATAATAAGGATTATAATTTAGAGAATGCAAAACTCGATAGCAGCGTAGTCGGCAGTTATCGATACAGCCACCGGTTGATACGCATTTGACGCCATGAATTACTCTCTAATTATTTATGTTAACTTAATCTCCAAAATACACGCTTTAGTAATCTTGAAAGGTTCTGGAAAATATCGAATAAACTTTGAGGTCGTTTGCTTTGTGAATTTATAAATATTATTTTTCTAGATTACGTACTTTTGCAAAATCTTCTTAGAGGATGGGTTTTGGCTATGTTAATAAGCCCTCAGTCGTGTATTCACTGAGTTTTCTCTTAAACTCAGTTGTGAATAGACATTGAATAGTTTTTATTTAGATGTCATAGAGTATTAGGAGGATATATGTGTATGGCATCTAATGAACTTGCGTATAGGGCAAAGTGACACAGTAAGCCCCGTCATTGTTTTATTTCTGCGAAAGAAGCCAATGGCGTTACAGGCAGTTCGTTCATAAACAGGTTAATGCAAGTAAATGAGTTAGAACTACACAAAGCTATCTAATTAATGTATTTAAACGAGTACAAACACCACATTTAGGTTGGTTTCAAGAAATAGATATTGTTCATTTGAAATACCTCTTCCTCCGTAGCACAGAGTAACCAATAAAGAAAAGTTCCTGAATAGTCTGATCTTTGAGTAAATATATGGTGCTATGTATACTATCAAAAATATCATTCATTATACAAAGGGAACAAACTACGTAATTGATTACATATATTAGGAAAGAAAATTGATTCTGTTCCATTGGTTCTCTACTTTTGATATAGTCTTTCCCGTTATAAAGCTTCTATTTTCTCTATGTGGCTCTCGCAAGGCATATATTGCGCCATATATATCACGATGACAAATGAAACTAAATTTCCTTTATGCTGGTGTGAGCGTCAAACTATGGAGAATCGTTTGGATATTGATTGAGACGGTCGCCATATCTAGTCTCTCTTCTTATTGTAAATATGTAAATATCTTCTAGTTTTTTATATTTCCTTAATATATTTGTCAAGTATATAACCGTAATATGTACAGTTAAAAGACTTATTAATCCCATGGATTGGATGTTAGGATGGATTTCGTGCTGCTCGAACCTGACTACAAAAATTGAACCTAAGAATCCCTCGAAAGTCGAATGAACGTTCTTCTATACCCGACGTTTGTTAAAGGTGTGGACCAATGGATTCCTTATGTATGTGTATATATATATATATATATATATATATATATATATATATATATATATATATATATATATATATATATATATATATATATATATATATATATATGGTGAGCCAGAAGTTCATAAATGTTTTTAAAAAATAAATAATAATAAAGAAGTGCAGTTTGCAAGAAATGGTTCACAAGGAAGTCGGATTTCTTTATCAGCCAAAAAAAAAATTTAAAAAGCTAAAAAGTCACCGATATATGGCGCTGACATGCAGAATTAGGCAAATCAATCTTCCAATAAAATACCGTGATACACAAGGATTTTGGAGGAACTACCGCGAAGGGGAAGACCCTCGTTGGCTGAGGACCACATTACTGCGCTGCGGTGGAAATCGTTATGAATAATATGGCGGATGAATCGTCCACGAGAAGTAACAGTGCTCGCAAAGCTAGACCAGTGACTCTACCAGTTACTTATTAATTTTTTTACTTTACTGCAAAAAAAAATCAGACTTTTTTGTGAGCGCTTTCTTGCAAACTTCACTTCTTTATCATAATTTCTTCCCTTTTTATAAATTTTTAAAGTTTTTTCGAACTTTTGGATATATATATATATATATATATATATATATATATATATATATATATATATATATATATATATATATATATTAAAGTATTATAACGTTCATTCGACTTTCGAGGGATTCTTGGGTTCAATTTTTATAGTCAGGTTCGAGCAGCAATAAATCCATCCTAAAATCCAATCCATGGGATTAATAAGTCTTAACTGATGACTAATGTATATATATATATATATACTAAATGTTTTTTATATTTAGTTATTTTACTGACACATAAAAATACTGCAATTAAAATGAATTAAAGCAAGGTGAACACATAATCAGTTTTCGCTTTTTAATTTCGGAAAAATGCATTTCGGAGAAACTCTAAATATTCCTTCCTAAAGAATGCGCTTTGTAGTTGATAAAATATTAAAATAGGAGCAGAAATCAAATTTAAAATTTCTTCTACTCCAATAATTAAAGCATGCAGTAAAATAATAATAGTTCGAAGTTAATGGGATTCTTTTCTTAAATAGTTTATTCTTGTTAATTTAAGTATTTTTACTAAATTCAATGCTGAGCTGAAATGTAAATGTATGATGTCTAGCTGCATAGCAATATATTTTTTTTTAATTCTTTTAAATGGATATATATAATAATCACTTCTAATTATTTTGAGCCATTCTTATTTTCTAATTATTACCAACATATAACCTGCATGCATAGATAATTATATAATAGAAAAGAAATGTAAATTTACCGCACTGACTTTCACTTCATTTCTGGCTATTTTTCTGGATCAATATCCTGTTATTGTTTAAGTAAATTTGCAGCACTCATAGCATTCATCGGTAGGCTATTTTTCTAGTAAACCAAGCATCTTTATTATTTTTCTTTTTGTCCCATACTATCGGCATATATTTTATGATGAGTATTATGTCATTTAAATAACTTGCAAAGGATTAATTATTACTAACAATCGGAGAGACGCCCTAGATTCTTTAACCATTTCCGGCATAGTGGTCCCGCCTAATTAAAAATCTTTCCCTTAAATTCTATTCCCTTGAGCTATATTTCAGATATTTAATACAATTGATTTCCAGTTATAGTTTTAGGTTGTAAATGGCAGATCATAACAGGATTCTTCATTTTCGCATGAAAATTGGCGAAAGTAATCAGTAAAAAGTGTCTTTAGGAGTGCTCATTGTTTGACCGCCCTTGGAAATATTTATGCATGTAAAATGTTATTAATTACATTTTCCATTGTTTAAAATTATTTTCTAAACAAAAAATATCCTTTATAATATTTTTTAACGTTTCTTTTTCACTTGAATTACGTGGTGAAAAAATAGACCCACCACACACTTCAGATTTTCACCGATAGATGACAGCACTGCAGTTATCCGTAGTTTTGAATTAATTATATTTTTCCGTTAATTTTGGTAAGTTTATCAGCCTATTTAGAATCAGCCGCCTTTATTTACAGGCTGTCACAGATACTAAGATATAGAAATAGTTGGTAACGACAGAGAGGGCCTCTAGGAGCCTTTGTCCTCACAGGACAAAGGATTCGTACGAAAATTGCCTCAAGAAATTGCTTCCAAGAAAAGCGATTGTATGACATTGTGGGTGGTTTAGCTAGAAATTCCAGCGAGACAGGTACAAACCTCGACGTTTGCTGAAAGCCAAGGCAATATATTGACAATTGAGATCTTGGAAAGCCAGAATTTTCCATTCAGAATAGACAATTTTTAAAATTGATAATTCTAAATAAATGTGATTATTTATATATATATATATATATATATATATATATATATATATATATATATATATATATATATATATATATATATATATATATATATATATATATATATATAATATAATGTGTATAATAAATATCGAAAATTTATATTAAAGCAATTGTTGTCGGTATTTTATTGTATATATCTTATTTTCAATGATGTATATTGTATACTGCAAAAATATTGTAATATCCACTATGGTGTAGGGAATGTCATTGTTGCATGGTGGGACAAACGGTATCCCACATCCCCCTATAAAAATAGAATTTTTTTTTTTTTTTTGGTGGGGGAGCTTAAAATATGTAAGTGCCTAAGTGCATCTAACCGTATATACAACATTTTTTTTTTTCAAATTTCAGTTGTATTTTAATATAGCGTGTCTAAAAGGGCGAATTCATTGATAAACTGAAGTTTAAAGCTGAACTTGACATTATATCTAAAACTAAAGAGTTTGAAAATATTGATATCCCCTGGATGACAACTATCTCCTACACCGATTTCACACCACTTTGGATCTAACATTATGTTCTAAATATAGCTCCTCTTGCTCTAAGGAAACTGGATATATTATTTTCCTGCAATAGGCACTAAACATTTTCTTTATCAATAGCTCATCGTTAATTCTTGCCTACTGCAGAAGGTTTTAATATCACTGTTATGAATCGCTAGTTTCTAAAATTTTGATGAATTCCTACACATGTATCCCGGAAAAATCAAAGGCCATTCTATATATTTTGCATATGGAAGTATATGTTTTTGGCGACAAATTCTGTTTCATATTCTGCCAGAGAGTAGAGTTTTCTGAACACATTTCACTGAACAGTTTCCTCGAATTCATATCTAGAGCAAAGTGAAACACAAATTATCAGATTTGTTATAATACTGAGCAATCCAATAAGTTTGCTGATTTGTTAATGGTAATGATAATAACAGGCCAGCAAGTATATACATTACATATGCGGAACAAAAAGTAATGTAAATACGAGTCAAAAAGTAATGTAAAAGTAATGAAGTCAAAAAGTAATATAAATACAAGTATTTCTTATGTAAATGGCATTTTTATAAAGAAATATTACTCTTCCAATTCCAAATGAGCAACGAAACAGAAATTACTGATCAAAATTATGTAAACTGGTATTTCTGTTAACTTTTAAAACCCAGAGGCAAAATTTTGATACTATTCTTTCGTTTTATAAAATTCGCCGAGCCGAAAGAAACTGATGTCACAGTCTCCGACAAAATTCCTGTGAGAGCCATTTTCTAACTTTACCTTCAGCGTTTTGTAACAGGAGATTATATGTTCTAACTTTCAAAATGGGAGGAAAATATGGTTTCGGGTATAATGCAATTGGTGATTTATTTGAGAAATTGGCAGTTTTATTGAAAGTTTCTCCGAAATGTATTTTCTGAATGAAGTTTAGAAGTCGTATTTTCATTATTTTCTTCCAGAAGAATGTTTGTGGAAATAAAGCAATATTTCAGATCGAAACCCAAACTTCAGTTTTCTTGAACATAAAAATTCAAACAACTATTAATGGTACATTTGGTCTGTAAAGTGAAACAAAAATGCTTAATGAAGAATTCGTGCTCCAAACGACAAAATAATGAAATTTAATTGGAGCTATTTTTTCTTTTCTTTTTTATATTTCCTGCTTTTACTAAATTGTGAAAGCGTTTCCTTAGAATTATCCTTCTGGGAACGTTTCGGCTTTGTTAGGTTTAATTAGGATATTTTAATCTAACTTTGTTTTCAAACTTCGAAACTGTTTTAAGAGGATTAGACTATTAACATTAAGAATTCTAAGTATACTGATATACTAGTGCGGGTTTTTAATACCTTTAATTTCATTGATAAATTTGGAGTTCAAAACACTAAATAGTTTTTTTTTTCTTCTAGAAAGCAAAATTAACGATTCTTTTCTCAACACGCAAAATAAATATATCTCTTTGAACACCTGAGGATATTTTTTAAGGTATACTGTAAAATATTTAGTTAATTCATAAGATGACAGTATTGTAGTATTGTGGTTGATGGTAGTTTTTTTTCCAAAATTTCTAAGGTCTAACTAATAATCGATTAACAATAATCGATCATTGTATTTTCATAAATTCAAAGAAGCTACAAAAAAATGCTAAATTCATCATAAACCATTACTATAAACACCGCGTAGCCAGATTTCGGAACAAACTGGTTTGCTTGGAGCTGTTTATGCGAGTTGCCTTCAGTGGCTCATAGCTGGATCGCTTCTAAGCCTAAGCTAGTTTTTGCCACTCTGGCATAAAGAGGTTGTTGTGTTAGTAAAAGTGGATTATCGTGCAGCATCACTGGTCTGACTTAATATATATTGTGAGTACTTGAACTTCATTTCCTTGTATAGTGTTTATAACATTTGGTGCCAGTATTTACTGAGTAATTTTTTTATACTGCACGTTACATGTGTCAAGGAAAGAATAAACTTTGTTATTTATCTAGTGCTAAAAGTGTCATTTCTTCTCAAATAGGGGGTGACTTTGATATGCATATATCCTAGAAATGGTAGAAGTCAGATATATCTATAAACTTCTTGATTAAATTTACTTTGTGGGCATGCATGTTAATCCGTACAAGAAGAATAAATCGTAATATTCCTGTGTCTAGGACTTTATCTGTAAGTTTATCTTAAACTGACTTAAATGTTTGGAGATAAATTAGACGGCAGTTTTATTTAAAGAGTTAAATAATCAAGAGCCTTAAATTGAAATCCCGAGTAAGCAAGATGTAGGTTTGGAGAAATGATTTGAAATAACATCTAAAGATTTCGTATTGAAGATTAAAGTAGAATTTATTTAGTGAGTAATTAGCAGAGGAAATGGGAACTATAATTTGAGGATTGAAAAGACTCGGGCTTCTGTCCAGCAAACCCTGTAAAATTTAGTGTGTAGATTTTGATGCATGATACTTCACAAGTACAGATAACTATAGATATGTAACTCACTAGACTCCCGATAGTTTTTCAAGAGAAATTTATTTTGTATTTCCCGCAATTTCTCATAATTTCCTCTAGGAGGTGTAACTTTTTTTAAAAACAAGCATCTACTTATATACAACAAGCTGAATATCCGTGCTTCGCTACGAAGTACATTCAAATTAAATACAACAGTCAATGTGTACAACTAATGCCAAAAATATATATGTATTTATAAAAAATCGTAACGGATATTTTTATAGACAGAATAATGTAGAAGTCTACTAGAACATACTAAAGAATATAGTAGAGTTAATATAGTACAGTTTGAGGAACATTTCCTTTACTATATTTTAATATTTTTTTGGATAATGTCCAATCGTCTGCCGTATTAGAAAGAAAATGTATATTTTTTGTCAATTTATTTCGCTGTTATTCACGTGACGAAAAATTAGTTTGAAGTTTCACAAAAAGAAAAGAAACATGTGATCAGCATTTAATAAATTAAATTCTAAAAATAAATCTTTAAAAATTCCCCAAAAATCAGAAAATGGAGGTGAAGATTCGAAAAAGATTTCATTTTAGAGGAAGTTTTATAATCTTTCTCGCGATTTGAATTTTATAACCCTCAGATTATTATTTTAAATGAAAACTTAAAAGAATGTTACAAAAAAGCTTAAATTTTTTTAAAAAATCTAAGAATTTAAAAAAAATCTTTCTAAGTGCACCCCTACAGTATAAGAATAATTGCCATGCAAATTTTCAACCCTTTAGGTCCAGCGGTTTAGTCTGTGTGTTATCTGTCAGTCAGTCATCCACCGAACTGTTTTATATATATAGATTATGGGCTAAGATTTTGACGTTATGATTTCTAGTGACATAGCCGATGGGTAGATTGCGAGTTAAGCATATAGGAACAAATTTGTCAACATCCCAATCCTGGCTATGCCTTGAATAAAATCCCTTATATATCCCACCTCAATGACTTTTATCAATTGATTTAATCTTAATCTTATGGTAAATATCTGAATTCCTCGCATGATATTATAAGAGGATATCTCCTGTCTGAACTCTTTAAGTATTATTTTACAGAAAGGGACTTTTTTTTAAATTGGTGGGGTAAAGGAAAAAAAACAACGCTTATATACAAATTATGTAAAATTTTACATTTTTGGTATGTTCAGATAATATTTTTTACGGTACATATGTAAGTGAAACTTTAAACACATTTTAAGCTAAAGTTTCTCAAGAATAAGTCATTTAAAGCCCCGTCAACAAATGAAAGAAATGAGATGGCGTTGACATGTTTGTATTTATTTAATTCTATGATAGAATACGCAGAATGAATGTTGAAACTGAATTTTGCTTCATTGTAGTGCATTGTTAATATTATTTTGAGACTAGTTCTAAGCCTGCTGTTTTAAAACTTATTTACTTTCATTATTTATTATGTTTGAAGAAAAGAATTAAAAAAAAATCGATTTGGCAAAAAATTATCAGCCATTATCAAACGAGTCTCAAAAGATGAAAGCGCATTAGCGCATAATTGTTTACTTAATAAATCCAGTGGTAAACACAAAAGTTAAATTTACTTCCGTTTTAAGTCTGCTCCATCGAGTCGAATCTTTCGAATGCTCTCGCGGGGCTTTTCAAAGTACTATAAAGTTTTTTTTTTATCTTGCAAAGAATGCCAAGTGCCAAATGAGCATAAAGAAAGATGTCTGCTTTGAAAGAAAATGCAAATCCTTGCATTGTTTATAACTTAGCTTCTATTATGTTCAAAGACTTCTATACAATGTTATAATACTTATTTCTCTAAAGAAAAAAATGTAATATTTATTTACCAGATGGCGTAAATGACATTAACATTGCCACTGAATCATCTTGTTTTTAATGTTGTTGTTTCTAATCCTCTGGCATCGGAATATAAATTCAGATGAGGTCTATGAGATCGTTGACTCGGGAAAAATCAAGGACGAGAAGAGGGTTTTGCGTAAATAATAACATACATATATAATAAAAAATGTCAAGGTCTTTAAGATGTGAAGCCATTTTTCTCATTGAGTATCTTATTGATTCCTATTCCATAGTATTTTATAAACTTTTAACGTAAGATTACGTTCCTCTGTAATGGTCCTCTGGAAAGCAAAATTTCAAACGGTAAAAACCATCCGTCGTCGCGAGTTATTATTTTGGCAGCGCACCAAACTCAGTCTGGGTCGCTTGGGCAAGCAGTAAACAGTTGTTAAACAAAAAATTACAAAATGCGTCAAAATTTATATAGATGCATATATACATAACACATACATACGTATATACGTGTACATACAAAAGAGGTAAGCAACGATAAGTAATCCTACGTTAATAACCCGCGGTAGTTTCGTTAGAAGAGACTACCTGAAATTATTTTTGTCAGGACTTTGAAGTTTTTGTGCTGTAAATGTAAAAGCTATCCAAGTAAGTATGGACTTTGTTTGCTTAATTCATGGAAGAAAATCTATTAAAAGGAAACAATAACGTATAGAAAATTTAGATGTCGGCAATAAATTGAGGAAGAGGACTTTAGTCCATTCCGAAACGATACTTTTATTCAGGGGTTTTCAGAATTAATGGGGTAGCGAGTTTATGATTCTACACTGATTTGTTCTTTGTATATATAAATCATCAGTGAAGCATCATGACATCCTTACTATATTGACCCTAATACTTCAAATATGAGACAACACACAAATTAAAATATAAAATATAACATATCAATTGTTTGCATTATATTCTGATATCTTGAATTGAAACCAGGTTGGAATATCAACAAACACATAATGTTCTAAAATGTAAACCTTTTATTGCATCCACTCTAAAATTTATTTTTTGAGTTTTGGGAAGTTTTAATAGTTTTACTTATTAAAGTTTTGGAGGATATGTATAAAATTTTATACTTCATTCGAGATAGTTCTATATAAATATGATGAGGAAATTATCCTTTAGTAAAACTGATAGGATATAAGTCGACTAATGATGTAGGTAAACATTCTGGGTTTTTGAATGATTATATATTTATTGGTTTCAACCGATATATAAAATTAATCGTATATCGGCCGTTTTTATGGTTATTATTTTGGAATATTCCTTTGGACTAGGAAAAATAACGTGTTTTATCTCTTTTCAGGAGATAATTCGGAAGCTTTATTAAATTTGCTCTGATTTTGCTAAAAAAAGTTTCAAATATACCATTCATTCCCTATGTCGTAATTAGAAAACACGAACACATTTTAGTCTAAATAAAAAGTACCTTTATTACAGCTTAAATTTCTTTTATATATTGCTTACTTGAAAAATTTAATGTAAAAAATAATAGGTAGTTTCATATTTCCTGTTTACGAATTTCTAGAAATTTTCATCAACATTTTTCGATTCAAAAATAACATTGAAGATTTTATTTTTTTACAGTCAATATGTTGTTACAAAAAAGAAAATATCCATCTATGGAGATGTTTCTTAGAAGCGGAATAAAAAATATTTTTGTTAGAATATGAAAGTTGCAATAGTTAATGAAACAGAATACTTCTTTCGGGAAATTGCCTTTAAAATGGAATTTATCAATTTTTCTCAGAATTAAATGCAGTATAGGTTTTTAAAACCGTTGTTAAAACAATTGTTATTACTGAATTCATCGAAATTAACTAAAACAAAAGATAATTTAGTAATTAATAGATAAGGAAAGTACGAGGGTAGGCTGAAAAGTAATGCACACATGCTTGTAGAGCGCGAACAAAAAAAATAGCGAGATCGGGCAAAAAGAACATTAAAGTACAATTCTTAAGCTTCAAAATCATATATTTATTTTTCAACATAGTCACCGTTAAGGCTAACACATTCCTCCCAACGTGTAACAAGTTTTCTCATTCCGTCACTGAAAAATTCTTCCGACTTTTCTCGAATCCACGACTTGACAGCTGCCTTCACCACATTGTCCGAGGTGTAATGATAACCCTTTAGGTCTCTCTTGAGTAGAGGAAAAAAAAATAAAAATTGCAAGGTGCAAGATCGGGGGAATAAGGAGGGTGTGGAATCGGTTCAAACTTCAGGTTTCGCATAGCCTCTCCAGTCCGACGCTGTTCTCGCCTGTGAGACGGCGTGGTACCCATCGAGCACAGATTTTACGGTATCCCAATCGTTCTATAATGAAGCAGACACATTCCTTGGATACTCCATTATGGTTTGCGATACGCTTTTGAGTGATTCGCCTGTCATTTTGAATCAAATCGTCGACGAGTTTGCGATGTTCATCGTCTGTGGCAGTGATCGGACGTCCGATGCGTGTTTCATCAACAATTATGGCTTTTCCAGGCTCGAAACCACGAAATTTTACTACCCATCGATTTACAGTACCCCTATCAACAGCATCGTCACCTTAAATAGCCTTTAAACGACGATGAATCTCAGTAGGACTCACTTTTTCAGCTGTTAAAAATTCGATAACAGCGCACTGTATAACTCGCCGTTGACATAGCACTAGAACACGTCTCCATACTACCGCTTTTCAAAATACACAGGATGAACACAACGATTTCAAACCTTCGCATGCGTATTGAGGAGGGATGGAACTTCCAAATGCCACTTGGCGCTGTTTTGAAGGTCATTTCGTTCGCGCTCTACAAGCATGTGTGCATTACTTTTCAGCCTATCTACGTATTTTGATGGGAAATAAATTTATTTCTAAATTCAAGCGAAATTTTTGAGTTGTTAAATATATAATTTTAATAAGTATCGAAAATAAATAATTGGATAACACTAAGAGTTATAACAATATTTTTTAATATATCAAATTTTTAATACATTTTTAAAAGAGAATTACCAGTTTTTGCGACTTCCCATTCTTCATATTAAAACATCTTCGGTAGCTTTTCAGAAATGCAGTTAAAATAATCTGTAATAATTTATTGCATGGAGTATTGTTTTATATCATTTGAAGTAGCTGAAATACGAAACAGGAATAAAATGTAAATATTACAATCATTAGTTGATTTCCTGTTTACTTTTTTAGAAGCTGTGCACTGAATTTTTGAACTAGTTCGAATGGAAAAATTTGTTAGGCATGCAATTACAAACCACATATTATTTCTTTATGGAGCTTATGACAGAAAATGACGAATTGAATGGTAAGAATTAATCATAAAGGCATTTTAATCAGAGTGAAAGTATTTGACTTTCATTTTTAAAAAAAATTTGGTAACATAGTCCACCATATATTTTCAGTTATTTGGTTGGTTTGTTGACAGCTCTACGTTTATCGTGAGCTTTTTCATAAGTTAATGTATTATTCTACCCACTCTAAGGCCTTCGGAAACTGAGTTACCAGCACAAACCCCCCCATTTAAGCACCCTTTAAGGGGTCAGGTACTTTAAAAAGCTTAGAGACTCGACAAACTAAATTCCTATTTTCAATCTTCAGTAATGAAAATCATTTATTCAGAAATAGGAAAATTTTACTGTGAGTTAAACACTCTATTTTCTTTACAAATATGGCTCTCAAATTTTTCTAGCTTGAAGAGAATTTTTTTTCAATTTCAAAGATTGTTTTTGTAACATAATGTCATTGAGTGCACTTTCATCTTTAGAACACATTTTTTTGTAGTTTTAAAATTTAGTTTTATAATATATCTTTAAAATGACCCACTTTGAAATCAAAATTTTTAGTTCTTCAGAGAGAAAAAATTTTTAACAAAATTTTCAAATTTCAAAAAAGTGTTTCATAAATGTTACTATAATTATTTTTTTATGATAAGAATAACATAATAGTTGATCATTTTAATTATACATGTTTATATTGCATGTGTATCACATTCTATGGTATTCTAGACAATTGATCTGGCGAAATCATGTGCTCAATGACATAATAGGGAAAAAAGCAATGGTTGAAATTTTGAACAATTAAAAAAATTCTCTTGAAGCTAGAAAATAATTTAGATCCATATTAATAAAGAAGAGTGTATTTAACTCACAGTAATATTTTCAAATTTATGAATATATGGTTTTCATAACTATGGTTGATTGAAAATAGTGATATGTTTGTCGAGTTTCATGGTTTTTAAAAGGTACCTGTTCCATTAAGATAACTAATTACGACAGTGCAGACCCAAATACACACACGATCCTAGGCTAAATCTACCTTACTAGATACAATAATATCTTCTTAACTAGCATTCTAGAAAAGATACAAAACATTAATCCAAGAAATATCCAATACAAACATAACTTTACGTTATGCTATAGACATCACAGCTTTACCTTTATAACAAATCATACGAATCCAGAATATTTACAGTCTAGTATAGCGTATAATAATCGTACTTATACTAAATACCATTAACATAAAAATATTTGCGTGACAAAGAAATTTTTAAAATTAAGGGGGGTCCAGGACACATTTTAAAAATACTTTTATTTTTTGAGTTACAATTTTTAATTTTTTTATGTTGGTAATTTGGAAACAAAATCACATCATAAAACTTCTCATAAAGTTTGTAAAAAATCAAAATTTAAAATATTTAAAAAAAGTGGGGTGATTTAAAATCGTTACCTCGAAATATCATTTGTCGAATTTCAAATTTTTTTCATTTATTTAAACAGAAATATGTTTTGATTTTAATTCAGCATTTCTTAAAGTATAAATTTAAAAAAATTAAAAATATTAGAGTAAAAATTTCAAAAAAATTATGTAACTTATATTTAAAAAATCGTATTTCCAAAAATTCCGTTTTCGAGATAGGAATGCTAACTCCGCTGTTTTCCACCAGGTGGCGCGGTAGGTGGTTTTATTCAGTAGCGCATGGCTACTTTACTATACCTAGGCACCACTTTTATGAATATAGCAGCAGCCGTTCCGAAGTTAAGAGGGTGGGAAGGGACTTTAGTGGGCATACTGTATATATACTACATTGGGTTGAAAAGTTGGGACTAAATAGCATCTGCAATGAAATTTCCATATAATGTTCTATTAGTACTTACCTTCAAAAGACTGCTATCAAAGTTTCATGTCATGTCGGCTATTTATTTACGAGTTGCGGTTGTGTAAGTAATTTGATTTTGTGTAACATTTGATTTTGTGTAAACAAAGGATCAAAAATAATTTCCCTTCTTAATTAAAAATTGCTTTTTGGTGAAAAAAATACCGTCCAAACCCAAGAATGGGTCGAAACACCATACAGCACATCTGCTCAGTCGAAAACAACCATTTGTCGATGGTTTAGCGAGTTTAAAAATGGTCGTACAAACACCGATGATGCTCACGTTCTGGCCGTGCAATTGAGGCAACAACTCCGGAGAACATCAAAAAAGTACACCATATTTGTTGGAAGACCGCAAAGTGAAAGTAAGGAAGATAGCTGAAATCGCAAAGATATCAACAGAATGGGTGAAACATATTTTGCATGAGCATTGAAATATGAAAAAGCTTTGTGCGAGAAGGGTGCCGTGTTTTCTAACAATTGACCAAAAACAACAACGTGCCGATAATTCAGAGCGCGCTTTGGCTATAAAAGCGTAATCCAAACGGGTTTTTCTGCCGATTCGTAACAATGGATGAAACATGGATCCATTACTGCACACTTAAATCAAAAAGGTTGTCTGCATGGTGGTGTTGGAAGCTCGCAAAAGCCGACCATAGCGACCAAATACGCAACAATCGGCTGGAAAGGTCTTGGCCAGTATTTTGGGGAATGCACGTGGCACAATATTCATCGACTATTTTGAGAAAGTAAAACAATCCCAGGATAGAATTAAGCAGCATTATTGGACTGCTTGAAGGACGATATAACGAAAAAAAGGCCGCACATGGCGAAAAAAAAGTGCTATTTCACCAAGACAATTCCCCGGCTCACGCATCAGTGAAAGCGATGGTACAATTGAATAAATTAAAATACTAATTGCTCCACTATCCCCCGTATTCTGTAGATCTGACCCCCAGCGACTATTATTTGTTTCCGAACTTGAAGAGGTGGCTTCAGGGAAAAAGATTTTCATCAAATGAGGATGTCAAATGCGAAACTGATATGCATTTTGAAGCCCTTGGTAAATCGTACTATATGAAATCTATTTAAATGCTAGACAACCGTTGAAATAAGTGTATCGCTCTTGAAGGAAACAATGTTGAAGGATAAAATCGATTTTCGACAAAAAAAAAATTATTGCTAGTCCCGGGACTTTTCACCCCATGTAGTATATATATATTATTGTTTCAACGATTATAAAGAGTACGCTATGGTTTTAATTGTTATAAAAAATTCTTAGTCAGGCAAACGCTTTTACGTTTATGGTATTTAATATAGATACGATCATAGTACGCCATACTAAATTGTAAATATGCTGGATTGCTGCGATTTGCTCTAAAAGTAAAGATTTAATGTCTATTACATAATGTAAAGTTAACTATACATTATGGGATACACATGTGTTTACATTATGAGGTCGTGGTGGCCCGGTTGGAAAGAGAAGCGGGCCAGTGATATAAACATCCCTGGTTCGATGCTCGTCGCTGCAAATCCATCGCCGTGTTCACTAATGGCGGCCGGGGCACGTAAAATAGGGCATAGCTACAATGTCCTTCAAGTTCTCAAATTTACCTCTGGAGGTGAAGGGTCAGGTGTTCCGGTCTCGTCACTTGAATCGGCTCAAAATTACCGGACCAATGTTCTTGAAGGTCAAGTTAGAATTCAGCCCTAGTGGTACCTCGCCTTAAAGCGAAGCTGCTTATTATCCCTCGCCAAGGACCTAGGATTTGAGGACCTAGGTCCTTTGGACTTCATGTAGGCTTTCCTACACCAAGGGGATTGGAAACAACAACAACAACAACAAAGTTAAGTTTTTAATGAGTAGTCATTGGAAAAACGTTTTGGATCTGAACCTAGAATGTTAATTAATATTGTATTGTACTATCTGCTATTGTAGATTTAGCCTAGGACTGCGTGTGTATTCGGGTCTGTATCTTTTTAATTTGTTTTCTTATAAATATATTAAATAATTCCTGACCCGTTATCATTTTTATCACCCAAAGCTAGTAATAAATTCGGTAATAGGGTACGAATACATGCGAAGAAGCTTGTACTATGAAAAAAGTTCCATTGAGGCTAAATGCACTATTTTCCAAACCGTGCGGTATTTAAACATCTCTTATTTAGCAGCCGCAATCACCGATGAATTTATGTCATAATTACATGCTTCCAGTTTCTCTCCCTGGTTGATGATTAGCTTTTGTCTCCTTTCGAATTGCATCAGTTACAGCAGCAATTACAGTGGCTTCTAATTTTAAGTATCGCATGTCATAGCAGCTGATTATTGGGAGTTATTTTAATTGGTAATGAATCAAGCTCTAAAATTATTTCGGTTTTAACGAGAGTAATTTCAAGACGACTCGGCATTATATGAATAAATAGCATAGATGCTTGTGGGTTTTGTAACTTTGTGAAAGGAGGGTTGTTGGTATATATGGTTTTCTAATTTCATAACACCTGAAGAAAATTACAACCTTCATCTTTTTGGTTGAGTTTATGTAATGTTTCATCTGTATAATGTGCCTTGTTTTGGAAATGAAAAAAACAATCGATGATATGTCATTTCTTTGGTTATACATGCTTATAAAAAAATTAGAAATGTTTAGATGATCAGTTTTTAAAATAGACATTAACTATTATTTTCACAGATAGAAATGGGGAAAGCCATAAATATAAGACACATATTTATATGTTTATTTTTTTCCGAACGCGGATGCACTTATTCCTAGATATTCGCCTGTATGCACAGCGCAAGACTGCTGGCCATTCATTTAAGAGGGCACCGTACAAGTAGCCAGCCTTAACCCCTACAAGCCGATCCCTAATTCAGAACAGAGTCAAGTGGCGAGACCGGTACAATTGACCCCGCACCTCCAGGGTAAATTTTAGAACTTGGAGAACATTGCAGCCATGACATATTTTCCGCCCATTAGCCGCCATTAGTGTACACGGCGATAGATTTGTCATTGAAGGGAGTCGAACCAGTGACGTTCAGATCACTGGTCCCTTGCCTTTGCCAACTGGGCCACTAATGTTATCATTCATAAGTACAGTCTAATCCGGTTAATTGGACCACCGGTTAATCGGACCAGTCACTTATTCGGACCAAATTCTAAAGAACCGAAACAAATCCTATTACATAAGTCTAATAGGAAATGTTCGTGTAATTGGACCAGTCGGTTATTAGGACCAAAATGATTGTGTCCCGGTGTGGTCCGATTAACGGGAATCGACTGTATAGGAGATAAGCACGTCTGAAAGAGAGTGTTATATACTTATACTATTAGTTTGCTCTTTAATATGGTAATGTATATTAATTTGTATGCCAACTCCACCCCCCCCCACACACGCACTCACCACACACACCACACATTTGCACACACACCACACAAATGAACACACCACACACACGCACACACCGCACACACCACACACACACACACACACAGAAACACACACACACACACAGACACACACACGCACGCACGCACAGACACACACACACACGCACACGCACACCACACACGCACACACACACGCACACCACACACACACACACACACTCTCTCTTCTTTCATCTTAGATACCCAGGGTTATGTATTTTGTATTCTTGATGTCTTTCATGGTTAAGGTAATCATAAAGCACGATTAATAGACTTCATTTTGTATAAACGTTTCAATGAAATTTTTATAAGAGAAATATTTATAACATGAGGCACTAAGACACTATATTACATAATGTTTTCATGACATCTATTTATAGTTGAAGTATTATATCTGACGCAATTTACTAATCTGAATACCAATTTTTCTTATCAATATATTTATAAATATGTTCAATAGGGGAAGACGTGCATCATAAGAATACCAATGAGAATTTTTCATGTGTATGTTTTAATTCTCATCGTTAAAAAGTGAAATAATTTGGAGTTATACATTACATATCCTCAACATCCTTTAGATATTATAATGTTGAAAATATCTTAGTATCATATTTTACCGCTAAATTTAAAACCACTAGAAATGTCCAAAAATAAGGTGAGCCGGCTAATAAGATAGTTTGCTAATCCTTGCTACTCTTCGCTTATTTCAGTTACTACGTTTTGCTTTACAAATGCATAATAAGGTGTATTTTTGATGAGTGATGTAGTTTCAGTTTTAATAGTATGATAGCAAATGTGTTTATCTGCTGTAACAGGTTTGGTCGGATAGAAATGTTTGAGATTATGAAAAAAAAATAGAAAAACATTGTGGCAAAACCCAAAAAGAAAATCTGAATTTTTATTTTAATTTCTTAGTCGTTCGTAGAGCTTTACTTAGAGCAAAGTAAACCCTAAAATAAAAAATTATCCCTTTTTAAATGTACATAAAGTAATGAACAGATTGACCATAAATATTGTCATAAATAAAATAAAATGCAAGAAAGAGAAAGTCCCGTATTAAGTGCTTTAAAAATATCGGTTCAATTTCTTTTTAATATTAACATTCTGTGTTTGAGAATATCAATCCAACATATATGTGATGTCGTGTACCATAGATTTTTCTCAGTGAAAATTTATCACCGCCATTAGGAAATTTTATTCTAAATTTCACTATTTGTGTGCTATTAAAATCTACCTCTCAAAAATATAGCACCCTGATAAAAAAATAAGATGGTTCTGAAAAGAAGCATGTATGTGTGTGTATGTATGTATGCATGCATGCATGCATGCATGTATGTATGTATGTATGCATGTATGTGTATATATATATATATATATATATATATATATATATATATATATATATATATATATATATATATATATATATATATATATATATATATATATAGATATATGACGAGCGTAAAACTCGTACTCCCTCTTAATTCCTTCCTCTCTTAATACTTAATCAAAATATACTCTAAGTTATACTCTAAAAATATGCAGTCAGTACAATCGTAGGCCTGTGGAATTAACGACAATTAGTTACATCTAAATCCTTTATTTAAATTCTTATTAATTTCCATGATTCAATCTGTGCCATTTTCTATCTCTCATCTCGGGTGACGCGGACAACCTGTCCGTTCGAAATCCCAAAGATGGTCAGACAAATCCTCTGTTAATATTCAAGCGGCAAAACTACGCGCACGTCCCGTGATGACCATAGAATGTTCCGAGACGAACTCATATTATATAATAGTTTCACTCCTCGAACGCCAAATGCCTGTTTCTAAAAATACACTCGCACCTGACCGCAGACGTGTCAATCCCACATCTCAAAAAGGGATTCATTTCCCAACTCACGCGAAGCATTTCAATTAAATCTGTGAAAATGATGGCGCTCGGTGCTAAATATTAAATTATCCTGAAGCCCCCTGTAACTTTAGCTTGATTAATTCCTTACATACATATATATATATATATATATATATATATATATATATATATATATATATATATATATATATACACACTGAAGTGCCACTGAATTAGGGATACCTACCTAGTAACGACTTGGGCCTCCTCTGGCCTCTTGATAACGACTGCCACACGACGAGGCATAGATTCAACAAGTTTCTGGAAACGTTCCACGGGAATGGCTTGCCAAATATTGGCTAAAGCTGTCCATAATTCAGTAAGGTTCTTTGGTGCTGTGTAATGGCCTTTCACGCCTCGTTCCAAAACATCCCAAAGATCCTCAATAGGATATGTGCTGTGCTGCCCAGGCAAGACGTGCAGCCCGATGGCGAGTATAGAGCAATGGTACTCTCGTAGGTCGACAGCTCCCGAAACCCCTACGGTGAAGCGAGCGTTGCACAGTCCGTTTACTGACTGTACGACTGGCACCGTCATTAAACTGGGTGGGAATTTCAGCTAATTGTCCTTTGCAGTTTGCCCGATAGTTAGTTTTTTTTTCCACCATCCATGTATTCTTGGTATACTCTTGACACTGTCGACCTTGAAAATCCTAGCTGTCTGACGATTTCGGAAATTGAATGGCCCATGCGTCGCGCACCTACGATTTGTCCGCGATCGAAGGCAGTTCTAAATCAGGCAGTTTACCCATACTGGCAATTCCAACAAGTAATTCAGAACAACAACAGTACGCGCTATATATGTAGTTACCACAATGCCCTCACTTGCGCATACATGATGCGCAGCGCTACACAATTTGCATAGGCTTTGCTATCCCTAATTCAGTGGCACTTCAGTGTATATTGAGAGAACAAATAAAAAGAAAGCTACGAATTGCACATTCGTAGGCATTTACGTAACTTTCTGTTTAGAGTATCACGTTAAGACAATATTTGATATTTGACACTAAACTGGCACGTTAGTGATTGGTTTAAGTATAATTATAAATGTCTTTTCAATTAGTATTGATTCAACCCCATAAAGTATGGCAGTGGAATGTGTAATTATTAAATGGATTTTAAACTGTTAAAACATTATGTTAAAACTAGTAATAAACGATAATCTGCATGTAATTATCAAACTCAAATTGTTTATTTAATAAGTGCTACCTAAATTCTATTTATATACGGTGCTGTTAACCTTTTCGTTACGGGGTGGGATAGCATGTATCTCAAGAATGAATGTATGTATGTGTGTGTGTGTGTGTGTGTGTGTGCGTATGTATGTGTATGTATGCATGTATGTGTATGCATGAATGAATGAATGGATGAATGAATGCATTCATTCATTCATTCATTCATTCATTCTTTAATGGTCGTTCTTACAAAGGGGGTCTGAAATTTTCCGTTATAAAGGTTGAATCGGAAAAATGAGTCCCGTAAGCTAGAGGTAAAAAGAAAATGACATATCAGTTTGTTCTAAAAATTAAGATTTGAATACCCATTTATATTTCAATACATACTGATCGCTATGGCTATATTACAATAAGGAAGTCATTTGGAACTGCATTTATGTATAATAGGAAATTTAGTGATATCGAATTCTTAACGAAGAAAAGTATTGGATCGTAACATGGCACAATTTTTAAAGTATATCTTACAACCACGCTAAAATAATTAATGATTTATAAGTCATAAATAAATGCACTCTCAGCGGTATTTTTCTACTATGTCTTGCTATTTCTTCGAATTCTGACACAGACGTATTTACTATGTAGTTACATTTGCAGCAATAGATGCTAGGGGATTAAAAATTATCTTTCATAGCAGTTGATTACCTGCACTTATTCTAATGGGTAATAAATTATCGATAAGCCGACATAGAACAGTACTGAAAGTGAAACGAAAGTAATGGAACAACATGCATTATAGATGAAATAAAATGCTGAAATGGATAAAGGAGGAATGGATGGTGAATATGTTCTATTTATTATACTTTGGTGTTCAGTAAAACGCTTGAACAAAACGGAAAAGTATCACTAATTATGCATGATTGTATCATTTATATGGACTTATAAAATTCAATATAATATCGTGTGTTCATAAACTCATCATTCTAAGATTGAGTCAATTTCTTATGATAATATCAGGAATGGAATGGGTAAGAGATAAATTCTATTTTCGAGCAGTTGTGCTTAAATATGAAGAGTGATAAAATGTGTGAAAACTTTATTAGTGAAATAAATGTTTTTTAAATAAGTTAAAAATTTCATTTTATCTAGCCTAAAAATTTAAGATGTAGCTATATTTGAAATTCAAGATTTCGGGTTGTAAACTGCTGAAGAGTGTACTTAGAGGTTAGGTGACCTAAACATTTATAAATAAGAAAAAAAGGAATTATTAAATTACAGGCTTTTGGGTGTTAGAAATATGATAAAATCATCATATATGACAAAATCAGGTGTTTTGAATCAATGGGTAAACAACTTTCCGTATGCGTATAACCGAAAAATTGCCCTCGATATATTTAGGGACGGGAAATTATTATTTTTTAAAATATTATCTGTAATCTATTATTAAAGATTAAAATGCCTATTTTAGAGGAAAAAAGAATTCACTGGTTTTTCAATAAGTTTCACCTATAAGACACAAATATTAATTTACTCCATGCAAAATTCCCTTACAAATCGATTCTATTTTGATGCCCTAATATTAATTTACATTTTGATCATTATCAGCAAAAAAATACATATATATATATATATATACTATATATATATATATATATATATATATATGTGTGTGTGTATATGTATATGTGTATATATATATATATATATGTATATGTATATATATATATGTGTATGTATATATATGTATATATATGTGTGTGTGTGTGTGTGTGTATATATATATATATATATATATATATATATATATATATATATATATATATATATATAGAATCATAGATTATAAATAGCAATGTTCAAAAAAGTTTTAAAATTTCAAATAAAACAGGTAACCGTTTTTTGTTGTAACTAAATATAGAATGAATGGATCTGAAAGTGTTTCGCTAAAAAAAAAATATATATTTTTATGAAATCATTTCATAATGCTTCGTTCGTCATCAAATTTGTATTTTTATAAAAATCATAATGCATATAAAAATACTTAAAATGATAATGCATTTAAAAATTTGCAAATCCTCTATTTATAGCATGTTAAAATTTCATAAATCCGCTCAATTAATTTCTGTACTTAGAATTTTTTCCCTTCTTGAGCAAAGGAAATATTTCTAGATAATTTTTCGTAAGATTTTATAATTTTTTTTGCAGCAGTAAAAAGGACTTTAAAATTTAATATATTATTTTACAGCTGTTTTTGCTTAAAAGAAAATGTTTATAATTTTTTACTTTGAAAGGAAAAAAAAATGAGGCAGAAAACAGTTTGATGATTACAGAACAAAGGGGTCGAAAACAAAATTTCATAGAGATGCCTTCCAAGGAATTTTAAACATGTCGTTTCAATGGTGGCGTATGAGGAAAAATTCCATTCGAAAATAAAAGGAAAGTTATAGCAGAGCACGCACAGACAATGCAAAAACGTTTCATCAGGCTTTACAACAGTAGTAGAAACATGCGGTTTTTGGTGTTTTTTTCTACAACTTTAGATTTTGTTTTGCGCCAAGAGAACAAAATTGGATTTTAAAAGTAATTTGTTCCCCGGCCCTTTAAAATTAATTAAATCCCCCTCGCTGGGATCGTTTAGCATTAGACATATACTTCAAGTGTAAGAGTTTCGCGTTCGACAACCAGTAGAAGCAAATGGTTCACTGGATTGGCAGTTGACCGTTGAAAGAGAACCGTTGAGCACACATAAGACGAAGATTTATGGTTGCATAGTTTAACATCCTCAAATATATATCATAACAGCCTGTACCGTTTGTCTGGGGGGAAACGTATAAATATTTTATAAATCGAATGAGGGAAATGGGGCTTCTTCACATTGAGGCGCAATTCAGTAGAACAAATACCTACTTTAAATTCTGAAGTCTTATGTCTGATTCTCAATTTTACAAAATAGATGATCAAAGTAAGATGCGCAAAATTTTACATTCAAGGGTTACTTCAGCTTTTCAGGTGTTCAAAATCTAGATAGCGTTTGCACTTTCATTAAAGAAAATAACCGGAAGATGAAACCCAAGGTAGCCTAGTGGGACCGCATCGCCTTACTTAGCTGAAGATGCTCAGTTCAAATCTGACAAGCACCAACATAGCCATTGGCGTCAACATTCTCCCCAAGTTGAAATATTATATTTCAAAATACATTAAAATACAGTTATTACAATTGAATACATAAAATGAACAATATATTACAAAACAAATTTGCCTCATATTTTGGCTTAAACAAGTTCTAAATGAATACAGATAACTTAAAATGTAAATAATGTTATCAATAATACACGAATATACAAACTAAAAATAAACTCAAAACATAAACCAACTAAAAATTTACATATTTTGATTACGTAATACACATAACTTTCTAATACTACGTTTATATATACCGTGGTTTGTTAAATATATTTGTTTATTTGATGTCTAGTTACAGGGTAAATGTACCATGTAATCAATTGAAGTTACATGGTGCCATTACCGACTATTAATAAATGTCTAATTTCCCGATTCACGGAACTACTTATTTTGTATTCTAACACCTTGTTTTGTTAATACAATAAAACTTTTATTTATTATATATTTTAAAAACACGACTTTAAGAGAAGGTCATTTTAAATGGATTCATCATATACTAATTATTATTATATGCGCATAGATTTGATTTCGATTGTTTGCTATTAATGAAAAACATCTCTTCATTAACCATTAAACACCTTCGCGTCCAAACCGAACATGGGCACGTTAAATCCGTACACCGAAAAGTCCTTCTATAATGTCAGAGCAGGGGCGGGGGAGAAGGTAAGATCCCTTCAGATATCACCCCTTGATACAAATTGAGGTGGCACCTAGCCAAATATGACTACGACAATTCTGGTGCTATTGTAAACCAGAACCGCACTTCTGAACACTTCTGTTTGCATTCCTAACACAAGCAAAAGAAGAAACTAATTTTGCTATTATGTGTGGTTTAATATAGTGCTCGTACATTCAATTAATTTCCTTAATCTTTTGCGAAAACTTTACTAATTTTTCGTTTTTCAGTTGTTATTGTTGTAATCGCAGACGATCTCAGTTCTTTCCCTTTTTTTTCTAATTTGTTCTCGTATCGACGATTTCTAGTGGATGTCTTATTAAAAGATAATATTGGCTCTTTCAGGGATTCTGTATAAGTTTATAAATATATATGTTCTTTTTCGTTCATTCTGTGTGTATATGTGTTGTAGCTTGTAATATGTTTGACAGACTATTAATAAATGTCTAATTTCCCGGTTCATAGAACTCGCTATTTTAAATTCTAACACCTTGTTTTGTTAATACGATAAAACTTTTATTTATTATATATTTAAATTAATTTTTCCTTAAGCTGAGGATTGGCATATGGAAACACGACTTTAAGAGGAGGTCATTTTAAATGGATTCATCATATACTAATTATTATTATATGCGCATAGATTCGATTTCCATTGTTTGCTATTAATGAAAAACATCTCTTTATGGAAGAGAATTTTTCATGCATTAAAGTTGGATAACATCATTTAAAATAATTCTTAATAACTGGTGACTAAACATCATCTTC
The DNA here is from genome assembly GCA_907164885.2 of Dolomedes plantarius. NCBI lineage: Eukaryota > Metazoa > Arthropoda > Arachnida > Araneae > Dolomedidae > Dolomedes > Dolomedes plantarius. The sequence goes on from OU015500.1 coordinate 104,123,846, forward strand.
TCTAAGAAAAATTTAAAGTACAATGACAAATTTTAATGACCAGCGATACAATCAAATAAAACAATTGTTCCATAATATAAAAAACCTTCCATCGTGGTAACATACATAAGAAAATTTTATTTTAAATTTGCACAAACGTCTCAAAAGACAAAGTTTCATAATTTTTCCCATTTATAAACGCCATTTATCTTACCCTATTACACAACTTCAAAATTAACATAAATCCTTCACCGTGAGCGTAATGCTTTATTTATTGGGGTAGAAAATGGTTGAGATATATTTGGATTATGTAGACAAATTTATAATAAAGCTAATTTAAAGCTACCTTAAATTACGCAATTATGTCTTGAAATAATGGAAACCGATTTTCAGTGTTTTCAAGCAATTATTATTCTAATGAATTTTAAGTAATTATATTAATGAAGTAGTGCTATATCATTATATTTGAATCATTACATTGTTTATGCATAGATCAGCATTATAAGTTTGTTGCGTGAAATATAATACAGAGATTTGTTAAATGTTAGCTTATATGTTAAAATTTAAGTCATTATTAGCAACACGGAATGATCTTTTGATCAAACTTATACAGTCACCACTGTATAAGTCCAAGGTGTGTGTGTGTGTGTATGTATATATATATATATATATATATATATATATATATATAATATGTGTGAAATGTTTGGAATGGACATCTCATGAAATAGGAGCTTACATCGTGGCCAGGAAATTATAAATTCAGCTTCAGGAACAAACTAATTTATTATCGAGCAAAGAAACACATCTTATTCGCTTCGAGTCAGTCCAGCGTCTCCTCGTAGAAGTGCCAAAACACGATTAGCTCAGGGAGGTTGCCAGAATTGGCGGAGGGAGTTAGTGTGTAGAAAGGCGAGGCATTTACGCCAAAGACAAGAAAGAGGGGTTACCAAAACAGAGATAAGTTCAGAATGGGCGATTATAGGTAGTTAGTAATATTATCATATATATATATATATATATATATATATATATATAATATCGTAAGAGGGGTTTACTTTGTGAAGGATTTCTTTTTCCAGTGCCAGCCGATCAGTTTTAAAGGCAGCACAAACAAACAATTGCAAAACATTTGTACATCCTTTCCTTACGTAGTAATGTATTGCGCTAACCCGGATCTTTAATTTCCATTGAGAAATTAAAGTTAAAAATGTGTCACAAAGTTGCCCCGCTGAGTGGGGCTACTTTGTGACATCTGATGTTTCCCCTTGAAATCGGAGAGGAAAAATTACTTTACACATAGTTACACGGTAAAGCGCTTATCAAAAGCTTGATACACAATTATATATACCTATTACAAATATCGGATAGAATTATCTATATCTTTGGCGTGAAAGAGACCTCTGGTGCCCAGGCCAGCCATCAGTTCTTTGAGAAGATGAGAAAATTTGTCTTTCGGCACATTCATCTCCTTTGGGTAGTTTTTTTCCAGATATTCAATACTTCTTGCTCTCCAGTGTATTTTAGAGGACGAAAAAATTCAACTTCGAGCGGCTGGAGGAGGTGGATTGACTATGTGGGTTATTTTGTGACAGTGTCAATGTCTCACTAAGTAACCCTGTTACGTTTTGATATTTAGGTTATGTTCTCATATCCCTAGGAAATATCACTACATAATCACCCCAAGGTGTCCATAATTAAAGTCCCACATTCAAAAGGCTGCAAAGAAATAACCACTGGTCAGAATGACTTCAAATTTGAACTGAATATACTGGAAGAAGGGGGAAACAATTTGGCATAATAAAAAAAAGTTCCAACCGCTTACAGCGCCATCTATTGATACATTTTGGAACTTATTTTTATTATGCCAAATCGTTTCCCCCTTCTTCCAGTATATTCAGTTCAAATTTGAAGTCATTCTGACCAGTGGTTCCTTTTTTTACAGCCTTTTGAAAGTGGGACTTCAATTATGGAGACCCTGTATATATATATATATATATATATATATATATATATATATATATATATATATATATATACTAGCTGAAAACCCGCGCTTCGCTACGGAGTACATTCAAATTAAATACAACGGTCAATGTATGCAATTAATGACAAAATAAATAAATAAATATATATTATAATAAATGCCACGATCAATGCATACAATTGATGTATAAAAATATATATATTTAGAAAAAAATCGAAAGGGATATTCTTTTGGATAATATCCAATCGTCTGCTGCATTAGAAAGAAAAAAAAAAATTTTTGTCTATTTAGTTGTTATGCACGTGACGATAAATTTATTTAAATTACCTGAAAAATAAATCACGTGATCGGCATTTAATAAATTAAATTCTAAAAATGAATCTTTAAAAATTCACCAAAAATCCGAAAATCGAGGAAAAGGTTCGTAAAAGATTTCATTTTCAAGGAATTTTTAGGGTCTGTCTCGTGATATAAATTTTATAACCCTCAAATTATTATTTTAAATGCAAACTTTAAAAAAAGTTACAAAAACAGCTTAAAAATTCAATTTTAAAAAATCTAAGAAGAATTTTTGAAAAATCTTTCTTAGTGCACCCCTACACCATAAGAAGATTAGCCATGCAAAATGTCAGCCCTTTAGGTCCAGCGGTTTGGTCTGGGCGTTGTATGTCAGTGAGTAAGTCAGTGAGTCAGTTACGGAACTGTTATATATATATATATATATATATGTTGCTAAGCCGACTTTTTGGGCAGTCCGTGAGAGAAAACTACTGCATCAGTTTACTTCATTTTCGTCTTAAACGAAAGATTGTAATCTGTAGATTTGTCAAATTTTGTTTTTATAATCGCAATTTCTATTAATGAGGGATAACTTAGAATTGAAAATTTATTTCTGCGCATGCTCAGTGGTATGTTTAAATCTGTCTTTAGAAACTCATTGTTTCTGCGCATTCTCAGTGACATGTTTTAATGATAGTCTCTCTAGATCTCTCCCTGCCATTTTTATTTTTATGATAATTATGTTCGTGAAATATAAGATTAAACCTCATGGAAATTTTTTATTTCATGCTGTTTAATTAGCGATAATTTACAGTTAAAAATTTTCTTTCCGCCCATGGTCAGTGACAATTTTAAATCTGGCTTTAGATTCTCACTAAGCCCGAGGCCGCTTAAACACATTAATTTGTTTCTGGGAATTACTATGATTTTTAACATTTGGCAATGATGTGTTGAGTATAATTTGTGTATTAGTTCATTTATTTACTATCTAGCCGTCATGTTTTGACGGGTATCAACTAGTATATATATATATATATATATATATATATATATATATATATATATATATATATATATATATATATATATATATATATATATATGTAGGAAGGAGTTAGTACTCCTTCCTTTAGAAGTGAATCATTAGACTTAATTATTTGAACATTTAATTAAACTAGACGATGTTTACAAGACAGGACTAACACTTAGTATGAAATTAAAAAATAAACACAGAAGCATCAAAAGAGCTAAACATCGGGAGCTTGCAGAACAACACATCCGCTTAAAGTCCTTCGTGCCGCAGTAGTGAGGAGTGGAAGTTGTAGTAATAGTTCAGTTGTGTTGCCAAACTCATTCTCACACGGCCGTTCTGACTTTCCAGACGTCCGCGGCTGGGTTGTCAACAATAATTCTGAAAAGATAAAAAAAAGAGCAGAAAAAGGAAAAATATTTCAAAAAATCAAGCAGTGTTCAACACAGTGGTATTGGTGTTCAGTTTCTGCCCCACTGTTTCATTTTGTCCGCTGCAGTTGATGTTATGGTTGGACCATCGTGATGCCCTAACTTTCGAACTTCGTAACGATCGTTGGGGTTGATGTTCGTGATCTCATATGTCCGAAGAACTTTGGTCGGAGCTTTAATCCGGTTCCAAATTGAGTTCGTTGTATTGCCACTTTGTCACCGATCTTGTATTTACAAGCCGGTTTACGCCGTTTGTTATATTGTCGTATGTTTTCTTCCTGTAAACGGAGGATATTTCGTTTAGCTTCGATACGTAACGCTTCTTTGTCATCAAGAATTCTTTGGTGGTGTTCCTCGTCAAGAAGATTTTTAATCTGTAGATCCTCTTGTTGTTTCATTTTAACACCAATTAAAAGTTGAAAGGGTGTGAATTTTGTACTGCGTGTGGTGGTACTATTTAAGATACGTTGCAATCTTGGGACATATTTAAACCATTTGTCAGGTTCATCTAGAGCTAACTTAGTTAAAACGGGAATAATTGTGCCATGAACACGCTCAACCTGACCGTTGCCACGTGGCACACCTGTTGCTATTGAAATGTGTTCAATTGACTGTTCCTGGCAGTAACTTGAAATTCTGAAGATGTGAATGCGCTACCTTTGTCAGTAATGATTTTTGAAGGGTTGCCAAATGTAGTTTGTTGCAAGGATAATTTGTCTAAGGCATCTTTCGTAGAGGTGGACTTCACGGGATAGATCCATACAAATTTGGAAAAGGAATCAACTACTGTAAAAAGATACTTATAACATTTTTTTGTCGATGGTAAAGGTCCTAAAAAGTCGCAATGGTAACATTCAAGGGGTGCATCACCTTTTGGATGGGGTGAAGGTATCCTTCTTGTTTTCCAGATTTTCGCGAGGACAAAATGCAAGGAATACAGTTCGAAATAATTTCTTGAACTAATTTCTTAAGTTGAGGAATGAAAAATTCACGAGAAACAATTAATTCGGTTTTTTGTGAAGCAAAATGACCTTGTGAATGGGCGTTTAGCACTATTTCTTTCTGCATCATTGTGGTACTACTAAAAGTTCGGCATCCTGATGAGGTTTATAAAGAATTCCGTTTTTAACAAAAAATTCATCAGAAGGTGTAGATTCAAGCATAGATTTAATTTGAGATATAAATTCATCCTGGTCTTGGGCATTTTTCACCTTTTGAGTGATATCATTTGAGGTAATTACAAGAATGGGGTTACGACTTAAAGCATCAACATGTTTCATCTGTCTACCGGGTCGATGACAAACTTCATAATCAAAGTCTTCTAACATCAATGCCCATCGAGCAATTTTAGCTGGTAGGTCTTTTTTGTGCATCGTTTTTTGGAAAGCATCACAATCGGTGATAATTTTAAATTTTGTTCCAACAAGTAGTTTCGAAATTTTTTTAGCGCTTCAATAACGGCAAGAACTTCCAGTTCATAACTATGATATTTTTCTTGTTGAACTGTAGTTTTACGGCTAAAATAATGAATAGGATGAAACTGTCCATCATCGGATTGTTGCAAGAGCACAGCGCCAAAACCTAAGGAGCTGGCATCAGTGTGGAGTTCTAATGGTTATCCCTGTTGAAAAACATGAAGAACTGGGTTTTGTGAAAGAATGTTTTTAGTTGTTGAAAAGCTGCTATTTGTTCAGAGTCAAAATTAAATTCTACATTATCCCGAAGGAGGTCACTTAATGGTCTAGCAATCAGCGCATAATTTGGAATGAACTTTCTGAATAACTTGTTAATCCAAGAAAACTTGAACTTGTTTAGGGGTTTGAGGTTGTGGGAAATTTTGAACAGCTTGTGTCTTGGTAGGTGAGGGTTTAACTACTCCATTTTCGATAATGTAACCAAGAAATTCTATCTTTCGCTGTAAAAATTGACACTTTTTAAAGTTCAATTCAAGGCCATAGTCTGCAGCTGTTTGGAGAACTAGGCGTAATTTTTGTAGACCTTCAACTTCATCATTAGATGGTATGAGAAGATCGTCCATGTAAACAATAAGAACATTGTCGCGAATGAGATTTCTAAAAACTGTGTAAACATATCGTTGGAAAACACTGGGACTGTTACATAAGCCAAATGGGACACGTAAAAATTCGTATTGTCCTTCATGAGTCACAAAAGAAGTATATTTAGTGCTATTAGGGTCCATAGGTACATGAAAGAAACCATTTTTGAGATCAAGTGAAGTGAACACCCGAGATTTTCCAAGTTTGTCTAAAGCTTCTTCGATGAGCGGTAAGGGAAATTTATCTTTTATCATTTTTCTATTCAATTTGCGGTAATCAACACACAAGTCTATAATCTCCACTTTTTTCTTACATAGAACAATCGGTGCGGCATAATCGGAGCAACTTTCTTTAATAATTCCATCATTTAACCAATCTTGAATTTGGCTTTCTACAATTTTCTGTTCCGCGAAAGGGAGTCGTCGAGAACGTTGAGCTACAGGGATTTCATCTTGTAATAAAATAGTCATCTTAATTTCAGTGTCTTGAACTTTATGTGGTTTGTAGGAAGTAACGATATTTTGAACTTCCTCACGAGTTTCAGAATTCAAAATGTGTGAAAGATCAAATGGAAAAGCTTGATCATCAGAAACATTAGCAATATTAACGAAGGTGTTATTATCAAGAGTAAAACGAATACCGTCTTCATCAAATGTAAATTGGGTTTGCTGCAAAAAGTCGATTCCGATAATCACATCAAAAGGAATCAAGTCATCCTCTAGAACATGTATTTTAGCAGGTAAGTAATGGTTTGAATTTCGATGGAATCCTGAAAGAATCCGATGCTGTGAACTTGGTTTTTGCCAATTCCTGAAAAGGGAATGTTGGTGGGCTGCAATGGTGGCGAACCAATTCTTCGATAGGTTTTCTCATTGATGAGGGTTGCCTGTGACCCAGTGTCACAGAGTGCTGTCAATTGAGTTCCTGCAAGTTGAATGTCAACATGCATGGGATTTTTCGATGAAGTTTCAGGAGAAAGTGCATTTACAGTTTTATCAGAAATAGGTTTTTGAGAATCAGGTTTTGGTTTAGAATTTCGATAACTTTAGGGCAATTAGCATGAACATGACCAAAACTTTTACATCCGTAGCATTGTTTACCATGTGACTTATTCAAACATTGGTTGCTTTTGTGACCTCTCAAGCCACAGGAAAAACATACTGGCTGTGTATTTGGGCTACGTGTATTATCGACTTTCACATTGAGGTAGGAAGCATCAATTTTTTTCTGATTATTTTGTCTGAAATTTTGTGATCTGGTAAAGATTTGTTCATAAATTTTCAACTTTTCCTTAAATCAGGGACGGATTTACAACCGTAAAGAATAACTTTATTGTTTGTTGAATCAGGAATTCCGTTTATGACATACTCAAACAGAGAGGAGTCATCGAGAGAACCTTTGTGTGCCAAATCTCTCATAGCTAAGAAATATTCTTGTAGGGTTTCAAATGGTTTCATACGTCGAGATTCCATTAATTTATGTAACTGAATACCGTTAATTTTGTCCGAAAATTCGTCTAATAAATGGTGCTTCAATTGTTCCCAATTTGTAATTCCACGAATAGACCTAATTAAAGTTTGAGCGGGACCAGTTAAACATTTTCTAACAAAAGTAATTTGGTGAATTGGATTGTTTATCTGATATAAACAAAAAAGTTCTTCAACGTCAGATATAAAATTCTCAACACTGTAATTATCACGAGACGAGAAAGGTTTATTAAATCAACAACGTCTTTCAGACTAAACAACTGGAAAGAGAGATTCGCAGTTTCAACTGAAGGCAATGAATTTTGATCTGATTCACCAACGGAAATGTGTGTATTTTGCTTATTCGAAGATTCTTTTGCGTCAATGGTGGGGGAAAAGGGAGATCTATTTTCCTCTATAACGCTGTTAGTTTGGGATGAACGTGCACCCGGAAGTGAGTCATCATTCACTTCGCATTCCGAAAGATCAGAAAATTCTGCTTTTAATAACGATAAATCACTAAGACTCATAAGAATGGTATTGGCACATTTGTCTGGGTCAGTTGAAAATTCTAAATGAAGTAGATTACAAATAGAAATCAAGTCTTTAAGTGAAAACTCTTTAAGTACTTTCTGTTTCGTTGCTTCCAACACGAATGGCTGTTTAAAACCTGTAAATTTACGTAATCTGGTACGATTTTGTCTGTCGCCGTCTGTACCAAAAATTAAACGATGTAGAACCTTTATTTGATTCGTACCACCAAATTTTAATGATTTTGCAATATTGGGGTAATCGTTGAGAGTAGCCATAACTATATACTAGGTTCAAACAATTATAGTACACAAATATACAAATATTCAAAACCAAAATCACTAATTATAATACGTAGTTACTCAAATTCAAAAGTAGAAAATAATATTTCAAATCGAAATTTTTTCAAATACCAATTCAATAATAAAATATTGATTCTCAAAATATGCATCAAAATAAGTAATCTTTAAAACAGGTTTTGTTCAAGAAAACAAAATTATGAACTAAAATAAGCATCAAATATCAAATAATAAGTTCTTCAAAATAATTTCTCTGGTTGAAGAAAACAGATGACGTAAATTTAGATATGTATCAAGTTAGATATTACTTCAGCAAAATATTCATCAATTAATCTTCAAAATAAATCACTGTTGAAGAAAATAGAGGATGTAAATGCAGCATCAAAATAATAGTTAAAGTTCTAATGTTAAAAGCATCAAAATTGGGAAATCGAAAGTATCAAAATTGTGAAATCGAAAGCATCAAAGCATTCTGCAAAATAAAAAATATTCTCGCAAGAAAACAGCAGAATTAAGTTCAACATCAAAGCGCATCAAATAAGCAAAGTTGTCATCAAATAAACATTCGCTTCGTCAAAATTATGCATCAAAATAATAATATAATAATCTTCAAAAGTATTCAATTCGCGATCTTTCAAATATATATTATGTTGTGGTTTGTTCAAGGAAACAAGATTCTTCAAGTTAAATGTCGAAATTTTCATCAAATCATCAAATAATTTCATCGAAATAGAATTCTCTTCAAGAAAACAGAAGTGATAAATTCAACGTCAAAGACCATCAAAAGTGAATTTAGCATCAATTAAATTCCTGCATCAAAAGAACGTTGAAATATCTTTCAGTTTTCTTAAATCATCAATAAGTTGAGAATTCCCTTAATCATCAAAATTTTCTTGAACAAGCGTCAACGTATGCATCAAATAATTTTAATATGATCCAAGTTACTTACAATTCTGGTTTTGGTTCTCATCATCCCATCAGAGTATCATCAGAGTCCGTGGCACATCACTTTGGCTTTCGCTTTCGATATCCAAATCCAAATGACAGACAACAGTAATCCAGTCGAAATCAAGTCGAAATCAAGTCGAAATCAAGTCGTATCATCGAAAGAAAATAAAGTTTTTTTTTTAAGTTCAGCATGCTAGGGGTATTTTTCGAGTCCGAGGGCCGAGCACCCATGTAGGAAGGAGTTAGTACTCCTTCCTTTAGAAGTGAATCATTAGACTTAATTATTTTGAACATTTAATTAAACTAGACGATGTTTACAAGACAGGACTAACACTTAGTATGAAATTAAAAAAATAAACACAGAAGCATCAAAAGAGCTAAACATCGGGAGCTTGCAGAACAACACATCCGCTTAAAGTCCTTCGTGCCGCAGTAGTGAGGAGTGGAAGTTGTAGTAATAGTTCAGTTGTGTTGCCAAACTCATTCTCACATATATATATATATATATATATATATATATATATTAAGTAGTGAAAATGTACTCACATTTAATCTGAAACACACAAGCTAACTCTGTTATTTTCTATATTTAATTAAAAGAATCATGAGGTATCATCTATGTTGAAATTTTCGTTTATTTTCTTTTAATTAATATTTTTTATTTATTCTTTAAGTTTTAGCGTATATCAACAACTTACATTTCTTGCGATAATCGGTTCTTGGTATTTTGATATAGATTCAAGCACAATAAGTTTTAAAAAAACATGTCACTCTATATTTGCTTTAATTTCTTCAATGGCATGAGTAAATATTTGTATTACTCAGTTTTTTTTAAATTTATGATTAAAACTCTGATCAGTATAAAGTGACATTAAAAAACTCGATTACTTTAAATTTGATGCAAAATTTCTTTGATTTCAATTAAACATTCTCGAGTGCAGCTCTTCCTTTCAGCGATAATTAAATGCACCAACTCAGGCGTGTGTCTTTCTTTACGGTGTAATAAAATAGATTGGAAATATCTCTGTTCCAGCTGAATTTTAATACTATGAACATAATTATTAGATAAATTATCTTTCATCTGTTGCAGTCTGAGAAGGAACTTAAAACATAGAATGTAATTATAAGTATTGCGCTTCAATAATTTCATATTGCGGGTAGGATCCATTTACACATTTCCTTTTATTTTAATCAAATATCTAAGTAATTGTTAAATAAATAAATCTTGTAATAAATATCTTATATTTCATGGAGCTTACCTTTTAATGTTTACTTAGTTTCGTAGAATCATTTTTTATACCGTAAAAACGCAATTTTACGAACGCCAGAAGGATAAGAGTTCTAATTATGTTCCTAATAATGTAAAAGGATCTGCGCATTTATTCATCGTGTAAGAATAATTCCTTACTAGAATTATTTTCATAATTACAGCAACTGTGATTTATTTGAATGACTTTCAGGTATTTAAAAATATCGGAAATCCAAAGTTGTTTAATTATCGAAAATCCTGGAAACTGTGTTTTAAAACTGCATAACTGTTCGATGAAGAAACAAGTCAAATTATTCTGTCAGGAGTATAAAGAGTGATTTTAAAATTATTTCTAAAATTTCTGTAATAAAGACAAAAGAAATTAAACCTATAGCCATTTACATGTTCCATGAGAATATTACTTTTTAATACGATTGAATACCTGTTTAAGGGACACGGGGGACATTTAGCATTGAATATTTTAATTTTCAATTTCTAACGCTATATACAGAATGAGAATAATATTTCTTTTACTGCACTGAAGAACCTTAAAATTCCAAATAATGATTTTTTGGCAGAATTATTCCTGTTTTTCAAATAAAAATTTCAAAACGTTAGCATTTTACAAAATGCACCATGCACATTCCATATCATTTGAAAACCTTAATTTTTGTAATATAAGTCTGCTATATATATATATATAGACATAGCTGTGAAATAATTTTTTTTGAATGATTCTAATACCATAAATATAATTTTTATTAATTTCTCCATCATTTTTTTATACTTTTACATGCTTTTACTTTATTCCATCGTCTATAAATTTGAAAGAAATTATTTGTGCTTTCAAAGAATGATACAAAGTTTTATGACAAACACTTCAATTTATAATCCTTAGAAATTCGGAAAAATCAGAAGAAAATTAGTGGGCATGGAGAATTCTGCTAAATTCTAGCATTTTTGAAAAGTTTTTTGAAAAACTGTCCTTTATTCTACAAAATACTTGTGATTTCTAAGTGTCTTTAATGTATTAAAGAATACTATTAATGATTCTCATTTTATATGTGGAGTAAAATATTGAAAATTTAAGGAAATGAGATTGTAGGTCCCTTATCTTCATAATTCGTCAAGTTAATACGTTTGAAATTCATTAAAGTATATAAACACACCTAAAGAATTCAATCTCTAACTGGAGTATTTTACCGTAAATCGTAATACCAAAATTTTGTTAGCAAAATCCCTATATTTTTACTATTAATGTAGTATGCGTACAGCCTTTCACAAAAAAAAAATACATTTCTGAAAGACAATTTAATGGAAAAGTTTGGAAAATTCCGCATAATTCTGTTGATTAACAAGAGGGTTTTCACGGAAAGTATGTATTATTCTAAAATTAGCCTCGTATGTAGTAACAAATAAACATATTGGAAGTATTTAAATAAAACTCTATGCAAAAATAGACTTCTTAACATGTATGAGGTCAACCTTTAATCAAGTTTTATTAAAAATATTAAGTTACACGTACATCGAAGTTTTCTTCGACATATAATAATAGAAGTGATTATATCATTTCCCGTTATTTAAAAGTCCAGGTAGACAATACATTGGAAAATTTTCGATTTCTTTCTAAACTTTTTTTTTCCAGAATGCTCGGATAATTCATGAAATGGGAAATGCATGGTTATTTTTAAAAGTGACTAGAAAAGTGTGTCATTCAAGGTTCTTATTGAAATTTATATATATATATATATATATATATATATATATATATATATATATATATATATATATATATATATATATATATATATATATATAAAGCTTGTTTACGGCAGCAGACCAACGAATAATTTCAAAGGAAATATCATTACTTTCTGTCATTACTAAAGCTAAATATGTGAGGGTTTTCTCTCGGTGTCTTTCATTAGCTGTAAGATTTGATGTACTTATAAATTTACGTTTATGTTTAGTAGGAAAATATTACATCATTTTGTCTTTGCTACATCCAATCAAGTATGTATCCCATTCCTGAATATAACGAATAAATAAAGCCCTCCTCCATTAACTTATATATTATAATATGTTTCACCTGCTTTTATTCACAAGGTTTAAACACGATGCACAGAGCAAGAATTGCATCAATCCCTTCGTAAAATTGCCTCTTTCATTACCTTAAATAAGTAAAGACCTATAATGAAATCAAGCTTTATCGTCTCTTTATGCTGTTCTATTAAATATCGCAATCAAAATGATGGAAATTAGAGACGAAGGCATTCTCGGCTTCCACTTTCCGGGCACAATTTATTTCATTTGTATAAACATCTTCCCCTCCTCCCAATCTAGTATCCCTCCAATTCCATAACTACCCCCTCCTACCGGCTCGTTCCTCTCAGTCCTGATTTATTATCCATTAACATAACTTCAGGTAATCAGGCGCCATGACAGATGATTTTTAAAACGTGAATTTCTCTAATTGCGAATATAATTTCACCACAGAGCTACAATTTGGAGAGAGGAGAGGGAAGATAATGGCTCGGCAGGGCGGGGAAATCAGGACTGAGTGTATAATTACGAGATGCGACGTAAATCTTTACATTCGTCCTGGTAGGCCTCTTAAAGAATATACAAAACGATGTCGTAAACTGATGTTTTAAGCAATTCTTGTTCTGATTCACTATTTTAGAACATTGAAACATTTTTAAACATGCCATTGACTCTTTATAAATTAACTCAGATAGATAATTGGTTGTAAATTTTCTTTGTTGTCTGTAAAATGAATTTCACAAAAGTTTTAAAAAGTGTATGTAACGAGATTCTGAAAACTTTGAATTGGTTTGACTTTAAATTCAGTTCTGCAAAAATAACGAATAATAGTGCGGAATATGTGAGAATAGGGCCTTAAATTTCCCCTGGTATTGTAAAAAAAAGAAAAATCAGAAATTGAAGAAGTTTGCTAAAGTAGAGCCAAAAGCAACAAAATAAGCCTTTATAGTTATGATTCATGGCCTAAAATCTCCACATTTACATAATTAAAAATATACAGGGTGGTTATCATTAAAGTTCCTCTTTGAAATGGTCATAAAGGAAAACTACCGGACCAAATGTTATCAAACTTGGTAATAGTTTGAAGGAGGTCATGGGAATTTCTTTTCCACTAAAATAAATTTCAAAAACTCACCATCAAGAGGGAAATAACACTGTATGCAATATCGTTTAATTCATCTCCCAGGTGCAACAGATAACAAACCCGTGGCTTCAAACTTTGTCATAATTTTCCTGAAACCCTGGGGTGCCATTGACCCTCGGCGTATCCTTTTACTGAACGATACCTTTTCAAAGCCGGTCGTTCATTGCTATCGCATTCATAATAACAATTAACGAGAAAAGCACGTTATTGCATCATTAGAGACATTGTCTATTCGTAACAATGAGAACTCTGACAAACAGGTTCACTTTTATCTGGAAAATCAAATGACGTGTAAACCGCATCTGCATAAATCATTTGCTTCTTTCTGTCGTAAGCCAATTACAAGCCATTGCGGTTTTGCATAACCCCCCAAACAGTTTCGTTTTATAAACAATTAAGAACGTTTTAAACCGATATATTCATATCTTAGGGCCAAATTCAGGCTTCAAAATTCACAAATTAGCAATCTGTAAGAAAACGATTTCTGGAATGCGCACACTTTAAATGGTAATTTTGTTTAAGTTAATGTTTCTTAAGGATATACAAAATGTTAAACCCGTGTAACAAAAGGTTAAGTTAGATTCCAACCCTTATTTCGTTTAACAATATTGCATGTAGCGCCATTTCCCACCTGGTGGTGAGTTTTTGAACTTTTTTTTGCGGAAAAGAAATTCCCATGACCTTCTTTAAACCATTACCAATTTTGATAACATTTAGTCCAGTAGTTTTCCTTTTATGACCCTTTAAAAGTGGAACTTTCATTATAACCACCCTGTATATTACAAAGGATTAAAATCTAAATGACAAATATCAGAGAGTTTTCAATCTGTTATTAAGTACTACAAAAAATCAATACTGCTACAATTGTAAAAGTACGACCCCACACTTTCATCTATGTAACCCTTAAAATGATTAGAAACAGTATTTTGACACGTAGAGGAATTAATCGGATGGGAAACCTAGTTATAAGAATTTTTAATTACAATTTAAATATTATGTCTACAATGTCCCACCTAACTTCATAAGAATGATGGTTTCAATTGGAAATTTGATGCTGCCATCTGTCGATTGAGTAATAAATCTTTTGTTTACATAAAATAAATGGTTATATTTATTGAATAAGGGTATGAATTCGACATAATATTATAATACACGATAATTTCACATATCGAAACAGAGGGGACTATTGAAATAAAGGAAACATTAACCGTTTCTTCATAGCTTTTTATCAAACTATAGGCCCACCTTTTACTTCCATCAGAGCAGGAGTTCGACATGAGATAGGTTGATATAAGTCTTGTAAAAAAAGATATTGGACTTTAGTATCATTCGTTTTTCAACATGTCCATACTTATTCAATAATGTTGGAGTAGAACAGCATGAGCTAACCCTTTTTTTAAAAACGTTCCCAGGAATGCTCAGCAATGTTAAAGTTAGGCGAGTAAGGTGGTAAGGAAATACGAGTATAATGTACCTCATCCCCATGCCCTTGAAATCCCATATTGATAAGTGTTGCACAATGGACGGATTCCCTATTGCTTTGGAAACACGCACTGTCATCAGGGAAAAACCACTGCACCGTGGATGCCTATATTTCGCCAGAATGATTTCGTAGATTATGACGTTGAAAAGAGCAATTAAGGATACAGAGGAATACTACTGGGACATTTCAGAAATTCGTATTACACCGTACTATGTACCTCTGGTTTCCAAGGACGTCGCAGTCGAGATTTTCCTGCGTCACTATGCACGTGCGTGTTTAAGCTGTGTTCCCATTACTTTAATAACTCCTTGTACATCATGTTTTACTGACTTTTTATATTATTTCAAATGGTTATTCAAACGGGAAAAAAAACAGGAGCTGATAAACAACAACAATCTAAACTATTTGTAGGAGTATGTGGTCTTGTATCTTTCACGATGGTTCATTGGCTTGTAGTGCTTTATCTATTATACAAAACTTCTTTATGCGCTGTAATATTTTCGCAAAAGCACACAATTTAGGGTTTGAAACAGGGATTGCTAAACCGGTTACCCAGGTGGCCGGCGAAATTTATGAGATCCCCAAAATCCGGTTCCAATGATTGTAGAACCGGATATTCGAAAGTAGTAAATATTGACTTTTATAAACAACATTTTAATAGGGATAAAAAGTTTTACCATGCTTTGTAATTTATCACTATCTAGGTCTTTGGAACAATTTATCTTAAGCATATCCACAGTATTAACTACTAGATCCTCCTCGACCATCTCACCAGTCAATCCCCTGTTGTTGTCAAAAATTGAGCCATCGAGTGTCCTTGCTTTTAACATAGGACTACGTTCCTCCTTAACAATCCTCTAGAAAGCAAAATTTCAGACGTCCTGCGTCGCGAGTTATAATTTTGGCAGAGCTTCAAACCCAGTCTGTATGGCTTCGGCCAGCAGTAAACAGTTAAACGGAAAAGTACCAAAATGCGTCAAAATTTTGACATACATATATGTATATATACTCATACGTACAAATACATTGATACATGTGTATACATAACACATACATACATACATACGATGTAAGCAACGATAAGTAATCCTACGTTAATAACCCGTGGTAGTTTCGTTAGAAGAGACTACCAGATATATTTTTATTAATTTATTTCTTATAACATTTTCAAGAGAAATTATATTTACTGTAGTTATAAACAACAAATATAAATTGTATTTTATGTGTTTTAAAATTATGCAATCTAGTCTTCGACGAATTTCTAATACAGTGGAAAAATGAAAATAAAAGCAAAAAACCTTCATAAGGGGACAGTGCATCTTTGACATGCGAATGTCAGAATTTTTCATAATTTTAACACGTTAACCAATGAAGCAAATTGAATGAAACTTTCTGGATTGTTAGATGGAACATAACTTGTCGCATAAAAAAATAGTAGATTGTTATAAATTATTTAAATTAATTAGGAAAATTAATTAAAATGTTTCATAATTACAATTTATCACTGCCCACATAACTGATGTTAATTTTAATTATTAATATGAAACACATTTCAACTTACAGAAAACATTTAAACCTTTAAAGAAAACATTATGTTAATTACCTTCATTTTTAATATTTATAATTAACAATTAGTTAAAGATTTTTTAACTAATTGTTATTTATAAAAAATAAATAATTGTTAATGATATAAATTGCGCCCCCCCCACAATGTATCGAATCAAAGAGAACGTTTTCTACTTCTGGCCAAATCTTTGTGGAAGAACATTCAAGCTTATATTGATAAAAATCACGGATACGTTGTTTATTCAGTGCGTACTGCCAAACGAAAATTGAAATTTAAAAAAATAAAAAAATAATGTACTTTATTACTTAATAAACGAAAAATTTTACATTGTCTAAAAATATATTTTTCAATAATATTTATGGCATATATTTTGGGGTTCATGTTTTATTCAAACCTAGTTAATACCCGAATACCTGGTTCTGGTAAAATTTGAGAACCAAAACCTGGATCTGAAATACTTGTGCGGTTCTGCGATTCCTAGATAAAAGGAAAATTGTGTTAACTAAATAGTAGATCAATATGGATTTAAGCAGATTATTTAAAGGTTGAATTGGAGTATTTTTATAAAAATGGAATCATAGCGAAAAATATTGTCATAAAAAATAACTTTTCTTGAATATCGAGAAGTAATTTCTGAAAAAAAAATGTAATTATTCCAGTTTCCAATTCCGAATAACACCAAATACTGTGGAAAAAAATAGACTGTTATATTTTAATTTATCTTTAAATAAAACTTCATTTACGTACATGATCGATATATGTATCCCTTTTTCAAAACCTTTGGAACATGGATGTTTCTAGGGGTAGGACTGGCCAAGTGCTATATACAATTTAATATAACCCTCTACCTGCTTTGATAGTTTGAAATATAAACGGGTTCCCTATTGAGTTGGCTAATATGTATTTTTCATATCCGCATTAAACAACTTTACCTGTAAATCGTTTTCCTCCTTCATAGCATTGTTAACTCTCAGAAGTTTGAGGTGCAGGTGTTGATGTATTTTCTAATATGTTGTAACGACCACCTGTCAAGAGCGAGGATCGAATTCGCGTGTGTTACGATCAAAGCTCGTATTCTACCAACTTGAATACCCTACAGACAAGAGATTTTTGGTTATTCTTTGGTAATTTTCACGCACACATTAATCCACCTTCTCGGGAACATTATACTGACTGAAGCAGTTAATGAGTGAGACAAGTGATAGCCGGTTTGAAATTTTATAAATTTTTTCGATTGATCGGAATTTGTAGTTCATTAAATTCACTTAATTCATCGTATTTTATCAGTGGCAATTCATTCATTCACTCCCCAAAAGCGTGATTTAAGGGTTAAAGATAAATGAAGCTATCTAAAATGGGGTTATATTTGGCTCTAAAATCTAAGCAGAATTTGTGTGTGAGTGTGTATATATATATATATATATATATATATATATATATATATATATATATATATATATATATATATATATATATATATATATATATATATAGCACCTCTGGTAGAGGAGTGTTACATCTCAAAATAGCCATATTTTCAGGAAGAGCTAAAGCAGAAACTAAATGGCTATATTGAAATGGCTATATGAACACTATTCTAGCAGAGGTGCTATATATATATATATATATATATATATATATATATATATATATATATATATATATATATATATATATATATATATATATATATACAAAACCTTTTTTTAGTATATTTTTGTCAAAAGTTTAACTAACAGTCCTAATTGATCTTTAAATCACTGATAATATAACGCCTATCTGTCTAGTATTCTATCGAGCTAGTATTCTATCGACTAAATTACATTCGAGATGGGAGGTGGAGTAATTTACTAATTATTCGCCATCACAGTGTATTGTTTTGTATATTTATAAATGGGGCATTACACGTTTTATATATTTTCCGGTTGCTAATTAACTTTTCAGTAATTGCTTTATATATCGTTCTATTTTTCTCTGTATGTAAAGGTTTATGTTTCATTTAAAACAATGTTTCCTCCAATAATCATAAATTACAGAAGATAAAACTGCCAGAAGAAAATTCTTTCTAAAATATATGTCGAAGTTAATATTTACTATTTGATAATTCATATATTCTGGAAAATACCATACTCTGGTATATATTTCTGCAAGAATTACAACTATAATTGTGTTAATGTGTATCATACGCTGCCCACATGGGGTAGTGGTTAGTGTTCTGAGCTACCACGGACTAATTTATTTCTTATACACTTCAAGCAACATTTTCTGATAACTTTTGAAAAAGAGCTAAGTATCATCAACGAGGTATGAAGTTTAGAACTCATGTGCGATACCACGCATTGTCTAGCTCTTCGTGCTTACCTTGATGCGAAGTGAAGTACTTAATTTTTTTTTGTTCTATAAAGCAATAGATATTATTTTACTAAAAACAGATTTTGAAGTGAAAAAACATGGCTTTGAAAGATAACAGCCCTTTTTGTGATATTCTCCAGCAGAAAAAAGAGATTAAATTTATTTTGTTTGGTTGGTTGAGACCGCTATCATATTTTGTATTTGTATATTGTAATAGGCCGCAGATATTGTGTAGTGGTTAGCGTTGTAAGATGCCACGCAGTGGGCTTGGGTTCAAATTCCGAATACGGCTAGGTCGTTTCCTTGTAGTCCCCACATAGGGAAGCAATGCTAGCTCACCCAAATGGTGCTACCATAATAAAGTTACCAGTAAATATTGGTAAGTAACAAGAGGTGAATGTCTCATGACAAAGTGCTTCTGTATTAGACAAAAAAAATTTGTTTCATGAGATTTTTTGTTCTAAAATCAGTTTAAAACATAATTGAGCCTTGTAGAATAATGAGATAGTACAAGTTATTAAATACTACGGACCATTGCTAGTATAGCATCCTATTTACTTTGATCCATAGCTCTCACTCACACTATTTATTACACACCAACTCGCCCACGGCTTGAGCGACAGCTCACTCCCCCTTGTGGCAAAAATTCAACAAAACACTTACGATTTTATATAGTTACCATATAGTGCCGTTCTCTGATGAATAGGTTGGTACTTAACAGACCTTTTATATTCCCACTTCTTAAATAATACATGATTACCAATTCACTTCAGATTGTATACCTGTCAAAAGCAAAACAAATCATATGCAGAGGAAATATATCATTTGAACTATACTTATGCTTTTTTCTTTTGTGCTTCAGATAATTTTTCAAATTCCTTTTAAATCGTGTTTCACGAACGGTCGAAAATCAGTTACAGGAGAGTCACGGTAGACTAAAGATGTTGATAAAGAAAACACACTAAAGTTTCAGCATAATAACTTGCTATATACAATATCTACCTGCTATTTCTCTTACATTTAACGTAATCGGATGAATTAACTTTATTAAGCATTTATTAAAACCCAAGACAGACTCGCAGGCATTAAATAACAACAGCTAAAAATAACAACACTTGATGTTATTCATGCTGTAAATAATCACGCATTAAGTCGCGGCATTATTTCCTCCACAATACAGAGGAACAGAAAACCTTAAAGCTAGATATATCTTCAGTGAAGAAAACGTACGTTCTCGCTGGAGAGGCGTGTTTGGTCCCCGTCATTAATAAAGTAAGTAATGGGAGGGAACCTAAGCACAGAATCTTTCCAGTCCGGACTTTCCTTTGTTCGAAGTCACCGCCGAACTCGAAAGGACAGAAAGTTCTTGAAGGATTCATTAGTCATGGTAAACAGGGGGTACGGGAGGAAATGGGCCATCTGAAAACAATTAGAGGTGTCTGGGCGAGAACACCACCGCAGAATCCTCGTTTGTGTGGGAAGGAGAAAATCGTCTGACAACTCGTTTGGGATCGAGATTTATTTGAGCAAATTGTTCCCTTTTTGTGGTTTCCGGGAGAAAGAACTTCTTACATAGTTCTGCGAAAGTAATTGATAATATACGTAAAACATTTACACACACGCACACACACACACACACACACACACACACACACACACACACACACACACACACACACGCACATATATATATATATCAAATCTAAAGATAGCCCAATTAACGTAATTACAACCATTCGAGAACTTCTAGCAATTTTCAGACATTCTTTTTTTTTGGTTGCATCACGCTGCCCCAAGATTTATTATTAGTACGCGCTTCTCAGTTAGCCTGCAGTGGAGATCACATGGTCTGGCTCTTTCAACATGCGATTCTAAAGTTATCGATAATTAATTGCCATCACGCGCTTAGACAGGCGTAATCATCGTCACGTGCTGTCACGGGGTTTTTGCTCGGGCTTTTCGTTTGTGGGATTCCATTTTTATATATTTCTCCCGTAGAGTGGAGTTATTTACAATTATTCTGAAGGTACGTCCGAGTCTTGTCATATAATATATATATACACTGCTTGACAATTGCTAAGGAACAATCACATTTTTCGGAGTATTTCATAATAGACATTGATTGAAGAAATGAAACTTTGTACATATTTAGTAGAGGAACTGTGCATTAGTTATTATGCAAAATGGTGCAGATTTCGCCACAAGGAAAAAGAAGAAAACGAAAAACAAAAAAGATGCTCTTTGGAGCATTTCCAAACAGCCACGAAAAATGCGTCTTCTTGCCAGAATGAAATAGTTATGAGTACTTTAGTAAGATGTATGACGTCATCGGACACTAGTGCACATTTTGCATCTGTTTTTATGCTGTCTACTAAAGTATTGAGGAGTCCTTGGGGGATATTGTCCCACTCCTCTCTCAAAGCGATTTTCAGTTCTTGCAAGGTTCAGGGAGGGCGAGTTCTTTGAGAAACACGTCTGCCAAGAGCATCCCAGGCATGCTCTATAGGATTTAGGCCAGGAGAGTAAGCAGGCTATGTCATACGTTCAATATTTTCACTTTCTAGTGTGACCGATACTTCAGCGGTCCTGTGTGGGCGCGCATTGTCGTCCATAAACAGAAAATCTGGACCTACAACACCTCTAAAAATACGAACATGATCCAGAACAATCTCTCTGCAATACCTCTGCGATGTAACGGTACCTCGCTCAAAGATGCCAAGAGGTGTTTTGCCATTGTGCATAATGCCTACCCACACCATCACGCCTTGGCCATACCTATGACGTTCCTGAACATTCTGTGGTGCATAACGTGTTCCCCTCTCTCTCCACACTAACTGTTGGCCAGAATCACTTGTCACAGTGAAACGGGATTCGTCAGAGAACATCACTCTGGACCACTCTTGCTGACCCCAACCAATATGGTCCTTACACCAACGTAATCTTTGTCGACGATGGCGTGGTTGAAGTGGCATGCATTAAAAAGTCTCCCGTGCACACAAACCAACATGGTTTAATGGGTTATAAATGGTTCTGGATGATACATTTGTACGGGTAGCGGTTGCAAGGTCTGCAGCTATCTGACTAGGAGTGAGATGTCAGTTCCTTTTCGCCCCTAGGGATACATATCGATCCTCTTGTGGTGTTATGTTCCTTCCACGACCACTGGCATGCTTTCGAATAGCATTTCCGCCTTCAGCGGCCTTTTAAAATCGTGATATGACACTTTTTGCCACTAACATTACTCTGGCCACAGTAGTGACACTTTGTCCCAATTCGAGCCGTCCAACTGCTCGTCCACGATTGAATGCTCTCAAATGATGTCTTGCAGACATTTTGCACTTAATTATTGCCACACCACACTGATTTTCCCAGAAATAACTTCCAACAACCTACGGTGCTATTTTCGTCAAACACCTAACTGCCTGAACTTTCGAAGGAATAAAGAGTTTTCGTGCACTGCCTTTTATACAGATACCAGGTTCTGCCTCCTCTGCATTTCATTTTACTGTGATTGGTCTACTGTCGGGAACGCTAGTATGAAAAAACCAGTTGTTCCTTAGCAATTGTCAAGCAGTGTATATTTGTATATATATAATATATATACTTATAAATATAAATGTGTGCTCGAGCGTGTTTGTGTTAATACCCTTAAATTGAAACATAGAAATTAGTGTAGTGTGTACATAGTACACAACTACCATACATGGAAATAATATATTTTTATTCACCTGGAGTGATGAGTTGGAGAAAATTTCACTAATGCATTTCTCATAACTTAAGTAAGAAAATATATCAAGCTAAGTGTGACTAAGGAGGGTATTTTACTTCTACTAAATGAAATACTGTTTTCATAATTATTGTTTTGCAGTTTTGTTAAATTTCATGGATACATTTTCTTAGCTCACTTAAGATCGTGTTTTAAGAGAAACATGAATCCGAAAGATGAGGGATTTGATAATATAGAGAAATATTATAGAGATCACGAGTGGATATTAGTAGATATATAAGAATATAAAAGAAACGTCATTGGTACAGTGTGAGAATTAGAGGAACAATATTTTACACGGAGGAAAATAATGATAGGTTACTAAAATAATAAAATATTTGATTGAGACAATACTTCTAACAAAAGATTGTAGATGGATGCATTTGCGTGACCCTAAAAATTGTGGCACTATACAAAATAACACAAAATGTAGCCTTTTGTATTTTTAGATAGGGTATATTTTTAGATAATTTCGGAGTGGTTAAGAAAAGGCAAGCTTGTTAAATTTGGACTAGAAAGTAGCTGGAAAAACCGTATCCTAATTGCTTGGAAATAATCTAAAGCAAATTCTTTCTTCAAGTGAGGTGATAACATTCAAGTAGTTAGAATAGCTACATATTTATATTTTCTTAAGTAGAAAAGTATTTTGTATTAGACTTTATTTAAAGAGAATGTGATATTTCGGAATCATTTTATAATTAAGAGAATGGAATAATTAGTGAATGGGATAAACTGTACTTCAGTTGAAAGTGAATTAAATAAAAAAAAATCAGGTTGTCTCTTCTAACGAAACTACCGGGGGTTATTAACGTAGGATTACTTATCGTTGCTTTCTCCTTCTGTATGTATATATGTATGTATGTGTTATGTACACTGGTTATCAAAAATTAAGGAAAAGTCACAAAAATAGCGATTACTCAAAAAGTTACTCGTAGAATATAATTAAACTTATACACATTATACAACACATAGGTAGGTATAAAATAGCATAAAAAGAAATCGTCAGACAATTATGGTGTTATAGAAACTAGCATATGTATACAATGAACAAATCGGATGTGTCAGTTTGGTATAGGAAAAGTACCTCTAATATGGCGTATGATCCCCCCGAGAAGTAATACAACACATACAACGATGTGTGATGCAGTCAGTTATGCGGTCTATGAGTTCGGTAGGAAGTGAGAGCCATTGCTCTTGCAAAGCAGTTGAAAGCGTGGCTAGGGTCCTTGGAGGAGGATTGAGAGCAGCTATACGCCGTCCTAAATAGTCCCAAACATGCTCGATAGGATTCAGGTCCGGTGATCGAACTGGCCACTCCATGCACTGAATTGTTCCCTGCTCAAGATAACCATCCACGATGCGAGCCCTGTGCGGTCTCGCGTTATCGTACTGTAGCACGAAAGCATCACCTATTACTCCGGCATTAGGGCGCATATAAGAATCAAGGATGTCATTTCTATAGGTGTGAGCATTCACATTTCCACGGGGAAAGACATGGGGGTCTACGCCTCCACCAAAAGAGATACCATCCCGAACACAGACACTGCCTGATCCGTATGCATCTCTTTCACGGATGTGTGATGAATGCAAACGAGTTCCAGGTTCTCTCCAAATCAAAATACGCCTACTATCGCTTTGGAGGCTAAACCTGGACTCATCCGTAAAGAGAACAGCCCACCATTGATCACGCGTTAAGTGGACATGTTGACGTGCCCACTGCTAAAGTTCCCGCCTATGGCGTGACGTGAGCGGGACGCAAATGGCTGGTCACCTCGCAAAAAGACCACATTCGTGAAGCCTTCTAGGCATGGTTGACGTGGATACCAACCTTCCAGAGCTTGCAGCGAGGCAGGATCTGCAGACGGAGCTTGCAGACGAAGTTGCGGTTCTATTACTTCATATAATGACAAATATCAGTCATCGGCACTCGTCGTAGCGTATGGCCGTCCTTGGCTGAACCTCCTGGATGCCGAATCCGTGGTTAGAAATTGTTGCCAAAGTCTATGAACCACAGACGGACTCACATTTTGCCATCTGGCCACTTCTGTCTGATTTTGTGCTGCCTCTAGTCTCCCAATAGTTCGCCATCGCAATTCTTCGGTCGAATGATGCCTGGAGGTCATTGTTACAATTTGGCTATACCAGATGTCTAATCTCAGCCTCGCAGCGACAATTTTCACCTTGCTCTGAGACATGCACTTTTATGCTCCTCGCGAATGACGTATTCCGACTGCAGCGCCACTATTTTGCATAATGTAGTATTGTTAAGCACCTTTTACTTAACAACATATTCAAATTTTTAACAGATTGTTCCGGTTTTGAACGTGTTATCCCTCGTTTCGTGATTTTTCCTTAATTCTTGATAAATAGTGTATATATGTATCTGTATATAGGTACGTATGTATATATATCTACATATATATGTATGTCAAAATTTTGACGCATTTTGGTACTTTTCTGTTTAACTGTTTACTGCTTGCCCTAGCGATATCGACTGGATTTGGTGCGTTCCCAAAATTATAACTCGTGACGACGAATGATTTTTAGCTTCTGAAATTTTGTTTTCCGGAGGACCGTTATGGAGGAACGTAATCCTACGTTAATATTTTGTTTTTCGCATGTAAGCTGATAAATAACATTGTATATAATTATTCACTGTTATTTCAAATTCTATTCAATATATAGCGAAACTATCCCATGATGCCTCATTTGCAACAAAAATGTAAAATCCGATACTCAAGAACGCATCGTAAATTCCAAAAAATTAACGGAAGTTTTAGTTGCCCTTTAATCGTATCATTTAACACTTATTTAGTTTACATTAAAAGGATATTGACATGAATTCAACGTATGTAACCTTAGATTTTAAAACATGTCTCTATAATGCTTATTATTATATGAAACCAAAGAATGTAAAATCTAATTCATTCTAATACAAATATCCTTCCTCAAATTCTTCTTTTATGAAAACAAAGTATAGTTTTTCATTGAAGAAAAGGTTCTCTATGATAAAATAAAGGAATTCTGGAAACTTGAGACTTAAATTAATGGATCTGAAGCTGTTTGCGTTTTATAATCAATATTTGTTTGTTTTTATATATTTATAGATCCCGTAATTGTTACACAAAAAAATTTCACTAATTCATTTCCAATTCCTTAAGTAAGGAAATATATCAAGCTGAATATGAATAAGGAGGACATTTTACTTCTGTTATATTAAATATTGTTGTCATAATTATAGTTTTTCAGTTCATGGATACATTTTTCTTAGCTCACTGAAGATCTTATTTTAAGAGAAACATTTATCCGAAAGATGCGGGATTTTGATGATATAGAGATATATTTTTTAACGTTAGATTACGTTCCTCCATTTCAGTCATACGGAAAGCAAAATTTCAGATGTCCTGCGTCGCGAGTTATGATTTTGGCAGCACGCCAAACTGAGTCTGTATAGTTTGGGCAAGCAGTAAACAGTTAAACAGAAAAGTACCAAAATGCGTCAAAATTTTTACATATATAAATATAAATAAATAAATAAATAAATAAGAGGTAAACAACAATAAGTAATCCTACATTAATAACCCGTGGTATTTTCGTTAGGAGAGATTACCTGATTTTTTTTTATCATTACGGAAACATAGTATCTGTACAAAGAATTCCTGAGTAATTCCTGAGTCGCTTCTTGGACAAGACTAATATATGTGAGACAGTCTCGTTGAAAGTGGGGACGCCTCAACTGTCTTACATATCGCCCGTGCCTTGCTTACTTTTCTAACATTGTTATATTTTTTCTCGCAAGGGGACTCACGCTGTGTTGGCACAGGTTGTCTTGTTACTCATTACTCTAAAGTAAGAAGGTGCCCTCTATTTATATCTAATTTCATATAAACTTAAAATATTTCCCTACATCTTTAAAAAGGTATTTTCGGTAAAAATATCGATTTTTTTATAACATTAAAGCATCATTTTTTATCTTTCGTCTTCTGTTTGAATTTATAACTATGGGAGATTTTAGTACGGAAATAGTTATTTTTAAAGTAAGAAATGTGTTATAAATTTATTTTTGGCGTTTTCTCAAAATTCATTTTTTAATCGTTTCTCTTTAAGCAAAACTTCCTATAACAAAAAATTATGCCTAACATACGTTTAAATTTTGCATACTTTATCTATAAATCTTTATAAATGTAATAGACTATGCTCTTGATTGCAGATTAATTACTTTTTTGTTTACTTAGGTAGGAATTGCAAATGACAATGAATTTTAAGGGATTTTTCTGCCTGTTTATTTTCTTCGCCTGTAGAAATTCTGAGACAAACCACTCAGCGCGCATAATGGAATCCAAACAGCATTGTCAGACAGGCTGGCGCTTGTCAACAGAATAGGCCAAATGTCATAGAGAAGACGCGCTGACAGCGGGCCAGACAAAAAGGTGGGGCCGCAGAAAGTAGACGTTACCCAGACCTTCCCGAATTCTGTAGAAAAGGTATACATAAAAGTCGCCCAGTGTCAGTGGAGTTAGTTAGGGATTCAGGTTTTAGATATGACGGAACTTTGCTAGCCAGGGTAAACAAAGATGTAGGAGAGCTGAAGTGGAATGCCGCCGAATCGTCTGACCTACCTCGTAGCATTCAAGCACAAACGAATTTGATATGTTTTATTTTATATAACGTAAATAGCCTTATTTAATTGAGAATGCAATAAACGCATGCAAATAATAAAAAAGTCTGGCAGTCTTTATTTTTAGGCAAAGTCCTTACAACCCCTTGCCAGTGTCGCCCGAATCCAGTTCGGATAACCGGAATGGAAAATATTTGTGATGCGCGGACTTAGTTCGTGCAGGAAAAAGATTAGTGATTCTTTACCGTGAAGCGCAAACTGAGTTCGTTTCTTTTTCAAACAAATATTTATTATGGAGTTTTACTATTTTCAAAATTATCGCCCATTGCGGTTACCTGAACTAGGTTCGGGCGGCAGGGCGAGGGGTTAAAATATGGGAGAAGTTTCTCCTAGTGTTATTCTTGATTTATAAAGGCCTCTT
The DNA here is from genome assembly GCA_907164885.2 of Dolomedes plantarius. Taxonomy (NCBI): domain Eukaryota; kingdom Metazoa; phylum Arthropoda; class Arachnida; order Araneae; family Dolomedidae; genus Dolomedes; species Dolomedes plantarius. Next base: position 104,151,496 of record OU015500.1, read on the forward strand.
ACATCTTTTAAAATGATGAATAAAGCTATAGTAGTGGGGATGCAATTATAGTTTTTCATTTATCTTCAAGGCAATCCAGTCGATTTCTAAAGTTGAAGACGAAATTCAATATAATGGTAAAGCTGTAAAACACCAATAAAATGCTACGCCCGTTTTCATCTATTTTGAACAATCAGAGCAATCCTTTATTCAAGCAAGACCATATATCCGCATTTTTTAGTCTGCCCCCCCCCCAAAAAAAAAAAAAAAAAAAAAAAAGTATATGTTTCATGATGCTGCAATGACATAAACTGATCATTAAGATTTTGAACTTCAATGAAAGCATCCTTTATTCTCCTTTGAAATTTAATGGAGCAATAGCTATTTGCAGCTGCGAGTTTTACTCTATGCATGGGTAATCTACCCACGGCAGAGAGATTAGTGTATTTCTTTCATACGCTGCAAATAAAAGATAAAGCTCTTTATGCCAAAATGCTGTTAGGGATTCTTGGTGATATGCATAATTATGTGATTTAATTTGCGTTTGAAATGACATTGTGATATTTTTAATCAGTCTTTTAATTCAAGATTAAAGCTAAAGACTTCAAAGTTTCATTGAAAGCTTCCCAACTGTCAGTATTTAGAAAATGTTTGCAAACCAGATTGAGAGTATAAAAATTTGTTTATAACATTAAAAATACAGGCGATAACAAAGACAATAAATTGATGCGAAGAATGTTAAATAATAATTACCTGGATGTTATTAAATATTCAATTAACTATTTTTATTAATTAAATATTTCATTACATATTTTGATTGTATTCAATACATTTTCAAAAGTTTTATTTTAAATATACAAATATAGAACTGCAAATGAAAACATATCTTGTTTTCTACGCTGTAATCATAAATATTCTCGTATTTCATCGTGTTTCAAATTTTAAAATAACTTCTTTCACGACAGTCAATACTTCACAGCACAGTCTACAGCAGAAAGAAACTGTGGTAGATAAAGGCTTTAAGTCCCCAATCTTGAACAAATAGAGCCGATCTCGTAACCACTAAACTACCATTCCAAACATGAATGGAAGAATTGAATTATTTAAATTTGCAAAATGATATAGTACTGAAGATATATGTGTAATTTTCAATCCAAGAAAATATAGAGGGTTCATGATCAAGCTTCATCTAATCATCAGAGGTTTCATCTTTTAAACTATAGTCAGCCACGCATTACAAGACCAATTTGCCTCCATGATTTGAACCATTTTGGATAATCCCACATCATTTGACTACCCAAGCCACCATAAGCCATTATCAGGGGATATATCACAATTCTGCTGGAGACTGTTAGGCTGGTTTTTGTTATTTTACAACCTAGGCAACAGTCTCTTACAGTACGGGATGATAAAAAAAAGTTAATCTAACAGTAGACTTCATTCGTAAAAAGATTAGTCAAAAAAATAATAGTTTGAGGTAGATATCTAAGCTATAGTTTATATATATATATATATATATATATATATATATATATATATATATATATATATATATATATATATATATATATAATTCACCATGAAGATTAACCACGTCTATTTTGACCGCCCTTTGTCATAGTAGCTTCAATGGAACATTCATAATTGCTATTTTACCATCAAAATCTTTTGTGTTAGAAGTCTTTCACAACAGCAGGTCTTATTCGCATTAGCTCGTATTCATCTAGACATTGCAATGATTCTTGTATACAAGAATAGAAAAGGGATTTTTTCATAATAATGAAGTTAATTTGTAATGAAATGTTTTCCTATCATATGAGTGACCATGGGCCAAGTGTTTAACGTTACTGGTACGACTACTTCTCTCTTGTCACTGATGTTCTGATTATTTTTTATATATAAAATGAAACTGTGAGGAATCCAACGTCTTCAGATTACAAAACCATTATTCTAAGTACTCGGTAATCTCGTTGTTGACGGTGATACATCAGATGACGTCGTAGATCTTTATTCCAGACTATACCGAATTTTTCTTCATGATAATTCTATGTTTTGCAAATCGTAGGTATTTAAGCAAATGGCGGGTAGTTTTAAAAGATTGAAAATTTTCCGTACTTAATTTTTTAACTGGAAATTAAAACAGGTCAACCAAATACAACTCGCAACAATTGCATTGTTTTTCAACTACTTTCTTTATTTAAGACTAGCTGATTACCTGTGCTTCTCTACGGAATACATTTTAGGATAATTACAATGAAAACGTAATGAAATTTCTTTTTAGAGGATTTCCTGATAAACAATATTTTTTTGTTTCTTCATTGGGCGGAACTAATATTACCAGGCTCGCACACGAACTTACGCGGGAGCAAGCTACGTAAAACTGACCATGAGAGAAACAATTTTCTCTTAAATCTACGTCAGCGTATTTTAAAGTTTGGCCTAGAGACTTACTTATCGTCATGGCGCAGCAAACTTTGAGGGGAAATTGCAGTCTATCTAAGTCAAAGGGTAGGTCATTGGGTATTAGAGAAATGCGTGACACGAACACGTTTTCTCGTTGAGCACACCCGGTTAAAATAATGGCTTCGATTAAATTTTTATGCAGGTCTTTGACTTGTAGTATAGTGCAACTACACAATTTCGGTGGTTTTAAATTCCGGAGGAGAGTTACGGGTGTGAACTTCCGCAAAGAAAGCTTATGGTATGGAAGACCCGGTGGTTTAAGGGAATTCAAAAAATCTCCCGGATAGTTAACGGCATCATCTGAGTAACAGCGAGTGTCTATCGACTGTCAAAATTTCAGACCTTTGGGTTCAGTGGTTTGGTCTGTGTGAGGTCTGTCAATCAGTCACAGAACTGTTTTATATATAGGTTTCATTTAATATCCTTAAAACGTACTAATTTGAATTAAATTCTTCAAAAAACATTTCAATTATTTAAGTGGTTAAATTTTATCTTATACTGTATTTTAAAATTTTTTTGTCAATTTATTTCGTTGTTATGCACTTGACGCAAAATTAATTAGAAGTATCACAAAAAGAAAAGGAATCTTGAAATCAGCATTTAATAAATTAAATTCTAAAAATTAATCTTTAAAAATTCACCAAAAATCAGAAAATGGAGGTAAAGATTCGAAAAAGATTTCGTTTTAAGGGAATTTTCATGATCTTTCTCGTGATATAAATTTATAAACACTCGGATTATTATTTTAAATGGAAACTTTAAAAAAAGTTACAAAAACAGCTTTAAAATTTAATTTTAAAAATGTACGAAGAATTTTTCAAAAATCATTTTTTATTGCACCCCTTCACTATAAGAAGAATCGCCATACAAAATTTCAGCCCTTTAGGTCCAGTGGTTTGGTCTGTGCGTTATCTGTCAGTCAGTCACAGAACTATTTTATACATATAGATTAATATTTTTAAAAAAACTTGAAATTCTGTGGCAATAACCATGAATAATTTTAGTTTTCTATAAAAATATTGAAAAATAGGGAATTTTATAAATTTCAAAAACTTGTTTCTTTTTTCCAATGCGGAAAGGACTTGTCATGTTATCTTTTCTCCGGGTATTGTCCCATGGAGAGCAGCGAATATTTTCTGGCTACTTTATTATGGGAGCACCATTTATGTGAGCCAGCATTGCTTCTTATGAGGGGGGCGACATAGAAACGACCGAGCCTTACTCGAAATTTGAACCCAAGACCACTGCATCAACTGAGAAAGCTAACCACAATACTATGTGGGCGCCAATTTAAAAATGTAAAGTATTGTTTTTTAAATTAAACACCTGCTTTCATAGGCAAGGATACATAATTCAAAAATATGCGTCTCACAACTTGTGATTAGAAAAATACTCAGAACGAATACCCTTATAGTTTAACATACCGTCTTTAGATTTCACTGTCAACTAAATAAAAAGGATTAAGTTTCAGGGAAAGTTTGCTTTCCAATGGGTACCATCCCATTGTGGTATTTGGGGAAACGAGATAGCGGACTCTTTGGCAAAAAAGAGAACTGATATTTTTCAAAGGTCTTGTAGAAACCTGCCACTGCATTCTGCTAAATTAGAGATAAAGAGAATCTTTAAACAATCGTTTCGTAGCGTGGCTTCCCATGCTGCTGGTGATAGGTTCTCGAGTGTGCTTTGAGGATCTCACTGTGTCCCGAATTCACCCCGTGCAGCTGCAGTAGCCGAGTTTAGACTTTTGACCGGATACGATTGTCTGAGTGCCCAGTTGTTTAATTTTAATTTGACTAATTCACCAGATTGTGCCTTGTGTGACTCTGGACAAGACATGACTGCTGCTCATGTGGACGAGTGTTCTGCACTAAATGATTTTAACTGTATTGTTAAAAATATTGGAGAGCTCTTTGCCTGATATCCTGATGGTCAATGGCTTGGCATTTGTTTAATAATAATAATAATAATAACCGCCTTAACTTAATAGAACACTATATTCGCCTATAACAGGGCCCAAATTGTTCAGTTGCTTTCTATCAATTCTCTAATTTACTCTTACTTCTCAAATGCAGATTAAATAAGTCTATAAGAAGCAAAATATCACATTTAAACTCTTGATCTCTGAAATGTACGAAGAAAATTGGAACATTGCGACCAATTTTATTTGCAGTTTCTTTATATATCAGACCATCAGTTATATAACCGACGTTAAAGTTTTTAAAAATACATTATTCTGCCCGTCTTTTATGTGCTATTATCGTTCTTTTTCTCTGTACTCTGCTTCCAACAAAGACAATAAAAGAGTCAGAATAAAAGAGATATGAGAGAAATATGTTCACGTAAAATCTCTGTCTAACACTATTTTTGATCTGTGAGTATTTTCTTTTAAGTTTTTTGTTACATTTTTAAGTCGTCATAATTCCTTTACTGTTCGACATTTCTTTTACTCTTGAAATCGATTTTTGATCTCTAAATGTTGGAGAATTTTCTAACAGTCTCTTTTCTTGCCTTTCAGTATAAAACTCGGTTTTTATTGTCTTATTTCGTTTATTAGGATTTTAGATCGCAGGGTATTTGTCTGATACGAAGTAAAACAATAACTTTAAAAATATAATGCGCACTCAAAGAAAAACACACTTTTAGGAAAATTTAATGTTTCTTCAAAAAAAGGTTTGTATTAATGCGTTTATGTCAATATTTTTTTAAATCTAAAATTTATGCTTACCGTTTATATTGTAAATAAATCCCTACAAAATATCTTTTCTTGAATAAGTTATTTTTTAAGAGAACAGTATAATGTTATTCAAGTTTAATATTAAGGCATCTTATGACACTTCCATAATATGTGTTAATTCATGCTACTTAAAAGTGTATTGAATCTGATTCCACATCTTTGAGCTTTTCATGGTGGTACTGTAATGGAATATTAATTTCAATCAATAAAAATATTAATAGTAGAACAAGCTGAAAATCATAACAAACCAATATGAACACCCTTTTTATTATTTCAAGACAAGAAACTGAAGTTTACTTGTAGTTTGAATGCTATTTTAAATCTATTCTTGGATTACAAATTAATAGAAATCCCTTATAGATTCAAAAATTTCCCTATAGATATTTCCCTGAAGTGAGATACGCCCTTTTTGATTAACACGGGCAAAATTAATGTATAAAAAAATTTATTTTACTAGTAGTTTGAGTTCGATTATAAATATATTCTTGGATTATGAATTGATGGAAATCCCTTGGAGGCTCCAAAAGATCCCTTTAGGTATTACCCAGAAACGAGATATTTCCGTTTTGAATTACACACCGGCAAAATTGATATATAAAAGGGATTTGCAGAGCTGTTTTTTCTGGTATGGTGTTCCAGATACTCATACAGGAGTTCACTTAGTTAAACACTTTGTTTCCGATCATAAATCTAAATTGAAATTTATTTTTCTTATATTAATCTTAAACTACATGCATTGTGTGACGGCTGATAGTTGCAAAGACAGATGTGGGATCTTAACAAAGTACTCAGCCAAGGGAAAGTTCATTCAGTCTTCCCATTAAATAACTAGCAATTCCCATCCTAATGGAAAAGAGTAAAATCCTCTTGCAAAGTTCCAGTGCTAGTACGTTTTGGCTTTATCTTCAATGTAAAGATAATAAACAGAACTCCTTTAGTTTAGGATTCCGCCCATTAAGGATTTTAGATAGAGAAACATAAACTCTTTTTATTGAATTTATAGGCTTTACGCTGCAATTGTGATTTTGAATTTAAGTATAACTTTACACTCTGATGCAGAAAATTTGAAAGCATGTGTATAACATCGACAATTTCAGGGATGTGTTTGTCATTGATGACTAAAAATAAAATATAAGACATCGAAGATTTCTATTCAAATGCCTCATTATTTCGAAATTTTAGAAAAGTTAAATTGATGCAATAGTCATAATAACGTAATCGTCAAGTAAAAGAAGTTAGGTACTATGTGAAATGGAGATGAGGTCTGTTACATCTGTAGAGCAACTACAAGCTCCATTCATCCTAAATCGTCTTCAACATTTCTTTAAAAAAATTCAAACTACGGGCGTACATGTGTATTTTATATTTAAGGCAATCTAATACAATGAAATTATTTTCCATTTTGCATATTTTTTCTCAAATAAGATATTAATATCCTATCTGCAACTTATTTCAACTAATATTCTCTAAATTACTCCACGGTAAGTAATAAACTTAAAAGTTTTTTCATATCTATTTGCATCATTACGATTACAGCCATTACGTTTGCGTAAAGATATTCATGTATTTTTATCGATATCATTTTGTAATATTCTTACTGGTTGAGCATAGCAAATCCCTCCTGATATCCAATGACCTATATTTCGTGAACTGGTTTCCTACGATGAATTAGAAGCTGAAATTTGTAATGCAGGATTTAAATTGAATATAAGTTTGCTAAACCTTTACAAAACGTTTCTAACTTTTAAAAAAACATTAAAATATGTCATTAAGGCTTCTTTTCAAGAGACAGTTGCACAAAAGCCGACGTTAGGAGTATAACGTTTTTCAAAGTCAAAACAAAATCATAATTAGAACGGCTTTAGCTTGAAAAAAAAGGAACAAAATCGGAAATAATTTATGTAAATTAAGAAACGTCATAAGTAATATGACTACATTTAATAACCGTATAATCATATGATTACCAACCGGTAATGATTCTAGTTCGATTCTATGGTTACAATGAAAGCACGTGTAAATAATGGCTTCGCTCTGATACCTTATGTAATGGAATAATGGACAAATGGATCTACTACTTGTTTCAAAATACAATTTTAATTGTAACTATCTTAAGGAATAACGATTTATAAGTCCCAGCGTGTGACAAAGCGGTTTTTGACATCGGCATTAAACAATTTTTATTGGGCTTAACGTATTTATTATTGTCCAGAGAAAAGAAAACAATTAATTGCTTAGCTTTTCACAAATCTCATGCTTTAGACATATTTGAAAAGTAAAAAAATTCTCTTACGTTGGAGTACCCAAAGCGAGTTGAGGAAATAATGAGAAATTATACTAGTATTAATAATATTTAAATGTATCGAATACAGTCAATTCCGATTAATTGGACCAGCCGCTAATTTTGGCACTTTCCCTCTTTTTAACGTCAACGCCTCAATTGGTAAGAATTCAGCTTTTCACAAAAGATAGGGGAAATTGAAACCTCGTTTAGCAATGTTTAAACTTCTTTGATCTACCTTTTATAATTACAATTATGTCAGTTCTGTCTATAAATTTTTAAACCTTTTCACCTATCAGAATCAAATATTGAATGATTACTCTGTGGAACCCCGCTGCAAACATAGTGCTAGAACCTTCCAATTGAACGATCCGGAATGAAGCTAGGAGCTGTCAGAACCTCCGAATTAAACGGTCGGAAGGGAGTTGAGGAACGGCAAGACATTTTTCGAACGAACTGAAGTGGAGTGAGTAGCGGTAAGAAAGTGACGAACGAAGTGAGGTGAAAGTAGTCGAGTACAAATCGCAGCGAGTGTACGTGACCCCTGCTCAGTGCCATCCGATTATTTTTTTTCGACCTAGTGATTCATCCAAGTGATGATTTTCCTTTAAGAAAAATATTATATTTGTATGCATGTCCGTGCTGATGATGCATGGTTCCTCGTCCACTGACTGAATAAAGTTTGTTCGTGATGTATAGCTGTGTTGATTCGTCACATTAGGTTACCTTTACAGGGAAACTGAAACCGCCCCTTACGCTTCACAAATATTTGTAAATATTTGATTCTCCACTACTTCTAATTATAAAAGTGTGGAAATCCTGAGAATTGATGGATAGTTTGTGCTAATTCATAAAAGTAGCCAAAATGCCAAGAAATATTAACCTACGAGAGTTAAATTAAATTACTCCCATTACAAAGTCCAAGAAATATTGACCTGCGAGAGTAAAATTAAATTACTCCCATTACAAAGGCCAAGAAATATTGACCTGCGAGAGTAAAATTAAATTACTCCCATTACAAAGGCCAAGAAATATTGACCTGCGAGAGTAAAATTAAATTACTCCCATGTCAAAACTGAAACTAAACTCATGGTTCAGTTCGCTGTGGACCTAGGCCGGCGGTGCCCATCTCCGCTTTCTTTTCTGTAGGCTTGGAGTGTCATACAGCATATGTCTCAGTCAGGTGGTCAACCTGACGTGGGACCCCCCAGAGTCTAGTTCCTAAGCAACCTTGGTCCTCATTTTATCGACCAACTCAAAGGATGAAAGGCTGAGTCGACCTTGCCCAGTCGCAGGGTCGAACCCTGGACCTGTGGTGTGGCAGCTTGAAGCTTTAAACCACGACGTCACCGGGCGTCACATATGTCAAACAATTTGTAAAACTCCATCAATGAATTTATTCTCTTTTCGAAATAAGTAAAATTTGGTTTTGGTGATAAAGGGTAATCCTAGTTATGTATCAGCTATTCACAACTATCCATTTCGTAATGTCATCATAATATTGTTTTGTAAATACTGTGAAAATATTTTAACAACTTTTTTGTATTATTATGGGCCTTTACAATAAATCACAATCCATTAGGTAAGACCTTAAAATTGATACATTATTAACTCCTTTAAATGGGATTTTGACTCCTTGTCTGGTGATTATTTTGTCTTCAAACATCATGAACTTCGCAGAAGGGAGACCATAATATTAATATTTTTATCGTTCATTTTATTGTAACGTTTCTGCAACATCCATTCATTTTAGGCGCACTTTTATATCCATGCAGTTGGCCATTTCATCTCGGTAATAGCGAAGAAATCCTTCAGTCTTAACTCACTTAGAACTACCTACTTGGAGTTAATTTAGCCGAAACTCCAATTCCTTTTAATGCCTTTCTTACCGCCTAAAATATTAATACATAAAAGCACAGAACCGTAAATATGATTATTGTTTCAGCTCAGCAATGACTTGCACGAGATTCGAAGAGTAAAAATGTGCCGCAAATTTCTCTAAGAGCTGACATCTTTAGTTTTCAATATATTCCTCTAAGAGGTAGTAAGAAATGTAAAGCAAGAAATCGTAGTTTATAAATATGTAGTAAAATAAAAAAAAAAAAAATTCAGGTAGTTTCTTCTAACGAAACTACCGCGAGTTATTAACGTAGGATTACTTTCATTTCTTACCTCTTTTGTATGTATATGTATGTATGTGTTATGTATATATCTATTTATATATGTTCGTATATATATATATATATATATATATATATATATATATATATATATATATATATATATATATATATATATATACGTATATGTGTGTGTGTGTGTATGTATGTCCAAAGTTTGACTCATTTTGGTACTTTTGTGTTTAACTGTTTGATGCTTGCCCAAATTCTGTACAATTACAAACGATACAGACTGTTTGTCACGTTGCCAGAATTATAACTCACAATGCAGGACATCTGAAATTTTGCTTTCTGCAGCACCGTTATGGCGGAACGTAATCCTACGTTAAAATTAAACAGTATTCACGAACTTACTGTGTATGTGAAACTGTTTTTCCTCTTACTCCAATTTATTTTACTTTTTTTTCTATATATTTGCAAACATGAATTTTTTTATTTGTGTAAATTAAGGGTATTACTATGAAATCTCGGGACAAGGATTGAACTAGGATTTCTGAACTTCGATACGCGTGTTCCATCAGTTAAAATAAAGTAAACAATTCAGAAGTGAAATTAAGAAAACTTTAAGCAATTATCTATATTTAAACCTGTCGAAAGGGAAGATAGCCTCGTTTCAGTCGTAACATATTATTAAAAACTGAATAATGAAAGTCTTTCAATGTCTTATATGATCTTTGAACTTAAACTGAAGCATAAGTGTTGTAGTAAAACTAAAATCTTTATCCTATCCATATCTTGCCATATAACACTTATTATTTAATTTTAAAATCTGTACCGGGTGCTTTAACTTCCATATATTCTTTATTCAACCCCACATTGCTTATGCAGCTGTCTCGGCCAAACCCCACTCTTCCGGTGAATAGAACGCTGGTGTTCGATACCAGAGTTCGAGTCCTGCAGTTTGCATGGATTTTATTTGTAGCCATTCGAAATTGGCTTTAAACTATAAGTCCCGGTGTTGAAAAAGTTGACCACAGTGCTTCCAACGAACCAACTAGCCATCTACCTATTTTACATATGGCCAAATAACTTAAATTTTCGAGTGACAAGATTATAGGATACAGTTATTAAAGAGTTGGCCTGTAGACTTCGGCAGATAAAAAATAAACTTAAGTACTGCTTAGAAATTAGAAAAAAAATACAAACTTTACAACCCATTAGAAGGAAAAAATAACTTACAAACTGTACGTTTTGTTTGATTCTATGTATGCCATACTAAGAGGTAAACATAAACATTTTTATTATACATAATACACAGGCCCTGATTTTCCATTAGGCGCGGTAGGCCCGGGCCTACGGGCCCCCGAATGTTGGGGGCCCCCAAAAAATTTTAATTTTAAAAGGAAAAAAAGAAAAAATCTCCAATTCAATTTTTTTCTTACCTTTTTTAATAGTAATTTTTTATATATCCTTTCAGATTTGATTGATTGATTGGTCCATCATATGAATAGTTATATGTATAGTTCATTATATGTATGCTATAAGGTATATAAGGGATTAATAAGTTTTTCTGGTTGCATGATATTGGTGTTTTAATGATGAAGGGAATGTGTTGTATCGCTTTTCGTTATTGGATAATGTTCTAGGCTTCTACGATTATAATAGCTAATTCTTGGTAAAATCGTACATTCAGAATGATTCACGATTATTGTTTTTGTGTGTCAATTTTGGAAATTTTACGCCGACATCAGTATTAGGGGGGCCCCCATCCCGAGCTGTGCCTATAGTCAAGAATGTTCTAAATTGGGCCCTAATAATGCATGTGATTAAATTGTTATGTAACAAGACAGGAAGTTAGTATTATAAACATTAATTTATAAAATAATACATTCTAATATATCCTACTGAAAAAAACATATACCTTAAAATTTTATGCTACAAAATATTAATTATATACATTGACAGACTAAAGTCAATCTTTGTTTCTTTGTTGTGCTTTGCTAAACGAAACGTGCTAATAAACGTCCAATAATAATTGTACTCCTTTCAATCATTCTAGTGTTACAACGGTATAAAACTGTTCACCAAGTCTTTCTTTTCCCTGTCATGCCCTATTTTATATATTCTGTTATTTGAAATGCCTAAAATTGTAACAGACTGAGGCATTTAGCATCGATACATCTTTTTTAAACAAAAATTCTCCATCTAATGCACTTTATTTTTCTTTTCCGGAAAAAGCAAAAAATATATATATATTACCGAATATCTAAAAGCAAAAACGAAAGTAGAATTTTTGTTTCCACGAGGCAATTGCTTGCTTTGCCGAGTCTGGAGAAATAAAAATCACTTTAAGTGCTAATATCCTATATACGCCCCACTTAAGAAATAAATATATAAGTAAAAAAAAAAGACTATGGGGGAAATCTGTTCGGAACACTTGATTCTAACAATGTTTGATCAGTTATACTTTTTCTTTCTTTATAATGTACTTTATTTTTTTCCTTCCTAAAAGCCATCATAATTCAATAATCACATTTTGTGATTTTTTCCCTTTGTTCTCCTTTTCAGTATATTTTTGTTTTAGAAATCACGAAAGATTTTTCTAATTCTTAGCAGTAGTCGATGCCGACATACACATAACTTACAGAATGCTAGGCCGAAATTATATATAAAAAATACTAACGGAACTATAAGTAATTGAATGGTACAAAATGTTATACTTTAAAACCTGACATTTTAGCTAATATTGCTCACTAGCAAATTTCAAATATCGTCCCAAAATTGTTTGTCGTATGTCAAATATATCTACTTTCTAGGTTATTATTTTTTAGGGCAGGAATATTACGGTTACGCCCTGGTGGCTATTCTAAAGTTAATATTTAAAACCTAGTATCTCTAAGATTCATTCAGCAGTCATATTAATTTCAAGTTTTTATTATTGCTTCCGCGGTTTCTTTTGATGATTACAAGAGGCGTTTCCGATGGCACAAATTGAAGCAGGTCACAAGTATCACGCCTCTGTGGTAGCGTCAAAACTTTACAACCCATAGTGAACTGAATGAAACTCGCATGAAAAAAGGTCTTAAGTCGAAAATGTCAATTACCGTATCCACTTCTTAATTCATCGCCATATAACCTTGTTAAACAGTGTTGAAATACGATATAGCTAAAATGTATTATATAATGAAGCTTCAGTTTTAACTGAATGAAGTTCAGTTTCCTTTACCCTTAAGGTAATGTATATACTCAACAATGAAGTCACCATTAACTAGATCCGACGAAGTTTTCTACACTAAACTATTTATTACAACACAATTAGACTACATAAATACCGTACTCGGTTTCTAACAGGCTACGGGGAATTATTTATCGCTTGTATTAATCTCGATAGTTATATTACGGCAACCCTACCAGAATTCAGCCACGCCACGGATTTTACGTACGCCACACTAACCTTTCTGTCTTCACTTTATCACCATGTCGCTGGAACGATAGCTAACTTCAAAACGCCTTCGGTGAACTTGATAATGTTCGGCGACTGTAAGGCAAAGCGATCTTCACTCCAGTCATTTTTCGTTCGCTGCTCGCCTTCGTCCGACCTCGCCTCGTAGTTTTTTGCTCTCACTCTCGCACGTGTACTCTACCCACGGAGATTCTCGTCTAGTAGAAAAGCGCCGCCCATTTGCATAAGGCGCTTCTTCTTCAAACGGCGGTTTATTTAAACCGAGGGGGTATTTTTGATTCAATTCCTCACAACTGGATTGATTTAAATTTTGAGCATCGTTCATATTCATGAAGTGCATCTCTACCATTTACAACCGCAATCACTAAGTTATCATACACCAGAGTCTACATTATGACAGACACAATGGACTCCCCAAAGGCAGTCTTAAGCAAAATGCTCTATATTTTAATGCTTTTATATTGTTGTATTACTGATATTCTCAACGCAGACGTGATTTCTCCGGCCAGCCGATGACTGAATCGTTAAGACACTGGCAAACAGACGTTCGGACTCGTCTTTAACGGGGTGGTGGAGATTACAAAGCGATTTTAGAAAATTTTAACTCAGAGATATAAAAATTTAGCATTTATATTCATTAAAGTATAACTATATTAAACACCTTATAAAAAATTATAAATATTTTTAAAAAACATTTATATTTTAAAAACTGAATTTTTTTAAATGCTCCTTGCTATTAAATTTTTAAATTTCCCCCTTAAATTTGTATTTATAGGGCTCATAAATACCTTTTGAACAGAGATAAGTATTACTTTGGGATTTCCTTGAATAGTTAATTTTTAGTATATATTTTTATACTGCTACTCTGAATTTTCGTGAAATTTCTTACTTTTCTACACTTAAGTTAAACTTTGATAATCTTAATGATGTCGAAATCTAAAATGGATACATAACTTTATTTTGATGTATCAGAGGGGCCTTTATTTTAAATTATATAAAATTTTGTCAAAAATTATGACGCAAGGAGTATTTCAAACACTTTCTAATCTGGAAATTACTCATTTAGGGAAAAATCCCTTTAAAAGATGTTTTTCACTTACCTTTAATACTTACTTTTCTAAAGCCATTAAGTTTTCATTTTACTTTTCTCTCCATATTTTAAATGCATTTCATTCCTATATTTAAATATTTTAAAAATATTAATAAACCAAAACAATTTCCAATCTTTGTTCGATTTTTGGCAATTTGAAAGTCCACCATCTCCTGAAGGAGTACGTTTCAATTTAATTAGCGTGTAATAAAAGATGGCTCTATCACTCTCAACCAATCAACTTAACTCAACTCAACTCTTACAATCTTCGGTAAAGTGCTATAAAATTTGCAGGGAATGGATGCTGATAGTGTTTAAGAATTGAGATATTAAGAGAATCCTTTCGTAACAAAAATTAGCAATTTATATGCTATGCTTCCTCTTGCAGCATTTTATCATCAGTAATACTCGCTACTTTACAATTTATGTAGTTAAGTTGTTATCATTCGAAAAAAATCAAATGATTCCTCTTAGTAGTTTAAACTAACTTTTAACTTCCAATCTATATATATAAAACAGTTCCGTAACTGACTCATTCATTCATTCATTCATTCATTCATTCACTGACTGACTGACATACAACGCACAGACCAAACCGCTGGACCTAAAGGGCTGAAATTTTGCATGGCGATTCTTCTTATAGTGTAGGAGTGCACTAAGAGAGATTTTTGAAAAATTCTTCTTAGATTTTTTTAAATTAAATTTTTAAGCTGTTTTTTTTTACTTTTTTTAAGTTTGCATTTAAAATAATAATTTGAGGGTTATAAAATTTATATCACGAGAAAGATCATAAAAATTCGTTTAAAATGCAATCTTTTTCGAATCTTTACCTTCATTTCCTGATTTTTGGTGAATTTTTAAAGATTAATTTTTAGAATTTAATTTATTAAACTAGCCGCTGCGCGACCAGCATGGTCGCTTTTAGATTTATATTTTCTTTTGCAAAACAACTCAATTGAAAGTAACATATGTAAGGAATGTTACCATTACCTGCCATAATAAATATACGTTGTTAAGGGGTAGTGAAAACTCAGACAAAAAATTTATAATCATTGATAAATTCACTATAAGGCTGATTCTAAAACATCATGATTAAAAAATGTGAATTTCCATTACTTCAGAACAGAGTTAAAGATAAGTCTGAGAAACCCAACACCAATGATTTTAAAATTATATCTCTCACTGTATGTACTATTTTTCAAAACTAAGATATCTACACTTTATCATTACATCAAATAAGAAATTGTTGGGGAAAATTTTCACTTATAAAATGGAGTGAAAATTCAGCAAATACTAAAATATAGTATAGATTACATTTCTCTCTGTATGTATTATTGTTCGCAATTCAGATATCTCCACTTAATCATATTAAATGAATAAATTAAAATTATTTCGTGTATAAATTAAAATTATTCATGAGTAAAATACAGCAATTAAATTGTACCAAATTACGTGCTATCGTCGAGCCACACGCGGACAGCCGCTAGTGTTTACATCCGGTAGTTGCAGCCGTTGCCATTCGGATTGTAGAAATATCGTCGATTTTTGTGCCGCATACCTACGCGTTTTATATATATAGATGCTGATCACGTGACTTCTTTTTCTGGTACTTTAAATAAATTTATCGTCACGTGCATAAAAACTAAATAGACAAAAAATAATTTTTTTTTCTTGCTAATGCGGCAGACGATTGGACATTATCCAAAAAAATATTAAAATACAGTAAAAGAAATGTTCTAGAAACTGTACTATATTCTTTAGTATTCTTTATATTAGATTTAATTTGAATATCTTCTTCTACATTATTTTGTCTATAAAAATATCCCTTACGATTTTTTTATAAATATATATATATTTTACATCAATTATATACATTGATCGTCGTATTTATTATACATATATTGGCATTAATTGCATACATTCACCGATGTTTTTACTTTGAATGTACTCCGTAGCGAAGTGCGGGTTTTCAGCTAGTCTATATATATAAAACAGCTCCGTAACTGACTCATTCATTCATTCATTCACTGACTGACTGGCATACAACGCACAGACCAAACCGCTGGACCTAAAGGGCTGAAATTTTGCATGGCGATTCTTCTAATAGTGTAGGGGTGCACTAAGAAAGATTTTTCAAAAATTCTTCTTAGATTCTTTAAATTAAATTTTTAATCTGTTTTTTAAACTTTTTACGTTTGCATTTGAAATAATACATTGAGGGTTATAAAATTTATATCACGAGAAAGATCAGAAAAATTCCTTCAAAATGAACTTTTTTTCGAATTTTTACCTCCATTTTCTGATTTTTGGTGAATTTTTAAAGATTAATTTTTAGAATTTAATTTATTAAATGCCGATCACGTGATTTCTTTTTCTGGTACTTTCAATAAATTTATCGTCACGTGCCTAACAACTAAATAGACAAAAAAAAATATTTTTTTCTCTTTCTAATGCAGCAGACTATTGGATATTATCCAAAAAAATGCATATCCCTTACGATTTTTTTATAAATATATATATAGAGATAGATAGATATTTTACATCAATTGTATACATTGATCATCGCATTTATTATAAATATATATATTTATTTTTTGGCATAAATTGCATACGTTGACCGTTGTATTTAATTTGAATGTACTCCGTAGCGAAGCGCGGGTTTTCAGCTAGTTTTTATATATACATTGATATTGAATTTTAAGGTATATTTCTAATTATTTCCTCGTAGGGAATTTATTGAAGAATGAAAAATAATTACACAACAGAGCAGACAACAGGAACTAAAAATAATCTCAGCGAAAGTATTTTTTTTGTTTCAATCAGACAACTACTTACACGAGCCTAGAGCAATAAACATCACTCCTTTGTTTTTAAGAGTTAATATCCTATCTTTTCCTCTCCCCCCTCTGTTCCACTAAATGAGGAAATGGAAGAAAAATTGTTCCCTAATTCTAAAATATTTGATCAGTTATCAGTCTTATGTTTTTTCTTTAGATTTTTCTTTTTTTCTTTAACTTTTTTAATATAGATGGTTATATTATATGGACGATATCGCTACTTCAGTAATTTTTTTAAAGAAAAAATATAAGGTTTTGAATTCTCATAGGAGGTAGTTATCAATTCGTAAGAAATTATTTTCAATTTTTTTTCCCATTTATTTCCAAAATTGTGCGTGTTGAAATAATGTAACAAAATTTTGATTTCTACTTTTATAATTGAAAGTTTTCTTTTACTGCTTCAGATGATTAATATATAGATGATGAAAAATAAGTAATGAAAAAACAGATGGAAATACTTCATTGATTGTGTGTCTTTATAGACGTCTGTTTGGACTTAAAAAGACATTTTTATTGTTATTTTTTGTGTTTCTTGTATGTTAATTTTTTATATGTTAATCAATGTTCCCTTTTCTGAAGTGGCAATACGTTAAGCTTTTGAATTCTGTTTAAATACCTTGGCATTTTCAGTCAGTCGTGTAATGTTTAGCACGGTGATGTAGTTTAATTCAGTGGTGATTTTAACGCTGGCGTATGTTTTTAACTTAAATTTTTATTCTCTTAACCAAATTTGCAATTGGAACCAGTTCTCCCGTTCTTCGTTGTCACTGAGTTGAATTACTGCCATCTTACAACGTTTGTGTTCTAATCAACGTTTTACTGTTCGTGAAACTGGAATAAATATCTTAAGTGAACTGTGTTTGATTCTCTTTAGTGTAAGATTTACTTCGCATTATTGTGGTTTCAGACTATAAGGAAATTGAAGTACTGATGTTCATTCTTAATTTTAGTTTATTTCCGAAATTCGTTACATGGCAGTCGGTGCTGGGTTGGTTAAAATAACTTTATTTTAGTTAACCGATTTACATACATTTGCCGCTTCCGACATTGTCGTTTGTTTTCACATTACATTATACACTACTAAACTATTAACGTCTTTACTAATAAGATAAATTGAGCAATAAAAGTACTGTTGAGTTCTGTCGTCAAAAGACAAATGAACGATTGTACCTTCCCGAAATAAAATTCCTTCTCAAAGTATGCTTCGCCATGATGATAAATAAGTCTGAAGGACAAACTTTAAAATACTCTGGCGTAGGTGTAAGAGAAAATTGTTTTTCCCATGGTCAGTTTTGCGTCGTTTGCTCACGCGTAAGTTCGCGGATGAGCCTGGTAAAATTAGTTCCTCCCAATGAAGAAACAACAAAAATTATTCATAATGAAATCCTCTAAAAATCAATTTCATTATTTTTTCATTGTAATTATCCTAAAATGTATTCCGTGGCAAATCACGTGTATTCAGCTAGTTTAATCATAAATTCAATCACACGCTAGTTAAGATATTGTCCACCTTCCGCCAGAAGAGACCAGACACTGGTTTTAGAGTATACTGCTTCGGGGAGGTTGATTCTATAAATGAGAGGTCGTGGATAATCATCATTTCTTCCCCTTTACCTACGAGAAATATTTATTGCTCTTTAGGCATAAAGAAGATTTTGAAGGTTTTAACTGTTTAAGTTTTAAGAATACCTTCGCATGGTTTGATTTCTATTTTCATGTAATCAACGTATTTTAGGACTTTTAACGCTGCTCCATCCTCGGTCACCATTTCGAAAGCCAGCAGCTCTTTCATTCGTAGACAGGAATTGTAGAGTTTTTATAGACTTTAGAAAGATGAATATGGAAGAATTTGTTTTAATGATTCCATTTCTTCAACCAACATATATAGAAATCTAGATCTGAATTTTTTACACACGCCGTGTGTCGTTACTTTTACATATGTTAAAGCAATTTCATTTTAGACAAAATTTAATTTTTTTTATCTAATAGGTTCAATCGGATTTAGGACGGCCCTGCCCTTTAAAGAGTGCTACACTAATGACGTCTTCTAATGAAAATAGACAATTAACTTTTTCGACACACTAAACATTTTCCGATATTTCGTAATTTGAAAAGGGAAAATTTTCGTCAAACTTTAATTTTCTCCACTTTGAAATATCTTCTCACAACTTGGTTTTTTTAGCCATATTTTTGGCCAGTTTATAAGTTAATAAAAACGGGGAAGATATTTTGCTTGGTTTCAGATTTATAACTTGGAAAAAAGACATAAATTGGCATTTATACATTTCATATTATACAGCACATCATGGCGGTTAATATTCCAAAAGGTGTGATAGTTCCAATAGTTAATATAGTGTTTAAAATTTCCTTTCAATTGTTAACTTCAGATGTGTATTTTTCCCCATCTATTTCTTGTAAACAGTGCCTTCTCTTACGGTAAATTGCTCATTGGCAGAAAGAAACACCCGTTCGACTCTTCCTTGAAGCAAACAACGATATTTGGCGAAAATTGGGGGATGTTTGGTGACACTTTCCTCCTCTCCCGTTAACCTTTGCTTCTCCAACGTTCCAGTCCTCGTCAAAAAAGAACTTTCCCCGAGTGACCAGTTTTTCCGGGAACTTCTCTTCGGAGGAAGGCAATACCACAGTTAATGCAAAACATTTTGGTCATTACCACTGAGGGGTAATGTCAAAGGTGTACATACATAGAGGTGCTGTGCCCATAGCTATTCGGGAAAAGCCTTTACTGATGCGACCAATTTAAGAAAAGGTTGACAGGGGTTGTTAAATAGGTCTTTAAACAAGTCGTTAATGGACATCTGATCCCCGGGGGACCAGATGTTCGGACACACTGCTGACCGGAGGCAGATTTTTTCCCACGCCGATGAGGAGGCTTCTAGACTGATCTGGAGTCTTCTGAAAGAGGGGATATATAAAGGGCAGAAACAAAGAGAAGGAAGATAGATAACTATGGGACGTGCTTCCGTCTCTATCCAGGACTTTAGATTGATCTGAGTTAAAACTTTCTATCTCTCTCACTCTTGTTTTCAATTGAGGATTTTCCTGATTGAGAATCGATAACAATCAATTGATAATGGAAATGTTGTATGAGAGATGCTGTAAATATATATGAATAAACAAGATATATGTATATACGTAAGGAAAAAGTAGTTTATGTGGCCATGGAAACCATAAACGAACTATTTAGCAACGAGATAACGACAGTTAAATTATCAAATTTATTTATTGCGTTTCAAATATGCTTTATATTCCCCAGAAATACTATTTCAGTTAAATACCTCTAAAAAATCATTTCATGTTCTAAAACTTTTCCCTCACAGCGAGGTTTATCTGTAAAGGCTATAGCATTAATTTTATACCATTCATTTTATCTCGATATATAGTGGGTATGGTTTCGTGTCTGTAAAAACTTGTTCGCTATCCAGGAAATATAGAAGGAATTCACATCAATTCAGAGGTAATCTTATTTTGAAATGCTTTTATGCAATAGAAATAGTACATTATATATAACACACATTTTTTTAGATGATTTACGCATACATCTGGAACAAATACGATTGGGTAAGGAAAAATCTTCTTCAGGAACATTAACGACCTGATATTGAGGAAATGAATACCAGTGATTTATAGATATAGGAATGCAAGTTGATAGTATTCAATCATTTCTACACGAGGAATAAACAAGCCAGATATATACATACGTACACACACATACACACACACACACATATATATATATATATATATATATATATATATATATATATATATATATATATATATATATATATATATATATATATATATATATATATATATATATATCGCTCACTCCTTTCAACAACGTCATATCTCAAAAAACGGGATTTTTCAGGAGAGTGATTTTAAATATTGAAAGTATATATTAAAATGTATTGAAAATAAATATTAATTCTGCTCTT